>OZ022423.1:5947112-6088539 GCA_963989365.1 Rhimphoctona megacephalus
TTAACGACAGTTGATAATATTTGGTTTTTGGGGTCGCTGATTACGAATCTGCATCCAAAATTCGAGATGGCGGATTCAATATGGCGGAACATACATACTAAAATCGTTTGATGAGGACGAAAGTTCGTAATATTGGGTTTTCTGGGTCGCTGATTACGAATCTGCATCCAAAATTCAAGATAGCGGATTCAATATGGCGGACTGTACATGCTAAAATCGTTTCATAAGAACGAAAGTTGGTAATATTGGGTTTTCTAGGTCGCTGATTACGAATCTGGATCCAAAATTCAAATAGCGGATTCAATATGGCGGACCGTAGATGCAAAAAACGTTTGATGAAAACGAAAGTTCGTAATATGAGATTTTTGGGGTCGCTGATTACGAATCTGCATCCGAAATTAAAGATGGTGGATTCAATATGGCGGACCGTACATGCAAAAATCGTTTGATGATAACGAAAGTTGGTAATATTGGGTTTTCTGTGACGGTGATTACGAATCTGGATCCGAAATTCAAGATGGCGGATTCAATATGGCGGACCGTAGATGCAAAAATCGTTTGATGAGAACGAAAGATCGTAATATAAGATTTTCTCGGTCGCTGATTACGAATCTGCATCTGGAATTAAAGATGGCGGATACAATATAGCGGACCGTACATGCAAAAATCGTTTGATGAGAACGAAAGTTGATAATATGAAGTTTTCTGTTGCTATGATAACCATTGCCATGACAACCGTTGCTATAGTAACCGTTGCCATAGTAACCGTTGCCATGGTAACCGTTGCTATGATAATCGTTGCCATGGTAACCGTTACTATGATATCCGATGCTATGTTAATCGTTGCTATGATATCCGTTGCTATGGTAACCATTACTATCATAATCATTGCGATGGTAATCATTGTCATGGTAGCCGTTGCTATGATGTTCGTTGCCATGGTAGCCGTTACTATGGTAGCCGTTACTATGGTATCCTTTGCCATGGTAGCCGTTGCCATGGTGACCGTTGCCATGATGACCGTTGCTGTGGTGACCGTTGCCATGGTGACCGTTGCCATGGTAGCCGTTGCTATGATAATCGTTGCCATGGTAACCGTTACTATGATATCCGATGCTATGTTAATCGTTGCTATGATATCCGTTGCTATGGTAACCATTACTATCATAATCATTGCCATGGTAATCATTGTCATGGTAGCCGTTGCTATGATGTCCGTTGCCATGGTAGCCGTTACTATGGTATCCTTTGCCATGGCAGCCGTTGCCATGGTGACCGTTGCCATAATGACCGTTGCTATGGTATCCGTTGCTATGGTAGCCGTTGCCATGGAGACCATTGCCATAGTGGCCGTTACCATGGTGACCGTTGCCATGGTAGCCGTTGCCATGGTAGCCGTTGCCATGGTAACCGTTGCTGTGGTATCCGTTGCCATGGTAACCGTTGCCATGGTAACCGTTGCCATGGTAGCCGTTGCCATGGTAGCCGTTGCCATGGTAACCGTTGCCATGGTGACCGTTGCTATAGTAGTAGCATATATCCTCTATTGTATATATACAGCATATATAACATAAATATATCTATTGTGATAGAGAGAGAAAAAGATAAATGTGAAAAAAATTTTTGGATAGGATTTGCATAAAATCCGGTCTTAGTGAGCGTCTACGCCGGGAAATGAGTAACTATGCCAAATTTCAAGTCAATCGTACTTATAGTTTCGGCTGCTAGAGAGAGAAATCGGCTATCGTGATAGAGAGAAAGAAAGATAAATGTGAAAAAAAAAATTTTGGATAGGATTTGCATAAAATCCGATCTTAGTGAGCGTCTACGTCGAGAAAGGAGTAACTATGCCAAATTTCAAGTCAATCGGACTTATAGTTTCAGTGATGTCGTGATGAGTGAGTGGTATTTCGCTTATATAGACATAGATAGATGAGAAAAAAATTCAATTACAAATTAAACAATGTTTCGAAATATTACACAGTCTATCTCCTTGTCATTCTTTTTCCATTTCAAACATTAATTTTCAGTTTTTTTCAAATAGAATGCTTCAAAAAAAGATGATCAATTTAAAATTTCTCATTACTTCACGAAAATAGCTGCAACTATTTTTCTATCCGAAATTGGAACTCCAGCCATCGCTCATTCTTTTTGTTTTTGAATTATCTTTAAATAGGTATCCGTTTTTCTTGTTGATCTGTATTTTTTAATTGCTGATGAGTTTTTAAAGGTGAACATTGAATAAAAAATTTGAACTTTTTTCACATTTCCTTAAAAAACAATATATCGGAATGTTATAAAGCCTACAACGTAGTGTAATCATGAGCTTTGTTCCAGTGAAAAATTCATAGGAATTGGTTCAGTGGTTTTCGATTGAAAAGCGTCCAAATATTTTTTAACAAAAAGGTTTTAGTCAAGAGACTCGGTAGAGTCTCGGGACAAGTACATTTGACAGCTCTGTCGTCTGCTGGCCCGAGGCTCGCCAGAGTATATTATCTCTGAATAAAGTAAATTTCGGTGGTGGGGGTAAAAACTGAAAGTCATTTTCTCGAATTACGAAGCTCAGGAGATAGATTATGACTTGAAAATTGAACTGGAGACTAATTAAGAAAAAATCTTTCGATTGAGCTTTAAATCAGCACGATTGATGTCGTATTTGCTGAGAAAAAGCTTTGCACAGGCTCAAAATTATGCAAAAATTCCAACACATCGAAGAATTTGACGTGTCTGTATATGTCACAATGAAAGGCCTCAGCGTGCCTATCGAGATTCTGATTGGTCACGAGTGTGGTCATTTCCCTGTGTTCCCAAACCGGTAAACCAGTGTACACACGAGTGATGTTTTTGAACGTGGCCCTGTGACTACATTCCTCTGCACCCATATCACGGAAAGTTTGAATGTTTAACCAGTGTGACGGTAGTTTTGACTTTTGACAGTGTAAAGTGCGAGTCGTGTAAATCGCGTGTTTTTTAGATTGTGAAAAATCGTGATTCATCAATAGTTTAAATATATAAATAGTGCGAAAAAACGGTAATATATAAATATTGCGAAATGTGATAATAATATTTTTTAATATCGCGGAATTAATCATCAGCGAAATTAAAAAAGATAACCTCGCACCCGCTGGTGAAATCATTTTTGTTTCGGATTCCAGAAAAGCCAAATAAAACAAATCTCACCACTCGTTGAAATTATCATTTTTATTTTTCCGTATAAAATAATCCGAATAAAACCGTTAATTAGTGTGGCCGGAATAAGTGCTAGAAAATACAACGAACATAACCTTAAAAATCAGTGTTATACGTTCTGAAAATGTGTGAACTCGAAAATAATGTTGTTGAAGTTTCAATCTAGAACGCCACGATTTTTTTTTTTAATCATGTCACTTAAATTTTTCTTACAGATCAAAAGACTGTGTTTTTTTTCCAAAAGTGAGTGTATGAAAATAGTTGTGACAAGATGTATCATGTGCTCATAAATAAAAACCCGTAAAAATATTAATTGTTGATGAAATACTTTAATTATAAAAATTTGACAAATAACTTTTGTCGTGAAATCATGATTTTCAATACTTTTCAGGTGCGGTCTACAAATAAACATAAAATTTCCAATATTCTGCAGGCTGTGTTCAGTTCCTTCGATTTTTCTTTCTGGCTTCAAGAAATTTACCAATATACTAAAG
Organism: Rhimphoctona megacephalus; assembly: GCA_963989365.1. Taxonomy (NCBI): domain Eukaryota; kingdom Metazoa; phylum Arthropoda; class Insecta; order Hymenoptera; family Ichneumonidae; genus Rhimphoctona; species Rhimphoctona megacephalus. The sequence goes on from OZ022423.1 coordinate 5,950,796, forward strand.
GCGCTGCGAGCTGTGAATTGGGCTGAGATTCTCTGCTTCGACAATTTGATCTAAAAAACTGGTGAAACTTAAAGCAATGAAGCATTTGCTATTCCTTGCGGAAACAAGAGATGCCTTATTTTCTTTGCATACAAGGATCACCGCTTCGTTACTGCAAGCTGTGCTAAGTTCCTTCGCTCTTTCTTTTTGGCATCGCACTACATATTTTATATTGAGCTGGGGTTTTACTGATTATGTCAGCATAAATATTCAAGGATCATCTGTTATCATATTTCACAACAAGCCGAAGGATCAGAAATTCAGCAATAGTGTAATGGCATCGCTCGGTCAGGCTTGTGCAAAAGATATAAGTGGAAATAAAAGCATGAGAAAACAATGTAAAAATTCAATATTCATTCAAGTTTTTAGTGGGCATTGTGATATGATTTGTTAAAAAAAAAAGTGTTCCACAAATATTTCTATACGGTTTCATTTTTGGTCTTTCGCTCATGTTTTTCTCATATTAGTGAAATGCACATTGCTGAAGCGCACCAAATATATGTATCGAATTTCTCAATATACTGCAGGAAACGCGAGGTGTTAACTGAAATGAATTTCTGCGCTTTGTTTGTGCAAGCTGTACTAAGTTCGCTCGCTTTTTCTTTATAGCTTCGCATTGCATATTTGATATTGAGCTAGGGTTTTACTGGTTATGTCAGCGTAAATAATCAAGGATTATCTGTTATAATGCAAAAATTCTAGGATTCAGAGCTGTTCAGAAAAAAAGAAGTTATATCCTGGCCAAAAATCCCCTCCCTGGGGAAAAAACCTTGGACAAGTACATTTGTTGACCCCTGTTTCCATTTGTTTTCACAGAAAAAAACTACCCAAAAAAGTACAAAATTTTTAAAAAATTGGCAAGATTGAGATAGGAAAAAGAAGATTGTTTCTATAAAATAACTATATTCCAAATGACAAATAGAAATGAAAAACTTCACATATTTTATCGAGATCCCAAGAAAAAAAGCAACAATGCCCATCGTGAATGTCTGGTAAAAAATAGAGTCTACAAGTAAATGATCAATTTGCGCATAAAAAAAATAATTACAAAAACAGAAATGGAAAAGCCAATGATTTACGTTCAGCACTAAAATTGATAATATCAATAATAGGACAAGTATTTTATTGTCGCTTGAGGATGGAGTATTTAAAAAAAAGCAAAAATTAGTTGGTTATTGAAAAAAGACACCAATGTACAAAAATAAAAATCGGTCAAAAGAACAGAGTCCAGAAAAAAAAATCGGGATGAAAAAAAACTTGAAGAAAAAAATTTCAAACGAAACAAATTAGATTGAAAAAAAAATTTCGGCCGAAGAACTTGGCGAGTTTATAACACATACAACATTACGTGAAATACATTACGTGATCCAAGCTAAGCAAAAAAACTCGCCAAGTACTTCGGCCGAATTTTTTTTTTCAATTTATTTTTTTTCGTTTGAAATTTTTTTCTTCAAGTTTCTTTTCATCCCGATTTTTTTTTCTGGACTCTGTTCTTTTGACCGATTTTTATTTTTGTACATTGGTGACTTTTTTCAATAACCAACTAATTTTTGCTTTTTTTTAAATACTCCATCCTCAAGCGACAATAAAATACTTGTCCTATTATTGATATTATCAATTTTAGTGCTGAACGTAAATCATTGGCTTTTCCATATCTGTTTTTGTAATTATTTTTTTTATGCGCAAATTGATCATTTACTTGTAGACTCTATTTTTTACCAGACATTCACGATGGGCATTGTTGCTTTTTTTCTTGGGATCTCGATAAAATATGTGAAGTTTTTCATTTCTATTTGTCATTTGGAGTGTAGTTATTTTATAGAAACAATCTTCTTTTTCCTATCTCAATCTTGCCAATTTTTTAAAAATTTTGTACTTTTTTGGGTAGTTTTTTTCTGTGAAAACAAATGGAAACAGGGGTCAATAAATGTACTTGTCCAACGTTTTATCCCCAGGGAGGGGATTTTTGGCCAGGATATAATCTATATCTATATAAGCGAAATACCACTCACTCCCTCACTCATCACGAGATCACCGAAACTATAAGTTCGATTGACTTGAAATTTGGCATAGTTACTCCTTTCTCGACGTAGACGCTCACTAAGACCGGATTTTATGCAAAACCTACCCAAAATTTTTTTTTCACATTTATCTTTTTCTCTCTCTCTCTCACGATAGATATATATATGTTATATATGCTGTATATATACAATAGGGGATGCTACTACTATAGTAACGGTCATCATAGCAACTGCTACCATGGCAACGGCTACCATGGCAACGGTTACCATGGCAACGGCTACTATGGCAACGGATAACATAGCAACGGCTACCATGGCAACGGATAACATAGCAACGCCTACTATGGCAACGGTTACCATGGCAAAGGCTACCATGGCAACGGATACCATGGCAAAGGTTACCATGGCAACGGCTACCATGGCAACGGTTACAATGGCAAAGGCTACCATGACAACGGCTACGATGGCAACGGTCACCTATGGCAACGGTTACCATGGCAAAGGCTACCATGGCAACGGATACCATGGCAAAGGTTACCATGGCAACGGCTACCATAGCAACGGTTACAATGGCAAAGCCTACCATGACAACGGCTACGATGGCAACGGTCAGCATGGCAATGGTCACCATGGCTACGGCTACCATAGCAACGGCTACCATGGCAACGGATGCCATAGCAACGGATCCATAGCAACGGATACCATAGCAACGGTCACCATAGCAACGGTCACCATGGCAACGGTTACCATGGCAAAGGTTACCATGGCAACGGCTACCATGGCAACGGTTACCATTGCAACGGATAACATAGCAACGGCTACCATGGCAACGGATAACATAGCAACGGCTACTATAGCAACGGTTACCATGGCAAAGGCTACCATGGCAACGGCTACCATGGCAACGGATAACATTGTAACGGCTACCATGGCAACGGTTACCATGGCAAAGGCTACCATGACAGCGGCTACGATGGCAACGGTCACCATGGCAATGGTCACCATGGCTACGGCTACCATAGCAACGGCTACCATGGCAACGGATGCCATAGCAACGGCTACCATGGCAAAGACTACCATGGCAATGGTTTCCATGGCAACGGCTACCATAGCAACGGCTACCATAGCAACGGATACCATAGCAACGGATACCATAGCAACGGTCACCATAGCAACGGTCACCATAGCAACGGTCACCATGGCAACGGTTACCATGGCAAAGGCTACCATGGCAACGGCTACGATGGCAACGGTCACCATGGCAACGGTCACCATGGCAATGGTCACCATGGCTACGGCTACCATAGCAACGGCTACCATGGCAACGGATGCCATAGCAACGGTTACCACGGCAATGGTCACCATGGCTACGGCTACCATAGCAACGGCTACCATGGCAACGGATAACATAGCAACGCCTACTATGGCAACGGTTACCATGGCAAAGGCTACCATGGCAACGGATACCATGGCAAAGGTTACCATGGCAACGGCTACCATGGCAACGGTTACAATGGCAAAGGCTACCATGACAACGGCTACGATGGCAACGGTCACCATGGCAATGGTCACCATGGCTACGGTTACCATAGCAACGGCTACCATGGCAACGGATGCCATAGCAACGGTTACCATGGCAACGGCTACCATGGCAATGGTCTCCATGGCAACGGTCTCCATGGCAACGGCTACCATAGCAACGGATCCATAGCAACGGATACCATAGCAACGGTCACCATAGCAACGGTCACCATGGCAACGGTTATCATGGCAAAGGCTACCATGGCAACGGATAACATAGCAACGGCTACCATGGCAACGGATGCCATAGCAACGGTTACCATGCCAACGGCTACCATAGCGACGGCTACCATAGCAACGGATACCATAGCAACGGTCACCATAGCAACGGTCACCATGGCAACGGTTATCATGGCAAAGGCTACCATGGCAACGGATAACATAGCAACGGCTACCATGGCAACGGATGCCATAGCAACGGTTACCATGGCAACGGCTACCATGGCAATGGCCTCCATGGCAACGGCTACCATAGCGACGGCTACCATAGCAACGGATACCATAGCAACGGTCACCATAGCAACGATCACCATGGCAACGGTCACCATGGCTACGGCTACCATAGCAACGGCTACCATGGCAACGGATGCCATAGCAACGGTTACCATGGCAACGGCTACCATGGCAATGGCCTCCATGGCAACGGCTACCATGGCAACGGATAACATAGCAACGGCTACCATGGTAACGGTTACCATGGCAAAGGCTACCATGACAACGGCTACGATGGCAACGATCACCATGGCAACGGTCACCATGGCTACGGCTACCATAGCAACGGCTACCATGGCAACGGATGCCATAGCAACGGTTACCATGGCAACGGCTACCATGGCAATGGCCTCCATGGCAACGGCTACCATAGCGACGGCTACCATAGCGACGGCTACTATAGCAACGGATACCATAGCAACGGTCACCATAGCAACGGCTACCATGGTAACGGTTACCATGGCAAAGGCTACCATGACAACGGCTACGTTGGCAACGATCACCATGGCAACGGTCACCATGGCAATGGTCACCATGGCTACGGCTACCATAGCAACGGCTACCATGGCAACGGATGCCATAGCAACGGTTACCATGGCAACGGCTACCATGGCAACAGCTATTATGACAACGGTCATCATGGCAACGGTTACCATGGCAAAGGCTACCATGACAACGGCTACGATGGCAACGGTCACCATAGCAACGGCTACCATGGCAACGGATGCCATAGCAACGGTTACCATGGCAACGGCTACCATGGCAACGGCTACCATAGCAACGGCTACCATAGCAACGGACACCATAGCAACGGTCACCATAGCAACGGTTACCATGGCAAAGGCTACCATGGCAACGGCTACCATGGCAACGGCTACCATGGCAACGGATAACATGGCAACGGATAACATAGCAACGGCTACCATGGCAACGGATAACATGGCAACGGATAACATAGCAACAGCTACCATGGCAACGGTTACCATGGCAAAGGCTACCATGACAACGGCTACGATGGCAACGGTCACCATGACAACGGTCACCATGGTAATGGTCACCATGGCTACGGCTACCATAGCAACGGCTACCATGGCAACGGCTACCATGGCAATGGCCTCCATGGCAACGGCTACCATAGCAACGGATACCATAGCAATGGTCACCATAGCAACGGCCACCATGGCAACGGTTACCATAGCAGCGGCTACCATGGCAACAGTTACCATGACATCGGATACCATAGCAACGACTACCATGGCAACGGTTACCATGGCAACGTTTACTATGGCAACAGCTGTCATGACAACGGTCATCATGGCAGCGGTCACCACAGCAACGGTCATCATGCAATGGTCACCATGGAAACGGCTACCATAGCAACGGCTACCATGGCAAAAGATACCATAGTAACGGCTACCATGGCAACGGGCATCATAGCAACGGGTACCATGGCAATGATTACAATGACAATGATTATGATAGGAATGGTTAACATAGCAACGGATATCATAGCAACGGTTAATATAGCATCGGATATCATAGTAACGGTTACCATGGCAACGATTACACCGGCACACAAAAAAAAAGTGGTCAAGTGGAAGAAAAATCTGCAGGCTAAAGGAACGTCAGCTTACTTTTATCGTGATAGGGAGAAAGAGTTTCGGCAATTTTTTGCGAACGATGAAGAGAATTCTTTAGTATATTGTTTGAATGTAAAAGGCTTGATTGATACATTAAAACCTAATACATACAAAGACGATGAATGGAGACTATTTATTGATTCGTCAAAAGAAGTCTCAAAGCTGTTCTACTCCATAACGGAAACACATACGCACCCATTCGAATAGGACACTCGATCAAGCTGAAAGAGACTTATGAAAATTTACAGATTGTATTGGAAAAAATGAAGTATTCGGAACATCTCTGGCAAATTTGTGGTGATCTGAAAATTGCTACAATACTTTTAGGACAACAATCGGGTGTCACAAAAAATCCCTGCTTCTTATGTTTATGAGATAGTAGGGACAGGAAACAACACTATGTTCAGAAAGAGTGGCTAACGAGAACGAACTTCGATCCCGGTAGTAAAAACATCATACGGGTACCATTAATTGATCCTCCAAAATATCTGCTACCACCATTACATATTAAGGTGGTTCTTATGAAGCAGTATGTCAAAGCTCTGAATAAAGATGGCAACTGTTTTCAGTATTTGAGAGAAAAGTTTCCCGCGATAAGTGAAGCTAAATTAAAAGAGGGGATTTTCGATGGACCCCAAATTCGGAATTTATTTTCAGATGAAAATTTTCTTGATGAAATGAGTGATATTGAAAAAGCTGCTTGGCTAAGTTTTAAAAATGTATCTCAGGCCTTCTTAGGAAATACGAAAAGTGAGAATTACCAGAACTTAGTTGACGAGTTATTGGAAAGTTATAAAAATTTAGGTTGCTTGATGAATCTTAAACTGCACTTCCTACACTCTCACCTCGACTATTTCCCTCAAAACCTCGGAGATTATAGTGAAGAACAAGGAGAACGATTCCATCAAGATATAAGCGAAATGGAGAGTCGGTATCAAGGGAGGTGGAACGTCAACACGATGGCAGATTTTTGCTGGACGCTGAAGACAGATATAAAGAAAGAAAATATGAGGAGAAAGAGAAATCCACTGCACCGAACATTTGAGGAAAAAAGAATTCGTTATACAAGAAGAACGGTGTGATGTCTATAAAGTTCTTTTCTCATATTTTCTGCATCACTTTTGCATCTCTTCCAGCATCCACAAAAAATACTGAAAATATATACGAATTGAGCACATCAAATTACATAAAAATCATGCATGATAAAGGTAAAAAAAAATTTTTAATTCTCAAAAATGCGATTTTTTGACTTACTCAATATTTTGAAGGTGTATAAGCTAAAATAACCCTGCATTTAGATTCACTGCATTAAATTACATAAAAATCATGCATGATATAGGTCAAAACAAAATTCTAAATACTCAGAAATGCGATTATTTTACAATTTTGGCAGTTTTTCGCAATTTACTCAAAATTGGTGGATGTAGGCGCTGAACTGGCTCCGAATTCTGATTCAGCGCATCAAATTACATGAAAATCAGGCATTATATAGGTCAAGAAAGATGTTTGAATACCCAAAAATGCGATTATTTGAGATTTTTAGCAGTTTTTCGCAATTTACTCAAAATTGGTGGGTGTAGGCGCTGAACTGGCCCCGAATTCTGATTCAGCGCATCAAATTACATGAAAATCATGCATTATATAGGTCAAGAAAGATGTTCGAATACCCAAAAATGCGATTATTTGACATTTTTAGCAGTTTTTGCAATTTACTCAAAATTGGTGGGTGTAGGCGCTGAACTGGCCCCAAATTCTGATTCAGCCCGTCAAAATACATAGAATTATATGGGTCTAGTCAAAAGTACTGACCGCTTTTTTTTTGTGTGCCGGTGTTATCATAGCAACGGATACCATGGCCACGGTTACCATGGCAACGGTTACTATAGCAATGGTTACCATGGCAATGGTTACCATAGCAACAGAAAACTTCATATCATCAACTTTCGTTCTCATCAAACGATTTTTGCATGTATGGTTCGCCATATTGAATCCGCTATCTTAAATTTTGGATGCAGATTCGTAATTAGCGACCCAGAAAACCCAATATTACCAACTTTTGTTCTCATGAAATGATTTTTGCATGTACGGTCCGTCATATTGAATCCGCCATCTTTAATTTCGGATGCAGATTTTTCGTAATCAGCGACCCAGAAATCCCAACGTTACCAACTTTCGTTCTCATCAAACGATTTTTGCATGTACGGTCCGCCATATTGAAACCGTCATCTTGAATTTTGTATGTAGATTTGTAATCAGCGACACCAAAAACCCAATATTACGAACTTTCGTCCTCATCAAACGATTTTAGTATGTATGGTCCGCCATATTGAATCCGCCATCGTGAATTTTGGATGCAGATTCGTAATCAGCGACCCCGAAATCCAAATATTATCAACTGTCGTTATCATCAAAAGATTTTAGCATGTACGGTCAGCCATATCGAATCGGTCGGTAATATTGGATCAGTAATATTTAATTTCGGACACGCGTCTACGTTACTCAATATTCATCATGTTGATGAAGTTGACGTTTTGTCAAAATAATGTAATATCGTAAAAGATATAAAAAAACTCACGTCTATGCTTTGAGTAATATGGTTGCAACTATATTAGGCTAAATGCTTGCTAAATGCGCTTGCTCGATGTGCCGCGGGCGAAGCCCGCGGGCACAGCTAGTAAAGTATAAAAGTATTTAGTATAAAAAGTTTTAGAAACATTAGTGTAGTTTGACGACATTTGTGTACTTTGCTAACTGCCATCAAAGTACCCACCGCATGATTTCACTTCACGTACTGTTTATATCGAAGGTTTGCGGCAATATGTAAGAAAACGTCAAGGGACAATGTGAGACCATTTCGCCGATTCGTTTGTCGCGCCAGTTCTCGATGGATCGATTTTATAATCGATCACGATTACGCGGATCGAGGACTCGAGATCTCCCCACTCCTTTGATATTTACGGGTCAAGCCCATCGCGACTGAGTAATCCATCGCTCTCTTGCTCCGGGACCATCGTTCGCACCACATCGTGGAACTAAAGACCTCTGCGTCGTGATTACCGAGGACCACGTGTCGACATCTGTTTTTGACGTCATCTAAAATGTGTGAATCGGGACTGGCCGCCCCGATTTTCACCACGTTTCACCGCTTCCTCATTTAAAAAGGGATCGAGCCGTCCTTTTCGGCAAATCATTCCTCCCGGAGCATCGACAGAGCCAACGAAGGACGAAGGAGAAAAAAGAAGAAAACGGAGCATCGCTTTTGAGAGATAAGTCGCCCGAGAAACAGTATTTTCTCCCCCTTTGTGAGATATGAACGACATTGTTATTCGAACTTTTATTGTACTCATGCTTGTTTTATTGGTAAAATTGTGAAATTCTAAAAATCACGAATCTGCGTGTGTGTGCGTGTATGTTCGAGTATGTGTGGGTGTGAGTGATGAGCGCGTGAGGAGTGATAACAAAAGAAAAATCTTTATTAATCGGTTTGAACTGGACGAATAAATTGACTCCTCGGTCAATTCTTGATTACGAAAAGGGAGAAAATTCGTTTTGTATTTGTTTTGATTTTATTTTCTCGTTTCTGTCTTTTGGGGGCGTTCCTCCCTCCATTTATTTGTGATTTAATAAATGTCCTAGTTCTTACAACAATGACTTGTAAGCAAAATGTATTAATATCGATATTCAGTGAAAAATAAACATTAAACAAAATCTTTTAAAAAGTAAAAAAAGAACGCCAAGTATTAAAAAGTCGCGACCTTAGTTCTAAAATGACCACTCTATATTGTTGTTATTACGTTAAAATGAAAAGTATGTTTTTATTCACAACTTTCATTTCTTTTTCGTTATATATAAAATGTTACTTCATCTCGAAAAGAAACTACTAAAAAAATGGTGTCCTTGATTTGAAAAAAAAATGAAATCATTCTACTGTGAAAAAAGTTTATGCGTTCCTGTAGTCTTATTTTTATTGACGACGAGGTGAAATCATGATATTTATAAATACCATTTATAATGAAAGCTTACAGCTATTTTAATATTCTCATTGAATATAGTGACAGGTTTAGATAGTATGTTATGGGTACTTTAAAACAAATTATTCAACAAAGCAAGCAAACTTAGATCACGATACAAATGATACAAATTTTAATAAAATCAGAAAAACAACATCGGAAGACTTTCTGAAACCACTTTTCAAAATTTATTATGCCACAACTAAAGCAACAAAGTGAAAGAATCAAATGGACAAAATTTATCAATCCATCAAAATTTAGAAATTTTGAATGTATCCATAGGGTTCCGAAGATGGCAATTTTGATCCCATCCAGCAACAAACGAATGGAAACTTTTTGTCACAAATTTTTCAATTCATATTACCACAGTCAGAGACAAAAAGTAGGAATACTTAGCACACATGTCGCTTTATAAAGTTTTCGAAGTTTGTAAGTATCTGTTGCATTTTAATGACATAAATTCTGGTACTATCGAAAAGAAAGCACCCGAAGACTTTCTGAAACAACTTGTGGAATTTATTATCACAAAACCTATTTTTTATGTATCTATTGCGATTCAAAGACAGAAATTTTGATCCCATCCCAAATCGAGGGACAAAAGACTTTTTGTAATAAACTTTTCAATCCATAATAGCACAATCAGAGACAAAAAGTAGAAATACTTGGCACACATTTAACTTGACTAAATTTTTAAAGTTTATAGGTATTCGTTGCATTTAAGTGATACAAATTTTGATGCCATCAGAAAAAGTATACCCAAAGTCTTCCTGAAACAACTTTTTGCATTCATAACGCTACAACCAAAGCGAAGAATTGATGAAAAAATTAGCATTCATTGGGCCCAACAAAGTTTTTCAATGTTTGAATGTATCCATTGCGTCACGGAGACAGAAATTTTGATATCATGCAGAAATGAGCAGTCAGACTGTAACAAATTTTTTAATTCATGTTGCCACAGTTAAAGTGAAGAACTAGAAATACACATATTTGGTATGGTACCATTGCATACCAATTAGCCAAAAAAAGTTATCGTAGGGCAAACCTGAGATAAATGGAAATAAATAGGACAATTTTTTAAAATAACTATTTCACAACAAATTTAGTTTGTACACATTTTATTTGACTTAAAATTTCGATGGTTTATTTGAATTCATCAACATAATATTTGCGTGCTATTTCCTCATAGAGGAATACAATTTAAGATTGGAAAAAAAAAATTCGGAGATATAGGTTATCGGACCTATTTTTTGTCGCTGGATATCAAAATACTTATAAATGTTATTGGCAGACGTATAACTTTATCGTATAAATTCAATACTCAACCCATTTTTTTCCGCTGAATTCCAACATAACTTTTTTTCTTAATTTATCAATGTCATTACGCATTTCGTTATTTATTAGCACTCAGACAGACTAGCGGTTCAGGTTATGTTTTTTATAGTAAATATATTATAGTAAAAATATATAGTAAAAATTAAATAGTATTAATTTATAAATGTATTACTAAATATATAGTAAATTACTAAATAAATTAATAGTAATAAATATATAGTAAACTACTAAATAAATATATAGTAAATTACTAAATATATAGTACAAATTAAATAATATTATAGTAAAAATTATCTTTAATGAACGAAAATACTTTCACCGGTATTATGGGATGGTATATTCACTGAACTATAAAATTTAACATTTTATAACTTCATCTAAATGGCTCGTAAGTCCGACACATCGAGTTTCAAAACTTCGCTCGCACGTTCCGATGTACAGAATGGATAAATCAAACCAGAGACTTGATCACACAACCACTTTTAATAATTATAATTTACTACTTACAACTATATATAACCACTTATATTATATTATACTTATATTATATATATACTACTTATATTATATACATACTTATATACTATATATATTTATATATTGAAACGATTCGAGTTTCTCTTTCTTTTTTTTTTATATTTTATTAACTGCTGAATTACTTTTAGGGTTCGGTACTGGACTCTATTTTGTCTACTGGAGAAAAATATTATTATTGTTATATTTTTCTCTTCTTTTTTTTTTGTTTTTTTAAAGCCTCAGATGTCCTCTCATGGGTTATTATAACCGGGACTATTTCATCATAGGCTTGTTGATAAATGAATGAAATAAATGGATTTGAAGATTGAAAATAAGGACTCCGCCGGTCCAACGCGGCCAAATGTACGAGGCAGAGGGCACTACGTACAAATAAGAGAGAATTGAATTGAGTAATAAATTTACGGATTTCGCCGATCCGTAATGGCCAAATTTTACATGAAGCAAAAGAAAAGACAATTTATTTCTCAAATGTTTGGTTAGTTCGTTATGCCGAGGTCTAGTCAGAGACGAGTTGCTTTAGGCTCGTCAAATTGTATCCTCAAGGCTTCCTTAAGCTAAGTTATATTTGAATAACTTTTCAAATGCGCTGGACGCTATGCCAGTACAAAATCAGAGTTATTCGAACGAGATGAGCCGGGCTTGCTCAGGAGACGGAACAAACAGGTCGGGTTCCTGAAAATCTTTTAAAGTGGCAAAGTCCTTCCAAGCCGGAAAATGCCTGTGTTCATGGCCGCATAAAACGACCCCGCTCACACTATCTTACAGGTTATCTTATAAGCGCTAGACGCAATGCTAGTACTTATAAAGCTGACCAGAGAGATAGGACGGTGCTTCGCAGTCGTGCCATATGACCACGTTACACTTTCCGTAGGACACTGGGCATGCGCTAGACGCAATGCTGGTACAATACCCAGTGAGGCTAATAGGACACCCTGTATGCGCCAATCGCAATGCTGGCACGATATAGAGTGAGGACTATGCTCGGCGATCGTGCAATACGGTCACTTCGCACTTGGAGGATTTTGGGAATCCTTATGCTAAGCGTCAGACGCTATGCTGATACTTAGCCGGAGGTAAGGAGAACTGGATCGTTCGGTAGGATATGAGATAGTGGATGTCTTTCAGTGTTCGGTCGGCCTTATATACCTGTGCGGGCGTCGATATTCGGGAGGTCGATCTGGATCGATCTGGTTTCGTGATCGTCCGTTTTTGTCGCTCCTCGCTCATGCGGTCTCCCCGTGCGTTGAGCATGCGTGGTTGTCGCGTCGGTGTCTTGGGTCGTAAGATGTGTGCATGTGTGCGTGTGTTTGTCTACCGGGCCCAGGTCTGTTCCGTTACAATATATATATAAGTAGTATATATATAAACTTATATTATATATATACTACTTATAACTACTATATATAAGTATTAAAAAGATAGTTTTTAAACGGCAAAGGCAAGACGTGCAGTGTATCTTTACTCGAGATTGGGCGATTTCCCCTCATTTTTGAACTTTACATCGTTGCCATTGGAAGAACGTTTGACTTATCAAAAAAATGAAACTTCCGCAATATAATGTGGTCAATGCCCTTCCGATGGTAATTTTTTTTTTTGCTGCGACCCGCGGAAATACGCGAACTGGGAACCGTGCCGAACGGTGTCGCGAATTTATTTCGGAAATTTTCTTCCACAATATATATATGTCTACTTTCCGATCCCCCTCCGTGTGAGCATCTCTCCCTACGCGCAATACAGTACAATAAGTCGTAGCATTAAATAGACACATATACTATTCAAACACGGGCTAGGGGGGTCGTAGGGGGCGAAGCCCTCCTCGGGGGTCCGGGGGCGGAGCCCCCGGCGAGGGGTGGCGGAGCGTCCGGGGGGCTCGAGGGGCGGAGCCCCCGAGGGAAGCAATTACAACTTTTTAATTTTTTAAATTAATCGCACAACACAAAAACACAGATCCACAACACAGGCACACAAACACGGAAAAAGCCACATTGGCATAAAAAACACACAAATGCATAGGCACAAATACAGACACATATACATACACTCAAATACAGACCTATTCAATTAGACATAAATAAATAGGAAGAGTGAAAGGGGGAGAGAGGGAGGGGGAGGGGGGAGAGGGAGAGAGAGGGAGGGAGGGAGGGAGGGGGGAGGGGAGAGAGAGAGAGAGAGAGAGAGAGAGAGAGAGAGGGAGAGAGAGACGGAGACGGAGAGACAGAGACGGAGACGGAGAGACAGAGACGGAGAGACAGAGACGGAGACGGAGAGACAGAGACGGAGACGGAGAGACAGAGACGGAGAGACAGAGACGGAGAGACAGAGACGGAGAGACAGAGAGTCAGAGAGACCGAGAGATAGAGAGACAGAGAAATAGAGAGTCAGAGAGACAGAGAGATAGAGAGTCAGAGAGACTGAGAGTCAGAGACAGAGAGACAGAGAGACTGAGAGTCAGAGACAGAGAGACAGAGAGAGAGAGAGAGCGAGAGAGAGCGAGAGTTTAGGGTTGTTTGTATTTGTTTAGGGTTGTTTGGGTTTGTATGGGTTTGTTTGGGTTCGTACCCAAACAAACCCAAACAAACCCAAACAAACCTAAACAACCCTAAACAACCCTAAACAAACCCAAACAAACCTAAACTCTCGCTCTCTCTCTCTCCCCCCCTCCCTCTCCCCCTCCCTCTCTCTCCCTCTTCCCCCTCTCCCCCTCTCTCTCCCCCTCTCTCTACCCTCTTATATATATATATTATGGGAATTGATCTCGGAATGCGTACATACGATGCTACGTTGCAATAACCTACTGATGTTTTTTTTCTCATAACGAAAAAAAATGGTTCGCGGTGGTGAAGTGGGAATACCATGACATTTTGACGAATTATCAGTGAAAACTAAATGTAGTTTAACCTTGATATCGCTTTGCGTGAAAACAAATAAAATTGATCCAGGATTTTTTTTTTGTAAAAAAAACCGGTTTCGCAGAAAGAAAATTCAACACGATGCATCATTCAAAAATAACAATAACAGGATTTTTTGGAAAAAGGTGTACAGATTTTCTAAAATGAATTATTTATCAGACAATTTTGCATTCCCAGACGATTATAGAGATTTTCTATTCCATTTTACTAATCAGTGTTCGCTAAAATAGTACTAGCCAAAAACAGCATAAATGCTGTAAAAAAAGCTGAGACAAGTACATTTATACCCCCCAAATAGTCGTTCCAGTTAATCCGCCCCACTACCCAGCGCCAAAATACCAATCCCCACACAAGTTTACAAAACCCCGTCTAAGTCGTTCATGCAAAGATCTCCGCACAAAAATCCTTTCTAAACACCAACTCATCATACAAAGTTTTATGAGTAACCGCTCTTATTATCTTATCAAATTAAGTCAAATTGTACAGAGGTGATGATTTCATTCTCGTAAATGTTGTGAGTTAACAAAAAGTTGATAAATAAATAAAGATCTACTAAAGTATATGTAGCCAAGTACGTGGGATTTTATTATGTTTATAAAATCTCCAATTATGATCATATGCCATTTCTCTAATTAATGCTTTATTACAACGAATTATTATCCTATGACTTGGAACTACAAGGGCTTTAAAAAAAAAAAAATTGCATTAGCCTGCGTGAGCTTGAACGCTGCCACACTCTCATTTGTAATATTTGTAGTATAGTTTTATTGGTAACAAATTGATAAAAGTTTACTATCGTACGTAGAGCGGATACGCACAGAGTACTTGTCCGGCCCGAAAATTTTTCATAAAATTTGTCACATAAGCCAACATTAATTTACCATACATTTTGGCCTTAACTAGTAAAGTAAGCACATCTAATTTGGAATCACAATATGCGGATTGTTTTGTACCCCAAATTATCCTCTTTCCTTTAACCAATTGTTATCGATGAATTGATGCTCATGTGGAGCATATCTCACGTTATTACACGGCACGTTTTTTCCGGTTTTGTAACATCCGGGGGAAAACTGGAGTTACAGAGCGTCTAAACGGTACTGTACACCCGGAATAAGTACCATTTATACGCACTTTTACACCGGTTTTTACTACAACTGGTTTTACAAAACGGAATAAGCCTGCCATGTAAGAGCGGTCATCAATTGATTGTATTCCAAGGCGGGTAAAATTCGAATCCGCATCAGGAGATCCGAATGTTCGGAGTGGTTGAAAAATTTGCCGTGAACAAAAAAGCATATTTTTAGCTGACTAGTCGAAAAATTTTCTGGCCGGACAAGTACTCTGTGCGTATCCACTCTACGTGCGATAGTAAACTTTTATCAATTTGTTACCAATAAAACTGTACTACAAATACTACAAATGAGAGTGTGATAGCGTTTAAGCTCACGCAGGCTAATGCAATTCTGTATTTTTTTTTTGAAAGCCCTTGTAGTTCCAAGTCATAGGATAATAATTCGTTGTAATAAAGCATTAATTAGAGAAATGGCATGTGAACATTATTGGAGATTTTATAAACATAATAAAATCCCACGTACTTGGCCATATATCCTTTAGTAGATCTCTATTTATTTATCAACTTTGTGTGAACTCACAACATTTACGAGAATGGAATTATCACCTCTGTACAATTTGACTTAATTTGATAAGATAATGAGAGCGGTTACCCATAAAACTTTGTATGATGAGTTGGTTTTTAGAAAGAATTTTTGTGCGGAGAGATCTTTGTGAGAATCGGTATTTTAGCGCTGGATGGTGGGGGGAGGGGGGATTAACTGGAACGACTATTTGGGGGGTGTAAATGTACTTGTCTCAGCTTTTTTCACAGCATTTATGCTGTTTAAAAGTCACTGTAACCAAAAGTCGATCGAAACTAACAGCGATCTTTATAACCTCATGACTGTTCAACAATATAGTACGGTTGTCGGTTAGCTGTCATATCCAACGATCGATTCAATATTATCAGAGTTTTACCAATATCACTAGTGTCACTATACAGCGACTGCCAAAAAGACAGTTGCACATCAAAATGTGTGCAAAAAAATGCTCAATTTTTCGGCACAACGAAAAAAAATAACATTAATATTTTTAATACTATTTAAGCTACGAGGTTTTAATTAATCGCGATCGAAAGAGAAACAAAAATAAAAAATACGTGAATTGAAATGAACCTCCAAAATGTTGTAATTTAGTTTATATTAAAGAAAAAATTTTTGAGAACAAGTACAATCACGGTCCTTCTGGTAAAAGTGTCTTGTGCGACTCGCTTTGTAAATGTACTTGTCTCGAGTCGCTGCCGCGACTCTTAATTCACCGAATACGAGTTTATCATACACTATTCTCTTAGTTATCAAAAAAAAAGAGAGAATGGTTTCTAAATAAACTTTATTAGTGTATTCAAGCAACATTTCATGGTAAAAGAGAAGAGGCACCGTTTTCGACTCCGTTCTAGAGTTTATGTTCGGAAAAATGGATTGTTGGGGTTAGGGTTAATAAATAAAATTATTTATTTAGACACAGTTCAAAAGTTTATTTAGTTATTCAAACTTTATTTTTGGACTATCACTCTTCTACCAATAATATAATAAAAGCCACTTTAATCAAAAGTTGAAACTGACCGCGATCTTCATAACCTTACAACAAAGATATTAAATGTTCGCCGAATACGCGTTTAATGTCCTGATTTCGAATATGTCTAACCAAAAATCAAATTATCTGCTTTATTCACACCCGCGAGTTTTATAACCTTACTTTTTAACCCCACAACTGTCACTGGTATAACCGCGATCTTTTTTCTAAACTCACAGAGCTGTCATTGTCTCGAATCGCTACCGCGACTCTAGATTTCAGATCCGCGATCTTTATAACCTTTTTCCACTCACAGCTGTCACGGTTATTACATGATATGAAAAACACTTATTAGTTCTTGCACTATTACTCTTTATCTACTACTGACCAAAATCAATACTGAAAATAATATCCGTCAGCTTTCACATTCGTGATCTTTATAACCTTATTTTTTTAAACTCACAACTGTCACTATTAATATAGAATTTCACATCCGCGATCTTTATAACCTTTTTGAATTCACACTTGTTCACTACTGTTATTATATGAAGAAAAGCCAATCGGCTGTCACATCGATGAACACAGTCTCACATATCACCAGATTTCTAGTTACAACTAGTGTCACTAGACAGCGACCGCGAAACGTCAAAAAATGTGTGTGAAAAACGCACCATTTTTTTGATGATTTGGAAGGATGAAATATTAATATTTCCAATATGCGTTAGGCTACAGAGCCCTAGCGGATTGACCGACCGGAAATTCGGTCGATTTTGGGGTCGATTAGACCGAACATTTTCGGTCGTGAGAACAACTTACCCCTAGTCGTAACGACTGAAAATCCTTAGTCGAAACGACCGAACATTTTCGATCATAACGACTGAAAATCCTTAGTCGAAACGACTAAAAAATTTCCGTAATTTATAATTTTATTTTGGCCCACGATCATCGCTTGGTCGTTTCGACCAAAGCTCTCGGGTATATAGGACCACAGAAAGAATCGAAGAAAAAACCAGACCATCTGAGTGAGGCTTGATCCCGGGACTCTCCGAGTTTGAGTCTGATGCGCTATCCACTACGCTACCAGACATCTTATGCCTAAGAAACAATGGAACTCGTATATAAACCGTATGCACACTTTATACACACTTTATATATAAGTTTCGTTGTTACTTGGATATAGAATGTCTGGCAGCGTAGTGGTTAGCGCATCAGACTCAAACTCCGAGAGTCCCGGGATCAAGCCTCACTCAGATGGTCTGGTTTTTTCTTCGATTCTTTCTGTGGTCCTATATACCCGAGAGCTTTGGTCGAAACGACCAAGCGATGATCGTGGGCCAAAATAAAATTATAAATCACGGAAATTTTTTAGTCGTTTCGACTAAGGATTTTCAGTCGTTACGACTAGGGGTAAAATGTTCTTACGACCGAAAATGTTCGGTCTAATCGACCCCAAAATCGACCGAAAATTTAACGACCGTAAAATTCCGGTCGATAAATCAGCTAGGGAGTTCTAAATAGTCACAATCGAAAGAAAAAAAAAGAAAAAATACGTGACCCCGCAACATTATTCAAAACGCTGTGATTCTTTAAATATCGCCGAAACAATTTTCAAAAACTGTTCGAAACCACTCTGCCTACTGTAAAGATTCTAGTAGCGACTCATCATCTTCGACATTATAGTATATTAAATGTACTTGTCTCGAGTCGCTACCACGACTCTAGGTATGCTTTTACCATTTTACTGTTTGTTCCACTCAGTTTCATTATTCACAACTTCATCATTTTACTCTTTTCACTATTTCTGGAGCAAAGTACTGTTGTCTTTCTCAAAAAAGGAGTGATATTCCTAGAAAAAACTTTTAAAAAGTAAAAAAAGAACGCCAAGTATTAAAAAGTCGCGACCTTATTTATAAAATGACTACTCTATACTGCTATTATCACGTTAAAATAGAAACTATGCTTTTATTCACGACTTTTATTTCTTTTTTGTTACATACAAGAAGTTCCTTCACCTCGCGAAAAAACTACGCAAATAATGTTGTCCTTTATTTCCAAAAAGAAATGAAATCATTTTCATCAAGCCAAGTACAGCGAATGATTTGTAAATTTCTACAGGAAATTATGTGCCCTTTAACGGTGCCCGATAAAGGGTTTCGTCGCTTCAAGGGCTTCCGAAGAAAGGCCTAAAAATGTCAAGAAATTAGTATTATAATATGCTGAATGAATGAAACAATAATTATATAGAAAAGCGCACGAATACACGTTCCTACACGTACGTACCACAAAAATTCACTGCAAAAACTATACAAAACCTTGGCGTGCATGGTTTTCAGAAATAAGCTCGGTGAAGGAAGGCCTCATCCATCTGTACCAGCAGCAAATTTAAGTACACTGGGATCCCGATATGAGAAACAGCACCGGGACTCACTTCGTATCGCACTTGTAAATTCAGAACATTGTGCACACTTCGTCTTTCCGTTCCTGCGCACTAGACGAATGGCCGGATTGGACCGAGTGCTTCCCCGATGGAGCGGAGACCGATCAACATTTCATCAATTAGGGTCCATTGTATTAGGATCCCAGTGTATCTAATTATTTTATCTATTGCTTCTATCCTTATATCCCATCTGTTATTCGTCCACCCATCCATTCGTTTGCTCACCTGCTCCCTCCAACCCATTTGTTCGTCCCTCCAACCCAAGTATTCATTCATTCCATCCATCCATCCGTTCGTATGTTGATTCATGCGTTTAACTGTCCCAACCGTATCCCATCTATTCGTTTTTCTGTCCACCCGTCCATCCTAGTCATCGGCTAATTCATCCGATCCCTCTATCTTATTCATTCCATTCGACTATGCATTGTTAACCATTCATCTCATCCATCTATATTCGCATGTTTTCAGTCACTTATTCGACTTATCTGTTTATGCTTCCTATCCAATTATCCATCCATCCCATATCCATCTCATCCATTTATTTTGTTTAGCTCTTTCTTAATAACGATTCTCCCATTCGATCTCGGAACGGATTCTGGGGCTCCTCTCATTGTCGATGAGAGAACAAATATTTAATTATTAAATTAGTCTTCCCGAACTTATTTCTGAAAACCATGCGCGCCAACGTTTTGTATAGTTTTTGCAGTGAATTTTTGTGGTACGTACGTATAGGAACGTGTATTCGTGCGCTTTTCTATATAATTTTTGTTTCATTCATTCAGCATATTATAATACTAATTTCTTGACATTTTTAGGCCTTTCTTCGGAAGCCCTTGAAGCGACGAAACCCTTTATCGGGCACCGTTAAAGGGCACATAATTTCCTGTGGAAATTTGTAAATCATTCGCTGTACTTGTCTTGATGAAAATGATTTCATTTCTTTTTGGAAATAAAGGACAATATTATTTGCGTAGTTTTTTTCCGAGGTGAAGGAACTTCTTGTATGTAACAAAAAAGAAATAAAAGTCGTGAATAAAAGCATAGTTTTTATTTTAACGTGATAATAACAGTATAGAGTAGTCATTTTATAAATAAGGTCGCGACATTTTAATACTTGGCGTTCTTTTTCTACTTTTTAAAAGTTTTTTCTAGGGAACTAAACTAAACTAAAGTTTACTTTATCTTCCCTCATTATTAAGGGATCGTCTCAGTGTGAAATTTTCGAAAAATCGATTTTTTTTTTAATGCATTATCGGATAGTATACACTGTAATAAACATTCTCTCAAATTTTCAAATCGAAATTCAAAGTATTACGGTCGCTACAGCGTTTCTGGTAGAAAGGGAACGGAGCGAGACATCTGCCTCGTGAATCTTTAAACGCGTTTTTCTCAGAATGGTGTTTTTCAAAACGGTTTCCACTCTCAAAGGAAGAGTTTTAAAGATATCTAGTTCCAATTTCGGGAGAACATTTTTAACGTCATTCTTTATCGCGCTATGGAAGCTTTTTTTTTTTTTTGAAAACTTCCTATTTTTTTTTACGAAAAACAGTCGAAAAAAAGGGCCAAATTCGACACTTTTTGTTTAAACCGCCGCCATTTTGTCAAATTTGAAAAAAAAACCCCCTCCATAGCGCGATAGCGACTTTCCTACAGATCAATAATCTTTTTGAATTTTTTTTTTCAGATCAAAATTGGGGCCGCAATCGTGGAAACCGTTTGGAACTTTTTTTTTCACGTGTAATTACAACAATTTATACAACAATGATGCACTCAATAAATAAACTTAAAAAAAATCATTTTGTATTCTTCATAAACGTATTTATTTATAAAAAAAAAACCGGACCGATTAGTTTATTTGAACATTTAAAAAAAAAATCGCGAAAATCAGTGATTTTTCGGAGGGTCACACTGAGATGATCCGTTAAGGCCAACGTATATTTATATACGTTATATATATAGTATAATTTATACATAGTTTACTATAGTTAATAATAATTAAATATATACGTTATATTCCAGTTATAAAGATTAATAAAGGAAAATGATAGAGACTAAAGTTTATTATTTTACACTGAACGATGCGATGAACGTTTTTACTTATTGTCTTTGTCCCGCACTTCGTAAAGTCAAAACTCCGTTTTTTCATGACCTTCACAACAGACAGACTCACGCTACAGATATATAAAATAACGTGGATTCGGTAGCAACCAATCATAGGGCTGGAAGGCAACAAATCGTCCTTGCTTGTGTTGGTGCACGTGCATGTACAGAAACGACGAATCCATCGATATGTGTTAGAGATTTTAGCATAATCTTGAGCCTGTGCAAAGTTTTTTCTCAGCAATTACGCCACCGATCATGCTGATTTTAGGCTCAATCGAAGGAGAATTTCTCTATTAATCTCTAGTTCAATTTTCAAAATACCTAACGGTTCCTGAGCTCCATAATTCGACGAAATGACATGCCAATTTTACCCCCCACCACCGCGAATCGCTTTATTCAGAGAAAGTATAGACTCGGCGGGCGAGCCTCGGGCCAGCAGACGACAGAGCTGCCAATGTACTTGTCCCGAGACTCTACCGAGTCTCTTGATAGTAAAGTGATGAAGTCGTAAATAGTGAAACTGAGTGGAGTAAGCAGTAAAATGGTAAAATCGTACTGGATACTGACAGTGAAAATAGTAAAAAAAAATAAATACATGTAAATACATTCTAAGTTCATAAATATAGATAATTATTTTATACAACTTTGCTACAATTTTTATTTTTCACTGAATATCGACATTAATACAGTTTGCTTACAAATCATTGTCCCTTTTACGTTTTCTTATATATTGCCGCTAACACTCGATATAAGAGGTACGTGAAGTGAAATCATACGGCGGGTACTTTGATAGCAGTTAGCAAAGTGCACAAATGTCATCAAACTACACTGATGCTTCTAAAACGTGTAATCAGACTACTCGATTCTCCTGAATATATATATATATATATATATATATATATATATATATATATATATATATATATATATTGTAACGGAACGCTTTTGCCATACGCTAAACGTCGCTACGCGCAGCTCCGAGCTTCCTAAATAATTTTAAATAATTTTGGAGCAGGTATGAAAGAAACGTGAGAAACGCGGATTTTGTGTTCAAAATAATAACAAAATTACTTTATTCAATTAAACAATGTAAATTTTCCGATTTTTGTTACAATAAATGAATATTTGTTTTATTTCGCGTTCGGGTTATTTATTTGCATGAATTTATTTATTAATCCGGATCAGAACAAAAAAAAAACGGTATCAATTCTGTTTCTCTGTCGGTAACTATTCAAACGATGATATTTATTTTAATTCCCTTTTCGCGTCAGAATTATCATTTAAATGAGAAAAATAACAATAATAATGGTCAAATAATTAAAAACGATGTCTTCGAGGCTAATTAACAATAATAATTGAAATACTCGATGAAGCTTTGTCGACAGAATAATAATAAAAATAATTCAAACAATAATTGAATTATTTAATATGAAATAACAATTAATAGGGCTTTACGTTGCCGCGAAATTCACTTTTATTTCATAGTGAATAATAAAAATAATTCAAAATTTTAATAATCCAAAAGTGGATTGACTCGATATAATAATAATGATAATTTTATATTTTTAATTGATTCTATATAATAGATAATCTTACCGCGGCCTTTTGGATTATCGAATTCAGGATTATTGATGATTTCTGAGATAGACAAGGATTGCTGAGCATAATAAGTGATGCAGACTGCTTATATTTTATCGAAAAGAATTTTGAATAAAATAATTCAAAACATAAATTTAATTAGCAAATTTTAATTAAAAAAAAACAAGCAGGCTTCCCACTTCCAGCAGGCATAAATTCAAGAGATAAAATTATTTAGAGGAAACGTAGTATGCAAGCTACGGGCCCCGAACGTCACCGAACGACGCCGATACCCCACACACCACAGGTAAGGATGCAGACCCCGAGCTATGGGATGTGAACGTCGCCGAACACCTTCGATACCCCGAGCACCCACAGGAAAAAGGAAAAATGTAAAAAAATTAGAGAATGACCTTGGACTATGGGAGTTGAACGTCGCCGAACCGCTTCGATACTCCAAGCATCAAGGAATTATAGGAAACAAATAAAGGAATAGGAATTGACCTTGGACTACGGGAGTTGAACGTCGCCGAACCGCTCCGATACTCCAAGCATCAAATATGATAAGAAAGATAGGTTATTATCCTGCTGGAACTAGGAAGGATCTCTGCTGCTGAGAGCGTGTTGTCTCTCCGAGCTCTGTTTTCAGAATGAGCAGAATGCCTGTCCACTGCTGCTGTGCACGGCTTTTTATACCCAGCAGATCCTTTGTTCTCGCGCTCGAGTTCCGATTCGCTCGCCGGGTAGTCTCGAACCCGTTCTGCGCACGCTCATTTACAATATTTTCGGATTCGTTCTACGCTTCCCCCACTCTCGCATTCTCATACTTTAATTTGTTCGACGCTACCCCCACTTTGCGCATCGCCTGCGCAAAAATTAACAATTTTCGTAATTCACCAATTTTTATAATAAATTTATCATATTTGATCATTTCCTAAATTTGTTTAAACATTTCGCAAAGATTTTTCAGTAATTAAAGAGTTTTTAATAAATTTTGAAATATTGGAAAACACACTCTCTCATTTGTGCGTTCCCTTGTCGCTTGTCTCACGCGCATGCGCACAAACATTCGTTCTTTTCACTCTTAAATTACCGGTTATTTTCGCATAAATTCACCACGCGAGTTATTCACTTCGATTTGTCGGATTTTTCTGCATATTTTACGCATTATTTTAATTGCAGTAATGTCTTTTTAATAATTAATTATTGAAACTTGCAAAAAGTCACGTACGCATTTTTTTAGTTCCGGTTTTTCACGATAGGCGGCGGCCCGACGTTTTCGTAAGTGTAGCTTCGCCTAGAGATGTGAGTTGGTCACAAGGCTCGTCATTTGACCGTCTTAAGACCGTCGCATGACCGTCAAATGACGGGTGCAGAAATGACGGGTTCGTGACGTCATTCGTCAAGATGGCCGCAGTTTTGTTTTGAACGTGAAACGTGAGTCTGTGTGTGATGCGAGATGCGACACTGTGATCCACAAGTGCCTGGTTCTGTGATCATAAATAAGGAAATTATTTTAAGAAAGAGTACAATAAAAAGAGACTGTTTATTGATTACATATATGTATCCTAGTCGAGAATGGCTTTGATAAAGATTTATTAAATTACAAAAAAGAAAATGTAAAACTTGTAATGTTGAACAACAAAAAATATTTGTTAAGAATAATAAATGATGTCTGCTTTAAACTGCTTTATAATATATTATCACTTCGTGCCTAAAACTACTAAAAACATCCGCAATTATATGAAAGAAATTTACAGAATTTGTGAATAATTTGTGACCGCAAAAAAAATGACCGTCATTTTACAACTATGTAGACGAATTTCGTCAGTTGACAAAGACAAATGACGCTAAAAAAAATGACGGTCATTTTTACTTCGAAAAATGTGCTTAAAAAAAATGACGTCACAAAACCGTCAAATGACGGTCATGTTTGCATCATTTGACCAGAGTTGGAAATGACCGTCATTTTACATCTCTAGCTTCGCCGTTCGCATAGTGTTCAAGATGGCCGCCGTCAACAACAGTCAACAAACGCACGCGAGACGTTGTCGCGTCGTTTTCACATTTTTGGTCGGATATTGGATGAAAATCGGGATAAAATCAGGATAATGTTTTTATAAAGAAGTGCCGGGACTACGCGTAAGTGTTTTCGTTACAATATATATATATATATATATATATATATATATATTAGGGTGGTTAAAAAAAAATCGATATTTTTTTTTTTCGCGGGCCTCAACGGAAATTGTTAGTACATTATGAAAAACTAATTTTTGCAAAATTTAAGTGGTCTAAAAAATTTTTTAGATAGTGCTCAAGCGACTTTTTGCTATTTTAAAATATTTTTTGTTGATAATCTCGGCATGAAAGTTCTTTTGTTTATTCTCATAGCAGGAAGAGTCAGTGCTTGATGAAAGTGTTATTCGTTCAAAATTTGGACGCTCTGAAAAAATTTTAACAGCTGCCACAAACATTTTTTTCACATTTTTTTTCAATTTTCGGCTAAAAATCACGAAACAATCGAATCTTTCACTACATTAGTTAATTTTTTATTTTCTCTCATAATAAGAGGTATAAGTATTTGATGAAAACATAATTTTCTTCAAGCATTAATGCTCCAAAAAGTTTTTTCAATTAGCTCAATCGATTGCTTTCCATTTTCTTGTGTATTCAATTAAAAATCATGATAAATGATAACAGAATGATTTCGAGCTATGCGTTAAAAAATATGTATTCTAGTATGTGGCATAAAAGAATTGAAAAACTTAATTCAGCATCCCACTAAACGGCTTTACATGAATTGCTATTTGCAGAACGCTGTTAAAAAAAATATACTCCAATGCCAGAAACTCTATAATCATTTCTTGGATGAAATTCCTGGTAGAATAGAGAAAAAAATAACGTCATAATAATTTATTCTTTTATGAATTACAAAACATTAATTTTGCTGAAATACGACGTACGATTCTTCTTACCATCCTATTTTGAAGATTTGGGCCACTCGTTATAGGTCAGCAAACCTGGACAACGTTTCGCAAACAAGCTCACATTTTTTGTTTCAGTACATTCTAAATATAACCCTTGATTTTTGAGAGAGACCCCTGATTTTTACTGGAATGAGCAATTTTAATAAAAAGTTATGGGCCGGACAAGTACCCTGTGCGTATACGCACATATCATGTACAGACATAAATTAAAGTTTTTGTTTTAACATTACAAAAGCATGGGATCTTATGCGAAACTTCCTGTTCCTGCTTGTTTTTCGTTATTTTAGCCACGGCGCGGGCAATGTTGTTTCATTAGGTCATATAAGTAAATACTATTTGGCAATATTGGTCGCGCCATAGCCAAAACAAAAGTAGCTACTCGACTTAGGAGATCCCAGAAGCAATGCACCAACTAAATGCCCTACGTTGCCGGTACGTCCATATTGATATCTTCTCAGTCACCAAAGAAATACTTGTCCTAGTACTGATATCATACATTTTACTGCTGCACGTAACTTAGATGTCGACCTTTTTTCATTTTTTGCTAGACTATTGATACTTCTTACACACCAATTATAAGTGGTATTTTTCTCATCTTGATAACGCTGATTTTTTAATGTTTTGATTCTTGTTTTGTTCTGTGGAAATAAATTCAAAGTAACATTTATTGTGAAGTCTGGTTTTTTGGCCGGATATTTTGTGATCTATATGGTTGGTTTTCCTCCGGGGTATGAATAAAATTAGTAAAGATTTAAAAAAAAAAATTTAAGTGGGGTTTTGGATTTTTTGTGATATCATAGGGAAACGAGGGACCACCAATGTACTTGTCCAGGTTTTTTTTCCCCGGGAGGGGATTTTTGCTATTTGATATCACTTCTTTTTTCTATAGTATTTTCATATATTTCGCTTTATATAGACTCCAATAGAGTATGTATATAACAAAAAAACTTACAAGGTGTTTGCATCATTACATCTTCGATTTATTTCAATGTCAGAAATCAGTACTGCTCACACTACTAATTCGACATAAGAGAACGAGACACATTTTCTACCATAAATTCATTGTTATTGAGGTTGTTTAAATACAGCAGCGTTTCGTTCCTGTGATAAGAAAACAGTTATAATGTTTTCAAAAGAGTTAACTACAGACTCGAAGTATTTTCGAGATGTTAGTAATTCGTTGATAGGTTATTATTCGATTATAGCTTAGCAGGAAAGTGTTATAGAAGAGACCTCAAGTACCAGTTTTTCCCCAAGGCAAAATTTCAGAAAATTAAATACTTTATCATTAGCTTTCAAGTTGTGTATTAGAATAAGGCATTTATGGGCGAAAAGGCAGCGAGGATATTAGCAATTTCGGTCTAAGCTACAAATAGATAATTATATTTAACTTTACTGTCAGGAGCCTCAGAATTATTATTCTTTCAAAGATGAAATGATGGAAGAATATGATGCATCGTCCTTGACTTACAAATTATTTTATAAAACATAGAAAAAAATTAGATTAAAAAAAAATTCGGCCGAAGTACTTGACGAATGTTTTTTCACTTAATTTACATAATGTATCGGTCATGGTGATAACCTCGCCAAGTACTTCGGCCGAAATTCTTTTTCATCTAATTTTTTTTCGTTTGCAATCTTTTTTGCTTCAGACTCTTATTAATACAGAGTTATTATTTTCATTCTGGTAGGTAAAACAACTGCATTTTCGAACTTGATTCTTTTCTCTATCAACATTCAACATTATTTAAAGATTTTGCCACACGATAAAGCCTCCCATATTTGGCAACATATATTTTAGTATAACTCAATTTATTTTATAACTTTTTGCGAAACCCAACCTTAGCTTTTCGCGAGGATTAACTCATTTTGTTTTGTATGATTTGAATTTATTTGATATATTTTTTGAGAGTGGTCTGTTTTCTTACTTTTTGATAGGATCTGATTTTCTCAGGGATTTTTGCGAGAAAAGGTTTATGCTGTGTATGTATATTCGTGGAAAAATATGGGAACGGCGGTCAACAAATGTACTTGTCCAGGTTTTTTCCACGAGGGGAATTTTTATGCATGATATAATTCGTTTTTTCTCATTCTTTTCGAACATCTCGCTTTATATAGATTAGAAAAAGGTTATATTCGGAAATTATCGCTTTTTCATTTCCAAACCCTGACCTCTTCTACTTCGAGTTTGGTTTTTTCCCCATGAAATAAAGGGACCCGTGTTTTGGAATTTTCAATTTGGCATTTTTTATATTCTCGAGCCAGTCAAATTGTTTTGACATTTCGATTTACCTTTCTGGAATCAGGCTAAGATAAGTCGGGAACTGGGAGTCCGATACAAAAATTTACAAAGCTTTTGAGAGCAAGATTAGAGCAGTCAGAATTCTTCCATAGAATTGGTAGCAATTTGAATTTGTGCTTATCAAAGAAACATATTAAGGCGTCTTCTCACTTTGGAAATTTAAAAAAATCGATTTTTTTTTTTTTTTAAATTTTGAAAGTACATATCTTCAAAAATGTCATCTCGAAATTTCATAAAGATCGGACGAGTCTAACTACATTTTTTGGCGACCGTTAGGTGACTACCTGAGAGTACCCGGCGATCCCTTTCACGCCGCTCGGACGGTCCCTGTATATCTGACTCTATACAATTGAATAGCCGTGTTCTTTTGTTAATGTAGTACCCCTTGCTTAGGTATATTCTGTTTTCGGGTCTATACTCATGTAATAAGACCTTAACACGTGCATTTTTCAAAAGAAAATCACTCGGCAACGATGCTAAACTGTTATTTCATCAGTCTAATTTGAAACTTCGTAACGGCAACATCTCTGCGCTCAGGATTGTTATAATGGATAAAAAGACTTCGCAACAAAGTGCCACGTGGCGACGTCCAAGTTCGAAATCTAAAAAAAGAAAATTTCGTGGAGTGCTTCCACACCAGTCTGAAGCAGATACGAGTCATGCTAGTGCGAGTGCAGCAAAATTAAAAAAATCGGACGATACAAGTTTCGATGTACACATCGATCCAACGGCTGGATATAGTATTATTCAGTTTTTTCTTGTTTTTTCTACATTACAACAATATGTGAAGTGTAAAGTTTGTAACAAAGATGTTTCAAGAAACATCATCAAGAAAAACCGTGGAAATTGCTTGCCAAACAGCGGCATGCATTTATAACGAAGGGCTACAACCTGTTTTAAAAATTTTGGAGGTGATGGGTGTCAAACTAGGCCCTATCGCCGTTCAATACGCCGAGAAACGCGACAGTGATCGCGTACGCGTAGGGAACCGCCGCAGCTCTAACGCTTCAAAAGAGACTAGGTCGAGACGAAGGGAAGCTACTTTGGACGAACACACCTTCTACGAAGAATCGGAAGGTCCATTGTATGGAGCAGGCATCGCTGATTAACCCGAGGTAAGGTTTTTTCATGATTTTTCTGCAACCAAAACTTTAAACGCAGTTATCTCAAAACAAGGTTTTTCGGTGCTTTGTTGATGAAATTTCGGAAACTATCCGGCCGATTGTCATGAAATTTGAATGACATATGCTTCATAGTTATGGCTATAGCGCATATCATCAGATTTTTTAAATTTTGATTTTAAGAATTTTTTTTTTACAAAAAACTGCAAAAAAATCGTGGTTTTTTTTTACTTTTTCGAAAAACGTGCGCCATTTTGTTATTTTCGCGAATATCAAAAATCTGATGATATGCGCTATAGCCACTGACATACTGAATCTAAAACAGTTTTATTTTTTTGTTTCAGACGACCCGTCTCGGAGATACCATCAACAAGCCACGACCATAACATTTTTACACGGGTTTTTCAATGCTACTGATGTATTATAATAATTGTTTAAAAAAATAAAATAAAAATTTTTTCATGTACTTGAAAGATGTGTTTATTACATAGGATCCGTTTTATCCCATAATTTTAAGCAAAAATCCTCGAAAAAAAATCGCAAAAACAGCCTATTTTTGAGGCGTTTAAAGTGAGAAGATGCCTTAAATAGCAGTATCTCCTTGTTATATTTGTATGAAAAGTGAAAAAACATACTGCACTTTAAGCCCAACAAAGTTCAGAAAATTTGGATGTATCTATTGCGTTCCGAGGACAGAAATTTTAATCCCATCTAAAAATGAGCAGGAGAAGACTTTTGGTAATAAATTTTTCAATTCATAATGCCACAATCAGAGACAGAAAGTGGAAATACTTGGCGCACGTGTCGCTTCACAAAATGTTAAAAGTTTGTAGGTATCGGCTACATTCCCATGATACATATTTTGATACAAATTTTGATATTTATAACAATAATCGCTGTGAAAGCCTCAAGACTAGAACTTGCAGATATTTTAATATTATCTTTGAATATTGAAAAGTTCAGAAAGTATGTTATGGATATTTTAAAACAATAAATTCAACAAAGCGGTCAAACTCAGATCAGTACTGTGCCCAAGAAAATGCATCGAGTTGAGTTGTACCAGTTACATTATGTTCGTGCAAATTTTCGTACCATCACAACCAGAGCATCCGTAGAGCAAATCTTTTTGAAAATATTTTTCAATTCGTTATGCCACAATAGGAGCCAAAAAGTAGAAATACTGAGAACACATGTTGCTCCAGGAAATTTCCAAAGTTTGTAAGTATACGTTGCCTTCCAATGGAACGAATTTTTATACTTCCAGAAAAAAGGAACCAAAGACTTTCTGACAATTTTTTTAATTAATCATGCCACAACTCAAGCATACCACATATTGGGCTCAATAAAGTTTATGAGCTTTGAAGGTCCTACAATTTTTTGAATTAATTACCGGAGATAAAAGCAACTATCGTAAACGTAATTCCGGCAATCGACCATAAAATGTGATGTGAATAAATATTCGTCCACATTGGTTTCATCTCGGTACGTAAAAAGTCATTCATTTTATGCGTATTGATCTGGGTTATTGAGAACCAAATATCGCATCTTTTTGTCGGGATAACTTTTTCTTTAAGGTTTTAATGAATCCAAGTAGAACAACTCGCAGTACTACTTGGATTCATGTAAATATCAACGAAAAAATTATCCCGACGATAGAAATGGAAGGCAGATTTTTTTCCGAAATTTCTCGCTCTAGATAATTGAAACATCAAAGAACCAGTTTTACCTAATTGGATAGAAAACGTATCGAATCCATTGTAAAAAAAGTTTATTTCATTTCTTCATTCCTATTTTTATCAACAAGGTGAAATTATGATATTTGCAAATACCAATTATAATAATAATGGCTGTGAAAGCCTCAAAACTAGAACTTATAGATATTTTAATATTATCTTTGAATTTTGAAAAGTTCACAAAGTATGTTATGGATATTTTAAAACAATAAATTCAATAAAGCGGGCAAACTTAGATCAATACTATGCCCAAGAAAATGGATCGAGTTGAGTTGGACCAGTTGCATTATCTTCGTGCAAATTTTCGTACCATCACAACCAGAGCATCCGTAGAGCAAATCTTTTTGAAAATATTATTCAATTCGTTATGCCACAATAGGAGCCAAAAAGTAGAAATACTGAGCACACATGTTGCTTCAGGAAATTTCCAAAGATTGTAAGTATACGTTGCGTTCCAATGAAACAAATTTTTATACTTCCAGAAAAAAAGGAACCAAAGACTTTCTGACAATTTTTTGAATTAATCATGCCACAACTTAAGCATACCACACATTGGGCTCAATAAAGTTTATGAATTTTGCATGTAGCCATTACTTTTCGAAGCCACATTTTAATCCCATCCAAAAATGAGCAACCGAAGAATTTTCATAATAAAATGTTCAAGTTCTAATAATGCCACTATTCGAGCCAAAAAGTGGAAATATTGGGCACACTTGTCACTTCACAGATATTTCAAAGTCTGTACGTATCTGTTGCAATTCAATGATACAAGTTTTGATAATATCAGTAAAAACACATCCTTCCTGAAACTTCCTGAAACAATTTTTCAAAATTTATTATGCTACAACTAAAGTGGGGAAGTGATAAAATATAGCTCAATAGAACCAAATGAAATTCTGAAATTTTGCATATATTCATGGCGTTCCGAAGACAATAATTTTGATCCCATTGACAAATGAGCAACCGCAGAATTTTCATAACAAAATTTTTAATTCATAGTCCAACAATCGCAGCCAAAATGTGGAAATACTTGGTACACTTGTAAATTTATAGAATTTTCAAAATCTGTAGGTATCTGTTGCAATCTAATGACACAAATTTTGATAATATCAGTAAAAAAAACATAAGAAGACGTCCTGAAACAATTTTTCAAAATTCATTATGCTACAACTAAATTAGGGAATTGAAAAAATGTAGCGCACATTGGGCCCAACAAAATTCTGAAATTTTGCATGTATGCGTGGCATTCTGAAGCCAGCAATTCTTAACCCATCGACAAATGAGTAGTCGAAGAATTTTCATAACAAAATTTTCAGTTCCTAATGCCATAATCGAAACCAAAAAGGGAGAATACTTGGCACATCTGTCGCTTCACAGATTTTCAAAGTCTGTAGGTATTCATTACAATTCATTTATACAAATTTTGATAATATCAGTAAAAACACATCGGAAGACTTCCTGAAACAATTTTTCAAAATTCATTATGCTACATCTAAAGCGGGGATGTGAAAATATATAGAGCATATTGAGCCAAACAACATTCTGAAATATCGCATATATCCATGGTGTTCCAAAGACAATATTTTTGATCCCATTGACAAATGAGCAACCGAAGAATTTTCATAACAAAATGTTCAATTCATAATGCTACAATTGAAGCCAAGAAGTGGAAATACTTGGTACATTTGTCGCTTCACAGAATTTTTAGAGTCTATAGGTATTCGTTGCAATCCGAAGATACAAATTTTGATAATACCAGGATATGGTCTATATATCGCCATAGTCTTTTGACATAAGGATATATTATACAAGCCATTTTCACATAAAGATATATCATTACTTACTACGGTTATCATCCAGAGGCATCCATATATATCCAGATGCAGGTTGACAGTGTATTTGTCTATTAATTCATCAAACGCGAGATGATTCTACACCATATTTTGGATAGAAAAGCGACGTCGAAAATCTTTTGAAATGGACCAACAATTATCATGCAAGGAACATTTTATGATGTACAAATCTTTATTATGGCAAGCGAGGAACATTTTATAATAAAGAGGAAAGGGACCAATAAAATAAATTGTCAACGGTGTAGAGTTAAAAGAAATATTCATTTGACACTGCTCAAAACTCGATATGATAATAACAAATTTTGCCATATACATTTTTTTGACACTCATTATTAGTTTTATAGTTTCTTTTCCAAATTTACATCGATTCACTCCAATCATGATTAACAGTTCAACGTACAACATTTCATAGTTATCAAAGAAACGAAAAGAACGATTTCTTAAGAAATCTCATACGAGGAACATTTAATCGCGAAAGCGAAAAGAGATCGCTTTCGTTTCCATCGTAGAGTTAAGTGTGGAAAATAAAAACTGCAGATCTAACGATAAAGATCTAACGGAATGGCCAATCGCAAGCTCGGAAGGCGTCAAGAGGCCTTTCATTGCGTCGTATACAGACATGCCAATACTTCGATGTTAGCATAATCTTGAGCCTGTGCAAAGTTTTTTCTCAGCAAATACGGCATCAATCGTGCTGATTTAATGCTCAATCGAAGTATTTTTTCGTAATAAATCTCCAGTTCAATTTTCAAATCATCATATGCCTCCTGAGCTTCGTAATTAAAGAAAATGAATTTCAGTTTTTACCCCCACCACGGCAAATCGTTTTATTCAGAGATAATATACTCGGGCGAGCCTCGGGCCAGCAGACGACAGAGCTGTCAATGTACTTGTCCCGAGACTCTACCGAGTCTCTTGATAAAAGAACTACGAACAAGTATCAAAACTTTAATTTTTTTTTGATTTTGTAAAAAAATTTGAAAAAATATTACATTGAAACATCCATTCCAACAGATCAACGGATAGAAAAGTATTCCATAAAAAATGACACCGAGAAATTACTCCAATATCATCAGAATGCACCGAAAGTTTTTCAATAAAAGTAATCATAACGAAACGAGATTTTTAAACAAAAAAACCGGCCAAGTGCAAGTCGGACTCGCGCACGAAGGGTTCCGCACTATTATCTATAAAAACGGCAAAAAATCACGTTTGTTGAATGGGAGCTCCCTTAAATATTTATTTTATTCTGTTTTTTAGTATTTGTTCTTATAGAGGCAACCGAAATACATCATCTGTGAAAATTTCAAGTGTCTAACTATCACGGTTCATGAGATACAGCCTGGTGACAGACGGACAGACAGACAGACGGACTGACAGCGGAGTCTTAGTAATAGGGTCCCGTTTTACCCTTTGGGTACGGAACCCTAAAACGTATGCGCACCAAATTTCGAGAGCAAAAGTGTGATTGGAAAAAATAATTTCGGTCGAAGTGCCACATGAGTTTTTCTTTTATAATGTTTATTGATCACAAATTATATCTCATGAGCAATACGGAAAACAAAATTCGTAAAGTACTTATGAATTTTTTTTTCTCGAATCAAATATCGTTTCGCTCAAAATTATTTCGCGTCACTTGATTCCATTTTGGGTTGCAAGTGCAAATAGTATTTTCATGTATTTAACCACTCTAGGGTGGTTTAAAACTATGTATAATTCAAACCTAGAGTGGTATCATACACCATTCTCTCGGTTATATAAAAAACGTAGAGAATAGTTTCCAAATAAACCTTATTATTGCATGCAAGGGATATTTTATGGTAACACAGAAGAGGCACCGTTTTTGACTCGATTGTAGAGTTTACATTCGGAAAATTGGAATATTGAGGCTAGGGTTAAAAAAAAATTATTTATTTAGGCACTGTTCTAAAGTTTATTTATTGAATTACACTTTATTTTTGCACTCTATCACTCTTCTATCTACATATTCAAATCACGTTAACCTAAAGTTTCACTTTAATCAAATAAAACTGACCGCGATCTTTATAACCTAACGACTGTTCAAAGATATTAATTATTCACCGAATACGAGTTTATCATACACCATTCCCTTATATAGTTATAAAAAAAAAAGAGAATGGTTTCTAAATAAACCTTGTTATTGCATCCGAGGAACATTTTATGTTAAAAAAGAAGAGGCACCGTTTTTAACTCCGTCCTAGAGTTTACGTTCGGCAAAATGAATTGTTGGGACTAGGGTTAATAAAAAAAAATATTTATTTAGACACCGTTCAAAAGTTTATTTATTGAATCACACTTCATTTTTGCACTATTACTCTTCCATCGGTAATATGATCAAAGTCATTTTAATCAAAAGTTGAAACTGACCGCGATCTTTATAACCTCCCAACAAAGATATTAAGTTTTCACTGAATACGCGTTTATCATACACCTTTCTCTTAGTTATCAAAAAAAAAAAAAAACAAAGAGAATGGTTTCTAAATAAACCTTATTTTTGCGTCCGAGGAACATTTTATGGTAAAAGTAAACAGGTACCGTTTTCGACTCCGTTCTAGAGTTTTCGTTCAGAAAAATGGATTATTGGGTCTAGGGTTAATAAGAAAATATATTTATTTGGACACTGTCCAAAAGTTTATTTATTGAATCACACTTTATTTTTCCACTATCACTCTTCTATCTATAATAAAAGTCTCTTTAAGCAAAAGTTGAATCTGGCCGCGATCTTTATAACCTCACGACAAAGATATTAAATATTCACCGAATACGAGTTTATCATACACCATTCTTTTGGTTAACAGAAAAAACGAAGAGAATGGTTTCTAAATAAACCTTGTTATTGCATTCGGGGAACATTTTGATGGTAAAAGAGAAAAGGGATCATTTTCGATTCCGTTGTAGCAGAGTTTACGTTTGGAAAAAAATTGTAGGGGCTAGGTTTAATTAAACAAATATTTATTTAGACACTGTTCAATGGTTCATTTATTACACTTTATTTTCCCACCATCACTATTCTATCTATGTAAAAGTCCCTCTTTACTCGTCTATCTATAAACACCACTCTAACCAAAAGTTGAAATTAACTTCGATCTTTATAATCTCATGACTGTTATAAAAAAGATATTGGTCAGCTGTCATATGGACGATCGATCGAATATCACCACACTGAACCATGAAATGATTTTCTTTATAAATTTATCGATATAATTGCTCATGCGTTATGCGTCCCGCACTTCGTTATGCCAAAACGGCACCTTTACAACCCTACCAAAAAAAAGCCTACTTGTAAGAATCTTTACCGCGCGATCTCTACCAAAGAAATGTCCACCAACAAGAAAACACTATCCAAGCCTAGAACTACCAAGATTTATTTACTACCATGGTCATACTCTACCAACGAAGAATTACTAGCGTCTATATCTATATACAGTGTAATATATAGTTATATTACATTAGTAATTCTTCGTTGGTAGAGTATGACCATGGTAGTGAACAAATCTTGGTATTTTTAGGCTTTCATAGTGTTTTTTTGTTGGTTGACATTTCTTTGATAGAGATCGAACGGTAGAGATTCTTACGGGTAGGCTTTTTTTTTGGTAGGCTTGTAAAGGTGCCGCCAAAACAACGTTCAAACTTTATGTTGGCTCCGTACAGAGGAAAGACGAGTCGTTGTGATCAATCGCAACTCGTTGCTTCCGTTGCCGGAGACCGGCTTTTATGGAAATGGGTTTTGATGGGCATCAAAACGCCTTTGATTGTATCGTCTGAGCGCATATACAGACACGGCAAATTCTTGAATGTAGTAGAATCGAGCATAATCCTAAGCCTGTGCAAAGTTTTTTCTCAGCAATTACGCAACCAATCGTGCTGATTTTAGGCTCAATCGAAAGAGCATCGCTCAATTAGTCAAAAGTTCGCTTTTCAAGCCGCCAAATGACTCCTAGGCTCTACAATTAGCGAAAACGTCATAAAATTTTTACCCCCACCACCGCGAATCGTCTTGTTTAGAGATAATATGGGCTATGTGCGTGTGGGCGGGGCTAAACATTTTTCGACTGAAACGCTCGCGGTGGTGAAATAAGGAAACGGCTGCAGTCCTGTCTCGTATCTTTGAACTCAGTTCCTAAATGTCAGTTTTAAATATCGCGCGTAATCGCAGTAAACAAATTTATTATTGACATCAACGAGGTTTACCAATTGTTAACATTTTTATTATACAAGTATTTTGTTTACGGAAAAATGCTGGCATACAGGCGAGCGATTGTAATCGCAACGTAACTAGTACATGCCATAACCAAAGAGAACATCAAATCGGAGCATTTTGTAAATAAACAAAACTTGACGTATGAGAATTATGAAAGGTTAGTCTGTTATCATCTTATAATTTAAATTTGCAATAATCTAGATTAAGTAACGCCTGATTAAAATTAACATTAAAAAATAATGGGAACTTGCCTGGCATATATAAAAAGGGTTCAATCATTTACCAATAATTCACTGGGCAATTAAATAATATATTATTTACACCGTAAGGCACCGTACAAAGAATCCGGCAGCCGTTTTAAAACATGGCCACCTGGCGGCGCCACGAGGACAGTTGCACATAGCCCATAGACTCGGCGAGCCTCGGGACAGCAGACGA
The DNA here is from genome assembly GCA_963989365.1 of Rhimphoctona megacephalus. NCBI lineage: Eukaryota > Metazoa > Arthropoda > Insecta > Hymenoptera > Ichneumonidae > Rhimphoctona > Rhimphoctona megacephalus. Next base: position 5,988,759 of record OZ022423.1, read on the forward strand.
CAGAGCTGTCAATGTACTTGTCCCGAGACTCTACCGAGTCTCTTGATACAATTAAAAATCTTTTTTTCCGTCCATTATATATTTATTATATTATGTTAAGTGTAAAAAAAAGTTCGATGTCAAAATATTGTTACAATAACGTCCAAACAGAAACCATGCAATTCGCTTTTTTTAATCACTAATTTCTTCGTTAACTTCTGCTTATACTTTCTCTGCTTCTAGACTTAATCCTTCAAAGACACATGAGATAGATTCACCCCAACCTATTCGATGATTAATTAAAAAACCTTCCGTCTTTGTATCAGAGCTTCATAAATATTATTCGTTGAGATGTAAAATAATGCATTCAACGTTTTGTCAAAGAGCTTTTCATTCAACGATTGAGTTTCGATTCGTCACCTGGTATTTACATTCCTGACCGTCTAACGAGTGTGAAAAATATGCGTGTACTGTTTTGAAGTAAGCAAGGTCATACGAACGCGTGCGATACAAACCGCGGTGCTGTTGAAGCTAAAGCGCCATTGTTTGTTCCACTGTCCGTAAGTTTTCTTTTCGCGATTTAATGAATTGTTTCCAGTAGTTGTTGTAGTGAGGCACATGTCGATAAACGAAAAAAATATAACGTGAAAAATGACTGTGCATTTTGACGATAGTAAGAATCGTCAAATTTATTTAGTCAGGACGGAAATCGAAGAATTTGTGAAACGAAAATTACCCACAAATAGGGAAGCTTTGGGTCTATTTTTTTATTACCATCAAACTCTTAAATTTTCGATCCGAGAGAGTGCACAAAAAGTTATCGGGGAAATAAACAATATTTGGAGCGAAACCGGAATAGAAACGTCTCGACCTTGCGTCAATATTTAAAAAATCACAAAATAGCGCTTAGAGTGGACGGCATTAAAAAAAAAATCATTTACGGGAAGATCCAACTCAAACGTTGAATGAAAATGTCTTTCAAAAACAGTTGGATGCATTATTTGACATTGCAAAAAAAAATATTCACAACAGTCTCACATAAAGACAAAAAGAGTTTTTGATTGATCAACGAACAAATCGAAGAGAATCTATATCATGGATTACTAAAGAATCAAACTTGGAAACGGAGGAAATTTCAGCAAAAGTTAACAATTAAATTGGTAATAAAAATAAGTCGAATTAATTGGTTAAGAGCAACTATTTTTCAACTGCATCTTCGAAGTAAGCACGTAAGTTTGTAGATACTCGTATGCTGTTATCTGGAATACGTGTTTTCAAACACATCTTTTGAAATTGTTCTATTTATTATTATCTTTCGACATGCTTTTTAGCTAGAAGTACAAGAAAATAAGAATCCGGTTAAGTTAGCTTAAAAAAATGTTTTGAAGTAAAAAGTTTTGAGAAAATAGTCTCATCAAATATTTACGACTCTCGTTTTAATAGGAAGCCAAAAATTGATTTTTGAAGTTAAAAATTTGATTATCTCGTCATTTTTATCGAAAAATTGAAAAAAAAATGCCAAAAAATTACTGAGGCAGCTGTTCAAATTTTTTAAGAGTGATCAAATGTTGCACAAATCACGTTCTCATCAAGCACTAACACTTTCCGCTATGAGAGCAGAATAAAAAAAATTTCATGTCGTGATTTTCAACAAAAAATAGAAAAAATATGGAAAAGTCGCTTGAGCACTATCTAAAAAATTTTTTAGACCATTCAAATTATGCAAAAATTAGTTTTTCATAATGTACTAACAATTTCCGTTGAGGCCCGTGAAAAAAAAATATCGATTTTTTTTGAACCACCCTAATATATATATCTTTATATAGTAAAACCTTTTGGCAAATAAATGTTTGGACCCTTTTCAATCGAGAACCACTGAACGGATTCCTATGAATTTTTCACAGGAACAAAGCTCATGATTACACTATGTTGTAGGCTTTATAAAATTCCGATATATTATTCTTTAAGGAAATGTGAAAAAAAGTTCAAATTTTTTATTCAATGTTCACTTTTAAAAACTCATCAGCAATTAAAAAATACAGATAAATAAGAAAAACGAATTACCTATTTAAAGATAATTCAAAAACAAAAAGAATGAACGATGGCTGGAGTTCCAATTTTGGACAGAAAAAAGTGACAGCTATTTTCGTGAGATGATGAGAAATTACAAATTGAGCATCTTTTTTTGAAGCATTTTATTTGAAAAAAAAACCAAAAAATAATGTTTAAAATGGAAAAAGAATAACAAGGAGGTAGACCGTGTAATATTTCGATACATTATTTAATTCGTAATTGAATTTTTTTCTCATATAATATAAAACTGATGAAAATATAAACAGCTGCAATAGATATGGACGGACGTTAGCAAAGCCGAGGGTACAGCCATCTGATCATTTTAAATTATTTGTATGGACATGAAATTTTTTTAAAAATTATCTTTTCTATTAGTTTTTTTTAATATAAAATTTCAAAGGATTTAATTTTTTCAAGTGGAACAGGATGTGTAGTTTTTAGTGGGTAAGAATTTCACAGATTGGACTCTCTCTCTCCCTTTCCCTCGCTTTTTTTCAACGAATTCGCTGACATGTTTTCTCGGTTCTCCCATGCTTACAAAAATATTGTTGTATGTGGCGACTTAAATTGTAATTTATTAAGCTCAAATTTTGAGTCTAAGTTTCTAAAAGAACTTGCTGCCGCCCAGTCTCTTTATATTGTTGAATCAGGTGCTACTTACCACACCTCGTCTACAGATTCACTATTGTATGTTTTTGTTATTAATGATACGAACAAAGTTCTAACTTTTCATAAGACCGATGCGCCATTTATTGCTGGGCACGACCTCTTGGAACTAGATTTTAGGTTTTTTACCTAACCGGTTCGCGATAATCAGATCACACGACGTATAACTAAACATTTCAAAGATGATGAGTTTCAACGTACCCTAACTTCATTTCTTCAGGCGAACTCTCAGATAAATATATTTAATATTCAGCAAATATATACTGCCGATCTTGAACAATGTACTAACAATATAAATGATGGAATTATTTACGCCTTGGACAGACATGCTCCGCGGCGGTCTTTTTATGTCCGAAGACTCTGTGCGCCCTTGCTCAGCGACAATCTAAAAGCGAAAATTAGGTATAAGAATATGCTTTATAAGCGTGCAAAGAGATTGGGTTCGTCGTTTGGCCTTGCGGTGTATAGGCATTTCCGTAATGAACTTGCTGCCGATTTGAAGATGGCCAAAAATAACTATTCTTTACAGAGGCTTTCAAATGTGTCAAACTCTTCCGCCTTATGGAGAGAGCTTGCTGTTCTTGGTCTTGTAAAGTCGCAACAATCATCTTCCTTCACACACTTTTCTCCTGACCAACTCCACTCATTCTTTGCCAATATCTCAAATTCATCTAGTCCGTGTGAATACTTCGAATTCCTTTCTATTGTATCATCGATTCATCCCAACTGCACTGAATTCACGTTCTCCCAGGTTTCCCCCTTTTTAGTTGCATCAATTATAACTGAATCTCCCAGTACGCTCTCGGAGGGTCCCGATGGCATTTCGTTGTTCGCACTGCATAAATCACTGCCAATAATTGTAAATTCTCTAACACATCTTTTTAATCTCAGTTTTTCTTCTGCTTATTTCCCATTAGTCTGGAAACGAGCTTTCATTCGACCTCTACTGAAGGTCAATCCTCCTCGTTCTGAATCGGATTGCAGACCAATAGCTAACCTGTGTGAAACCTCTAAAGTCATGGAAAAAGATGCTCTCAAACAAATACGGCGTTTTTTTGCTCTCCTCGGTGTTTTAGATGAACGCCAATCAGGTTATCGGAGTGGTTTTAGTACGTAGACAGCGCTCTTACGCATTTCTCATGATGTTAGAAAAGCTGTTGATGAAAGGAAACTTATTATTTTAGTCGTGTTTGACTTTAGTAAGGCGTTCGACACAGTGCCCCACATAAAGTTATTAATTATGCTCCGTAAATTGGGCTTTTCTATCGATTCTCTGCGATGGATTTTTTCATATCTAACGGATAGAGCTCAGGCTGTAGTTGACTCGAAACATAACTGCTCTAGCTGGATTAACACGTCCTCCGAAGTACCACAAGGATCGGTGTTAGGGCCCCTTTTATTTTCGCTATTTATAAATGACATCGGTACAAACTTAAAATACAGTCAGTACATGGTTTTTGCGGACGATACGCAAATATATCTCAGTTGCCCTCTATCTGAGCTCATGACCGGTTTACAACACATTTCTCATGATGTGAGTGTCATTGCTGCTTATGCTGAAGAGAATGGCCTCAAATTAAACATTTCTAAAAGTATCGTCATGATACAGGGAAGCAGTGTGTTTATAAATAAATTAGACTTGAATAGGTTGCTCCCGATCACGGTAAATGGAGTATTTCTCTCATACGTAAATCAAGTCAAGAACCTTGGGGTCATAATGACGTCTAACCTATTGTGGCATAAACATACTCTACTAATTTGCCAAAAAGTAAATCGATCACTTTTCAAGCTAAAACATCATAGAAATTCTTTGACCCTGCCTGTCAAAACTACTGTTGTTGTGTCTACAATTTTTCCGATCCTTAACTATTGCTGTCTTGTATATAATGACCTAACCGGGGAACAAAACACCATACTGCAGCGACTTATAAACTCCTGCATAAGGTTTATTTTTAACTTGCGACGCGACGTACATATTACACCGTACAGGAGACAGCTGGGCTGGCTTTCGGTTAGCTCGAGGAGGAGATATTTTCAGGGGATTTTTACCTATAATGTTCTACACGGAGCGGCTCCCTCCTACCTACTAGAAATTTTTCCCCGTGTATCCCTCTCTACGAGACCGATTCGCAATGAGAATCATGAAGTTTTTCGGATTCCTCAACATCGCACGGCAGTGTTTCGAAACTCGATCTCCCTATCTTCAATTTATTTTTGGCATTCTTTACCAGCTGTTTTAAAAGCTGCTCCTTCTGTTGCGATATTTAAAAGGCGTTTGCATGAATATTTGTTTGTCCTTGAAGAGAGAGTAAACTCTATTTAATCTTAAAACGTCGTAATTATTGTAATTATTTAGACACGTCGTTATTGAAAAGTCTTGCGACCTAATTCCCATAATTATTATATTGTACTTATTAATATATTATTATTACATTGTATATTATACTTGTCATCATCTGTACTAATTCATGTATGACTTTTAAATTGTTTATTGTACTTTGCCTCAAGGATATGTTTCCAAGGCATAATAAACCACTCAATCAATCAATCAATCAATCTCTCCATCTCACCCTCTCTCCCACTCTCCCTCTTTCCCGCTCTCCCTCTCCCACTCCCACCCCTCTCATTAACCCCTCCTCCTCCCTCCCCCTGACACCGCCCCTCTCACCTCTTCACACTCCCCTCACTCTTCCCCTCCCACTTCCCTCTCTCTCCTCTCCCTCGCCCTCTCCCTCCCTCCCGCCCCTCCCTCCCTCCCACGCTCCCCCCTCCCCCCACGCTCTCCCCCTCCCTCCCGTCCGCCCTCCTCTCCCCCCACCCATCCCACCCTCCCTCCCATTTCCTCCCTCCCCCTCTCCCACCCCTCCCCTTCCTCGCACCCCTCCCACCTTCCCTCCCTCTCTCCCATTTCCTCTCCCTCCCCCCTCTCTCTTCCTCCCTCCCCCTCCCGCCACCCTCCTCTCTCCTCCATCTCTCTCTCTCTCTCTCTCTCTCTCTCTCTCTCTCTCTCTCTCTCTCTCTCTCTCTCTCTCTCTCTCTCTCTCTCTCTCTCATCTCTCTCTCTCTCTCTCTCTCTCCTCTCTCTCTCTCTCTCTCACTCTCTCTCTCTCTCTCTCTCTCTCCTTCTCGTCTCCGTCCTCTCGTCTCCGTCTCCGTCTCCGTTCTCCGTCTCCGTCTCCGTCTCCGTCTCCGTCTCCGTCTCCGTCTCCGTCTCCGTCTCCGTCTCCGTCTCCGTCTCCGTCTCCGTCTCCGTCTCCGTCTCCGTCTCCGTCTCCGTCTCCGTCCGTCTCCGTCTCCGTCTCCGTCTCCGTCTCCGGTCTCCGTCTCCGTCTCCGTCTCCGTCTCCGTCTCCGTCTCCGTCTCCGTCTCCGTCTCCGTCTCCGTCTCCGTCTCCGTCTCCGTCTCCGTCTCCGTCTCCGTCTCCGTCTCCGTCTCCGTCTCCGTCTCCGTCTCGTCTCCGTCTCCGTCTCCGTCTCCGTCTCCGTCTCCGTCTCCCGTCTCCGTCTCCGTCTCCGTCTCCGTCTCCGTCTCCGTCTCCGTCTCGTCTCCGTCTCCGTCTCCGTCTCCGTCTCCGTCTCCGTCTCCGTCTCCGTCTCCGTCTCCGTCTCCGTCTCCGTCTCCGTCTCCGTCTCCGTCTCCGTCTCCGTCTCCGTCTCCGTCTCCGTCTCCGTCTCCGTCTCCGTCTCCGTCTCCGTCTCCGTCTCCGTCTCCGTCTCCGTCTCCGTCTCCGTCTCCGTCTCCGTCTCCGTCTCCGTCTCCGTCTCCGTCTCCGTCTCGTCTCCGTCTCCGTCTCCGTCTCCGTCTCCGTCTCCGTCTCCGTCTCCGTCTCCGTCTCCGTCTCCGTCTCCGTCTCCGTCTCCGTCTCCGTCTCCGTCTCCGTCTCCGTCTCCGTCTCCGTCTCCGTCTCTGGGTAAAAGTTTCAGAATGCACTCCAATGCATATTGGCTAGAGCGCGAGCGAGAGCGAAGTGAGACGTGAGTGCTCACGTGATGAGTAGGGACGTGCTGCCTCTCGGTGGCAAGAAAGACCAATAGAGGGAGAAAAACTGAACAGATTCATACTTACCTGAAAGAACGAAGAATATTATTAACGATCAATGTCAACGATTTTATTGCGTCTGAAGTAAAAAATATTTTTTTCAAAGATGATTGTCGTTTTTTATTTTTTCAAAAATTCTCTCAAATAGTATGACCAATTATGTGATTTTTTACGCTGGTTTGATCATAGGCTCATTTGCCTTTCTATTTTTTCCGAATTAACACATATTATTTTTTTAATAAAGTTGATTTTTTGTTACCAAAATAATATATCAATAAATATCAATAAATATCAAAATAATATATCAATAAATATCAATATATCAAATAATATCAATAAATATCAATTTAATCATTTTTAAGCTTATCTCATTTGTGATTGGATTGAAAAAAAAAATTTTGGATTTTTTGAAAAAAAAAATATTTTTCCTGCTGATTGAATTTTTTTCTTACTAATAAAAATTTTGATCAATTTTATGGCCAATTGAACAATTTTTAATTGGATTTAATCGCTGACAAAAATTATTGATTTACATTTATTGCTAAAAGTAATTTAAAAAATCGTAAAGGACTGCATATATGCAGTTTGTAAGCGATTGAATCCGATTTAAAATGATTAAAATCGCAATAACTTTGATCAAAAATGTTATAAGTAAGAAATAATTTGAAAATAGTACGAAAAACATTTTTTTTTTGAAAATTTGAGAAATTAAAAAAAAAAATTAATTACAATCGAAATAGGCTTAAGGATTATAAAATTGATGCGATCATGAATTAAAATTATGTTGGTAATAAAAAATTCTACTTTATGTGAAAAATAAAATATATTAATTCCGAAAAAAAAATAGAAACAAAAATGGGCCCACGATTAGACCAGTGTTCATTACTATTTGTAGTTCAATCATATAATTACTCTTCGTAGGTCATACTATTTTATAGAATTTTTTGAAAAAAAAAAAAAAAAAAAAATAGCAATCATCTTTGAACGAAATATTTTTCTCTTTAGATGCAACAAAATCATTGACATTGATCGTTAGTAATTTTTTTATTAAGAGCTATCGGCGTTAGAACGTTTCCGAACTTTCCAAAACGTAAATTTTTCGAAAAATTGTAACTCTTAACCCGTCAGCAGGCGCGCTATGAGACTTTTTCTCACACTTATATTAAAACGATGATTACTCGAAAATTTCAAATGGCATAAGCATTTGAATTTTTTTCTATATTCACCAAATGTATTCTTCTGTATGATAGAAGAGTTAAAAAAATAAAAAAAAATTTAATTATTATTTTTTTGTTTTTAGTGTCAATTATCATTGTATTTATGGTTCTTTTTTAATAAAAATGTTTAATAGCCACAATCACTGTAGTGAAATTGTTTTCAAGTTCCTATTTATCAAATTAAGCACTTAAAGCTATATATGTGAGAAAATCTCTCATTGCGCGCCCAATGTTTAAAGTGTACGTAGGGCGCCTGCTGACGGATTAAAAGATATGAGATAAAAATCCAAAAATTGGTGTGCATATCCGTTTCATGGGGTACCATTTTACAAAAAAAAAATCAGGAAAATTAAGAATACTCGGGTTTACTGACTAGGTGACATGGCGTGGAATGCCTTATATATATAGTGTAGCCGTGATGAATAAAATGTAGTCCACATTTCTAATTGTGGAAAGGAGGAAAGGTTTGCCATGATGTCTGACAAGAGATGTCGAAACTCTGTCTTCGTTGGCCAAATTCTTCGGATATAAAAACGTCTGGAAAAGTGTCAGAAGTGTGATATGAGCTAGGGGCTTGTTGGGAATGTTTACCAACAGAAATATCAACTGTCCTGGTAATGGCAATTGCTTGAATTCTATTTCAAATATTTGACATTATATTTTGCCACATTTTTTGCTCGTGAAGATTGTGTAGTGGATATTAGGAGTCCGTTAGGCGTCATTTCAAGATATCTTTTCCACTATGGCCATCCGGTCCTTTCATCCCTTTGCCTTCTTTTGAACCCCCTCCTCCCCCCTTCCTTCCCTCACAGCACTGTCATCTGAGTACTTTTTATTGTGGTTCGTGAATGACTCGCTGCTTTCTATTTTATTTTTCACTGTGTCAATTGCAGTTAATTTCTATTCCTGAATGTTTATATTCGTGCTCATTGAAAAACGCAATGTCTATGATTAAGAAAAAGGATTGAAAAGGATTTTTTTATACATTTGTTGGTCCATCTTATACGTATCCTTAAACGTATCACGGTTGTATGGAACAACTTTTCCACTATTTTAATTGAATGGAGTCCTTATTGAAGCTTTGAAATCGATATCGCCGCAGACATCTAAATTGGGGTTCGAACGCTTGTTCTTGACGTATCTCATAACTAAGCAATTATAAAGTGGTTATCGAGAGACCCAGACATTTAGTATCGCGAGGAATCTCATAGATTTCGAATCAAACAAAAAATTGATTACGATCTCCGTGCCATGTGAGGTCATCATTATTTCTCATGCCTCTTTGTGAAAGTGAAAGGAGTAATTCATTCTTCCCGATTTTACTTTAGAAGATTGAGCTATTTTTTCAAACATCTAACGATGAAAATTAAATAATTAAACAAATTTTTCTCATCGTCATTATAACAAATAAAAAATTGATACAAACTTATATTTGAAGAATAACTAAATAATTGATTTTGTAGATATTTTGTTGTGATCATTACCGAGTTCCATCTTTCGAAGCCCTTCAATATTTTATTATTAGTATTGTTAAAAAATGATGCATCGTGAAATAATATATTGTATGCGTATTTTCATAATGGTTAAACTAGAAGTGTATTTGTTTTTGTTTTCAAATTTCCACAAGGTGCCATAATTGTATATTTTACAATGATTCAGTCACCCATTGTCAAATTATGGCCATCTCTTGAGCTCGCGTAAATATAGGATGTTTCACATTAATCGTAACGATCTGCGTTAAATTGATATTCTGCTCATATTGAACGGGAATAAAATCGGTGTTTAAAATTACGATAATTCGAGAATTAATAAGTGCAAAATGTGCATTATTTTGTTATGATATTGCTGAAAAACATTAACAAATGAATCGAATAATTTCAGTATTTTTTCGGCGAAACGCCCAATTATCGTATAATAATTACTGCAACATGCGACCAAAAATGTAGCGAGAAAAAACGAAAACATTTGGATAAATTCCCGATAAATTCCCTAGGGCTGAATAATGACGAAGTAATTTTTTTGAGAGTGGGGTCAGAAATCTTGTGCTAGTAATTCTGAATCTTCCTGTAAAGTAAATACGAGCTATGCAGCATGCGAATCCCAAGGGATTAGCCCTGAACTCTGACGAAACTCAGTGAGGCAAGCAGGCAGGATACACATCCCTTCTTATATTGTCCATAAAGCCCCCTCAAGAGAATGGTAAGGAAGGAGAATAGATATGAGAGAGTAGCAGGGGGGGGGGGGCGTATTCTTGTATGTATTCGTTCTACGCGGGTGTTATGAGGTACTCGCCTCTAATGTAAATCACAACATTGACTATAATGTGCACAACGTCCGCTAGTAAATACAAAAGAATCCCGAGTGACTTGGGCTGAGTTCAGAGGGCACTGCATCTAGCGTGGGTGGGTTGGGGCAAAATGGGACGAAGGGGTAAAGTGAGACACTGTTATTTTAAAAACAGTTTTTTTTTCTGTTACTTAAACAACTATTTTTTATATTCACTATTTCCAATATATCAGATACAAGGTATGTCCGGCGTTTCTTCGTTCCAAGTAAAACACCTGAAAAAACCAAAGTCATTAATTTTGTTAAGCTATGAATTTGATATCGTTATTCAAGTAGAACTATGAAATTAATGACAACGTCTTATTTGAAAACTAGTACAAAAAGCGCATGCCTGACACATGATTTTTTGTATGTAATCCATTTTGCCCCTGTCTCCCTATGCATTTGCAAGTTTCTTTTTCTCTGAATATACACCATGATGGACTTTTTTACGGAATATAGCTCCAGAGACAAGTAAACACTGAAAGGGTATGTATTTACAGTCATAAAAGAGTCCTTGCTTCTGGTTTACCATTTGTACATACTCATTCCTTTTCATTTCATGTGTTACACGCACCACTGTCGTGAGATGCCATAACCTGAAAGATTCCCCTTTAGATACCAAGGGAATTCAAGTTGCTCTAAAAAATCACGTCACATATGTTTGGATCATTCTCCCGGAACTATGACGAACAATGGTTTCCGGTACACGTATTCTAGATAATATTGGGTGGTAATAAGCCGACAATAGTTTTTTTTTATTATTAGTTTCGTCCCTAATCGATAGAGTTGTTGCAATAACTTTTTTTGAAATATTGGGTTTATACATAAAAGCGTTTTATATTATTGATTATTTGGATGAATATTCGATAAGTACGATCATTAACAAAAGCGGACAAATGCGAGTTGAATTCGCGTGGAGAGGGTTCCGTACAATGAATATGTTATCTACCATGTTTTTTTAAATCTGACCCAAATTTGTTTGTGGTAACTAAAAATTTTAAGACCATAAACTTCTTATAGGTTTTTCTGTAATCTATAAGTAAAGAACTATTTTCTGTATTTTTTCAAAATTTTAGGCTCACAAGGGGGCATTCCCTACTCGTCATCACCGATTTCGCTCAAATTTATAGGACATGCAGGGCTTGGCTAGAAATGAAAGTACCCGAAGTGGGAACTCCAGATGGCTAAGCGTTTAAAAAATAAAAATATTGACGCGACTCTCGCACCATATAAGCCATTTACGTTAATTTGTTTTCCAAGCAATGGTTGGCGTAGCGGTAAGAGCTCGGACGGGTGTGGGTTAATATGTAGAATAACCAAATTATAGAACGGTTAACCCATTAACGCCGAAGAATCGTGTTTTTTTTTCTCATTTTCAAGCTAGATTCTTATCATCGAAAAAAAATCATTTGCAAATAAAAAATATGTTCCCTTGTACTTTCGAGTGTCCCCTTTCCGAATCCGGAGTCAAAATTGAGTTTTGTCCATTAGAAAAAAAAATATGGCCGTTTTTAAACAAAAAAAACCGAAAAAATCGAAGACATTTTTTTTCAATATTTTTTTTCTCATTGAAGATGCGCGAGAACCCCCCCTTTTTCTTCAACCATGAGTGCACAAAATAGTTGTAGTTTAAGAATATATTTTTTTAATTTGTCGACATTGACATTTTCACCCCCAAAATGGCGCTTTTCATCCCTTCAGCAGGAAGACAATTTTCACTCTCGGTGCCCGACAAAAAAAATATTCAAATCTTAACGAAAATTGGTATCCCGGGGTTTTCAAGGTCGCTGATTACGATTCCGCCCTCAAAATTCGAAAATTCAGAATGGCGGATCCAATATGGCGGACCCAAATTCAAAAACTTACTTGAATCGGATGAAATGTGGCACTCGGGGGTTTTCGAGGTCGCTGATTACAAATCTGCCCTCAAAATTCGAAAATTCAAAATGGCGGATCCAATATGGCGGACCCGAATTCAAAAACTTACTTGAATCGGATGAAATGTGGCACTCGGGGGTTTTCGAGGTCGCTGATTACAAATCTGCCCTCAAAATTCGAAAATTCAAAATGGCGGATCCAATATGGCGGACCTAAATTCAAAAACTGTATGAATCGGATGAAATGTGGCACTCGGGGGTTTTCGAGGTCCTTGATAACGAATCTGGCATCATCATTTCAAAATTCAAAATGGCGGATGCAATATGGCGGACACCTTCCCGTTAACACCCAGTTATTATCTAACGTTTATTGAAGAATTGACAACTTTATATATTGACAAATTTATAGAAATTCATCACTCCGCATTACTCAACGGATAAACTTATAATTCCTTATTCTACTTAAGAGTATTACCCAGAGAATTACTTAAGAGCATTACCCAGAGAAAACGACATGGACGTGGTAGAAATCCTTTCTCCTTTGGGGTGCTTGATTTGAGTGAGTCCCCTTGCCTCTCACTTTTTGGGGTGCTTGATTCGAGTGAGTCCCCTTGCCTCTCGCACCCCAAAAAGTGAGAGGCAAGGGGACTCACTCGAATCAAGCACCCCAAAAAGTGAGAGGCAAGGGGACTCACTCGAATCAAGCACCCCAAAAAGTGAGAGGCAAGGGGACTCACTCAAATCAAGCACCCCAAAAAGTGAGAGGCAAGGGGATTCACTCGAATCAAGCACCCCAAAAAGTGAGAGGCAAGGGGACTCACTCGAATCAAACACCCCAAAAAGTGAGAGGCAAGGGGACTCACTCGAATCAAGCACCCCAAAAAGTGAGAGGCAAGGGGACTCACTCGAATCAAGCACCCCAAAAAGTGAGAGGCAAGGGGACTCACTCAAATCAAGCACCCCAAAAAGTGAGAGGCAAGGGGACTCACTCGAATCAAGCACCCCAAAAAGTGAGAGGCAAGGGGACTCACTCAAATCAAGCACCCCAAAGGAGAAAGGATTTCTACCACGTCCATGTCGTTTTCTCTGGGTAATGCTCTTAAGTAATTCTCTGGGTAATACTCTTAAGTAGAATAAGGAATTATAAGTTTATCCGTTGAGTAATGCGGAGTGATGAATTTCTATAAATTTGTCAATTTGTCAATATATAAAGTTGTCAATTCTTCAATAAACGTTAGATAATAACTGGGTGTTAACGGGAAGGTGTCCGCCATATTGCATCCGCCATTTTGAATTTTGAAATGATGATGCCAGATTCGTTATCAAGGACCTCGAAAACCCCCGAGTGCCACATTTCATCCGATTCATACAGTTTTTGAATTTAGGTCCGCCATATTGGATCCGCCATTTTGAATTTTCGAATTTTGAGGGCAGATTTGTAATCAGCGACCTCGAAAACCCCCGAGTGCCACATTTCATCCGATTCAAGTAAGTTTTTGAATTCGGGTCCGCCATATTGGATCCGCCATTTTGAATTTTCGAATTTTGAGGGCAGATTTGTAATCAGCGACCTCGAAAACCCCCGAGTGCCACATTTCATCCGATTCAAGTAAGTTTTTGAATTTGGGTCCGCCATATTGGATCCGCCATTCTGAATTTTCGAATTTTGAGGGCGGAATCGTAATCAGCGACCTTGAAAACCCCGGGATACCAATTTTCGTTAAGATTTGAATATTTTTTTTGTCGGGCACCGAGAGTGAAAATTGTCTTCCTGCTGAAGGGATGAAAAGCACCATTTTGGGGGTGAAAATGTCAATGTCGACAAATTAAAAAAATATATTCTTAAACTACAACTATTTTGTGCACTCATGGTTGAAGAAAAAGGGGGGGTCCTCGCGCGTCTTCAATGAGAAAAAAAATATTGAAAAAAAAATGTCTTCGATCTTTTCGGTTTTTTTTGTTTAAAAACGGCCATATTTTTTTTTCTAATGGACAAAACTCAATTTTGACTCCGGATTCGGAAAGGGGACACTCGAAAGTACAAGGGAACATATTTTTTATTTGCAAATGATTTTTTTTCGATGATAAGAATCTAGCTTGAAAATAAGAAAAAAAAACACGATTCTTCGGCGTTAATGGGTTAATATTTCGAAATTTTAGTATTCATAACATTCGATTAACGAAAAATAATAAATTCGAAGTTTATATTTTCGATAGTATATTAAGTTGAATGCGTATTTGATGTAATATTTTTTCTTTGATCGCGCATTTATTCGAAAATATATATTCAGACTGTCTATACTTCAAATGCAGATAATATAGATTGTCCTAATGTAAGAAGTTTATATTTTCTAAATTCGAAATGGAGAGCAATTCTTTAATTGAGAGACCAAAATATATAGTGTGAATAATTCGAAAGTGAATTTTTCGAATGACTAAAAATTAGAAATACAGAATAGCGAACGTTGTGAAGCACGAAGAATGACAAGCAATACTTTACAGCCCAGAGGCTCTCGCTATTTCTACCGTTCGACTTTCTGGTGTTTCGCTATTTTAACCACATTAATATTTTGTCTTTCGTTAAAATATATTTGAAATTGTGAATATTCATAATATTGCAGATTTCAGTATTTGACGACTCGAATGCGTAATAGTCGAACTTTTGTAAAATCGCTATTCCAGCCTTCGTCATTTGGGCTACTGTTATATTTTGTTTTTGACGTAAATGTACTTTGAACTCTTTAATTTCTCATTTTTTTTATTTCCAGCATAGAGGCTATAGTAGAATTAATCTGTCTATATACTACTATTCTTCAAATAAAAAATTCGCAGTTTTAGCCGTTCGAAATTTTAATCATTCGACAATCTTACTCCCACCCGCTCGGACTAGTAATTCGATGGTCGTGGGTTCGACTCCCCATGTGGAGACTTTTCTATCTTTTTCTCAATTTTTATATTATTCATTTTCCAATTAAGCAAAGGGGTTAATAATTTATTTTATTTATTTATTTATACGCAAAAGGCATAGAAAAGGTAGAAAATTGGGATTTCGGACTTTTCAACAAGGGATTGTAATTAAAGCGCATACGAAAAGACTTTGTACATGAAAATTCCAAACTTTATTTGTTGACATTCGATGATTTACATGTGTCGGGATGATATTTATTGTAGAATCAGGGGAAACAATAATTATTTCTGCATCTAGCACACGTTATAAACGCTGCATTTTTACAACCACATCGTTGTTTATGACTATTCACGTTTATGGCACATTCCCCAAGGAGGGGAAATAGCCAATAAAGGAGAAAGAAGAACAATTCCTGTTTGAACACATCGGGAAAGTTCGCAACTCTAATAAATTTTCTACGATTATGCGCTCATTAAAAAATGACGTATAAATAAATAAATAAAATAAATTATTCACCTCTTTGCTTAATTGGAAAATGAATAATATAAAAACTGAGAAAAAGATGGAAAAAGAAAAAAGTCTCCACACGAGGAGTCAAACCCACGACCATCGAATTACCAGTCCGAGCTTTTACCGCTAAGCCAACCGCTGATTGGCAAATATGCTAACGTAAATGGCTTATACGCTGCGAGAGTTGCGTCAACATTTTTATTTTCTAAACGCTTGGCCATCTGGAGTTCCCACTTCGGGTACTTTCATTTCTAGCCAAGCCCTGCATGTCCTATAAATTTGAGCGAAATCGGTGATGACGGGTAGGGAATGCCCCCTTGTCAGTAGTTTCGGATATAAGGGGAGGGGAATGGTCAATTTTCATCTATTTTCTTAAATAACTTTAAAACTATTTATTTTAAAATTATAAAAAAAAATATATTTGAGACCCTCACAACAAGTCCTTTCATTTGATATATCACACGATACAGTTTGCAAAACTTTTTTTTTTTAATTTTCTAATTTGCCCCCCAAAAATGACCCTCATATTCAAAATTTATTTATCTAGAGTTGCGGTAGCGACTCGAGACAAGTACATTTAAAATACTATAAAAACAAAGACGTGTTTCGCTACTAGACTCTTTACAGCAAGCAGAGTTGGATCGAATGGTTTTTTTAAATCTCCGAAAATTGTTTCGGCGATAATTGATTAATTATAGCGTTTTGAAAGATGTTGCTGGTTCACGTATTTTTTTTTTTTTTTTCTTTCGATCGTGACTATTTAGAACTCTGTAGCCCATCGCATATTGTAAATATTAATATTTTATTTTTCCGTGCCATGAAAAATGGGTGGCGTTTTTCGCACACATTTTCTGACGTTTCGCGGTCGCTGTCTAGTGACACTAGTTGTAACTAGAAATATTCTGGTGATATGTAACAGTGTGTTCGTCGATGTGACCGCCGACCGTTTCATATCTTTTTTAATAACAACAGTGACAGCTGTTGAAATGAAAAAGGTTATAAAGATCGCGGCCGCGGATTAATGGTGATAGTCGTGAGAAAAATGAGGTTATAAAGATCGCGGGTAGTCATAAGATTAAATGATTTTATAAAGATCGCGGGTGTGAAAGTTGATGTTTAGAGTCATCAGGGTTAAGGTTAATAGTGATGGTTATGAGGTTGAAAAAAAATCTAGAATCGCGGTAGCGACTCGAGCCAAGTACATTTACGTATATTATAAGATGGCGAAGACGAGTCGCTACTAGAGTCTTTACAGCAAGCAGAGCGGTTTCGAACGGTTTTCGAAAATTGTTTCAGCGATATTTAATTAATTACAACACTTTAAAAGATGTTGCTAGTTCACGTATTTTTTTCTTTTTTTTTCTTTCGATCGTGACTATTTAGAACCCTGTAGCCTAACGCATATTGGAAATATTAATATTTCATCCTTCCAAATCATCAAAAAAAGGTGGCATTTTTCGCACACATTTTTTGACGTTTAGCGGTTGCTGTCTAGTGACACTAGTTATAACTAGAAATTTTCTGGTGATATGCGAGACTGTGTTCGTTGATGTGACCGTCGAAGACTTTTCTTCAGGATGCATAAGTAAGAGTGACAGCTGTGTTTCGAAAAAAGATCGCGGTTATACTAGTGATAGTTGTGGGGTTAAAAAGTAAGATTATAAAAATCGCGGGTGTGAAAGCAGATAATTTTATTTTTGGTTAGACATATTCGAGATCAGGACTTTAAACACCTATTCGGTGAACATTTAATATCTTTGTTGTAAGGTTATAAAGATCGCGGTCAGTTTCAACTTTTCATTAAAGTTACTTTTATTATATTATCGGTAGAAGAGTGATAGTGTAAAAATAAAGTTTAAATCAATAAATAAACTTTTGAACAGTGTTTAATAAATAATTTTTTTTATTAACCCTAGCCCCAACAATCCATTTTTCCGAACGTAAACTCTAGAACGGAGTCGAAAACGGTGCCTCTTCTCTTTTACCATAAAATGTTCCATGAATGCAATAATAAAGTTTATTTGGAAACCATTCTCTTTGTTTTTTTTTTATAACTAAGAGAATGGTGTATGATAAACTCGTATTCGGTGAATATTTGATATCTTTGAACAGTTGTGAGGTTATAAAGATCGTGGTCAGTTTCAGTTTTGGTTAAAGTAACTTTTATATATATAGATAGAAGAGTGATTGTGCAAAAATAAAGTGTAATTTAATAAATAAACTTTTGAACAGTACCTTAATAAATAATTTTTTTTATTAACTTTAGCCCCAACAATTCATTTTTCCGAACGTAAATTCTAGAACCGAGTCGAAAACAGTGCCCTTCTCTTTTACCATAAAATGTCTCTTGCATGCAACAATAAAGTTTATTAGGAAACCATTCTCTTCATTTTTTATATAACTGAGAGAATGGTATATGATATCACCCTAGGTTTCAGTTATATGTGGTTTCAAACCACCCTAGAGTGCACTTTGCACTTGCAACACAAAACGGAATCAGGCGATGCGAAATAATTTTGAGCGAAAAGATATTTGATTTGAGAAAAAAAAATGTCATAAGTACTTCACCAATTTTTTTTTTATCTATTGCTCATGAGATATAATTCGTAATCAATAAATATTATTAAAAAAAACTCGCGTAGTACTTCGGCCAAAATTATTTTTTCCAATCAAAGTTTAGCTCTCGAAATTTTGTACGCATATTTTTTTTGTTTCAAAATCTCGTTTCGTTATGATTACTTATATTTAAAAACTTTCGGTGCATTCTGGTGCTATTGGAGTATTTCTTCGGCATCATTTTTTATGGAATATTTTCCGATCCGTTGATCTGTTGGCACGCATGATTCGGTACAATATTTTTTGAAATTTTTTTTTACAAAATTAAAAAAAAGTCAAGTTTTTACTTGTTCGTTGTTCTTTTATGCGTCGTATCTTCTCAGAACTACTGTACGTTTTAACGGGGTCATACCATGTGACAGCTATTTTTTTGGCTTTTTTGGGAATTTTTTTTTGACGAACCATTAAAACACACTATCTTTGAATTTTTACCACACATTTATTAACGTTTTTACAGTCCTCATAATTTTATCAAACAAAAATAACAAGCTGAATCAACTTTACACCGTTTAGAAGACATTCATGTGTTGGTTGACGGCTGCCATGATTCCGAAGGTTTTGCTCATCTAAAATCAAACAATCAAACAGCATTTTAATTTGTGGACCTGAGGCTATCACTGGAACTAGAATAAAGTAAAAATATCGAAAATTGAATTTTTGGCACAGTTTTAAATGTTAAGTTCCGAGTTTCGTCGTTTTTTTCGACTTTTAAACCATGCCAAAAATTCAATTTTCGATATTTTTACTTTACTCTAGTTCTAGCGATAGTCTCAGATCTACAAATTAAAATGCCGTTTGATTTTTTGATTTCAGATGAGCAAAACCTCCGGAATCATGGCAGCAGTCAACCAACACATGAGTGTCTTCCGAACGGTGTAAAGTCGATTCAACTCGTTATTTTTGTTTGATAAAATTCTGAGGAACTGTAAAAATTTTAATAAATGTGTGGTAAAAATTCAAAGATATTGTGTTTTAATGGTTCATCAAAAAAAAATCCCAAAAAAGCGAAAAAAAATAGCTGTCACATGGGATGACCCCGTTAAGTAATCTAATAATTTTATAAGTATTGACGGTTAATTACGAAGATTGAATTCACTTGAACACTTCTTAGATCAATATTTCACATTGCATTTTTAGTCCGAATATACACCAGCTCGAAATTCGATCATATATTCATTTTTAGTCGAAATCATTAAAAAATCGATTGAGCGACCTCTAAAATTTTGATTCAGGATTCAATTCTTGAGAGAATCACTTTTTGATAACATGTTATCATATTTTGCTGCAATGCCAAAAAAAATGTCAATTCTTTTGCATCACTCAGATACATACATAATACAGACATGTTTAATTGGCAGGCTATGAATTTCATACCCGAGTACGTACACAATATTGACATGTTTAATTAACAAGCTATGAATTCCTTACAAAAAGTCGACAAATCCTAGCCAAAAACAGCATAAATGCTGTGAAAAAAGCTGAGACAAGTACATTTATGCCTCCCAAATAATCATTCCAGTTAGTCCCCCCTACCACCCAGCGCCAAAATACCGATCCCCACCAAAATTTACAAAAACCCGTCTAAGTCGTTCATGCAAAGATCTCCGCACAAAAATCCTTTCTAAAAACCAACTCATCATACAAAGTTTTATGGGTAACCGCTCTCATTATATTATCAAATTAAGTCAAATTGTACAGAGGTGATAATTTCATTCTCGTAAATGTTGTGAGTTCACAAAAAGTTGATAAATAAATAAATATCTACTAAAGTATATATGATCAAGTACATGGGATTTAATTATGTTTATAAAATCTTCAATTATGTTCATATGCCATTTCTCTAATTAATGCTTTATTACAATGAATTATTACCCTATGACTTGGAACTACAAGGGCTTTAAAAAAAAATACAGAATTACATTAGCCTGCGTGAGTTTGAACGCTGCCACACTCTCATTTGTAATATTTGTAGTATAGTTTTATTGGTAACCAATTAATAAAAGTTTACTATCGTACGTAGAGCGGATACGCACAGAGTACTTGTCCGGCCCGAAAATTTTTCATAAAATTTGTCACATAAGTCAACATTAATCTACCATACATTTTGGCATTAACTAGTAAAGTAAACACAGCTAATTTGGAATCACAATATGCGGATTGTTTTGTATCCCAAATTATCCTCCTTTCCTTTAACGGGACAGACCTAGTTAGAATTTTCGAAAAATCGATTTTTTTTTATTTCATTTTCAAAAAGTAGAATCTCTTACGAACATTTTCCGCCCAGGTAAATGTAAATCGGACCATTATTCGCCGAAATACAAGACTTTGTAGCACGTCGTGTCTGAGCCATAGGTAAGCAGGTAGCGGACTTTAAATGCGTTTTTCTCGAAACCATGTTTTTGAAGTCGGTGATCACTGTAGCTCGAGAACGGCTTTACCGATCGGGTTGAAATTTATATCACTTCTTCTATACATGGTAGTCCTCCATATGAACGAAGGATTTTTTTTTTGGATAATTATTTTTATTTTTAATAGCAAAAAATGGAACTGATATTTTGGTCAAAAAAACACTTTTGACTTTTAACGGCCGCCATTTTGTGAAAAATGGAAATTTTTCAAAACCCTTCGTTCAACTGGAGCATTATATCATTAACTAAAAATCCCCTCCGTTTTTTTTGTTTCAGATGAGCCGTTGCAGCGTGAGCTTGATCACCGCAAACCGTGTTTTTTTTTGCAGCGTCCTCGGCAATTGACGGTCACCAGCTTATTTCGATATGTATTGCGTTGAAAAAATTGCAACATATACATTACATATGTATCTTTTAAACGGAAGAACTTTTGTTGTGAATTATTTTATCGTTTGACCAAAAAAAAATCGGAAAAAAGGCCTTTTTTTTGACGTTCCAACTAGGTCTGTCCCGTTAATGAAATTTCGTCGGGGGAGGCTGACATTTCCCATAAAAAGCATAAGTTATGGGGTTTTGAAGTTATTGGAAAAATGTGATGAAATAGGGTATATTCGAATATTTAGAAGCTCACATCAGGACAAGTGGACACACACACACACACACACACACACACACACACACACACACACTATTCTATGAATTCATTATCAGTAGAGGCGAAATTCTTCAGTCTTCAAAATTATTTGCGAGGGTGGTGAGACACAGCACACACGGTACTATTTCACGCACCCTACTATTTCACGCACACATCCCAAGATGTTCAGCACACCCTACTATTTCACGCACACATCCCAAGTTGTTCAGCACACACCCTACTATTTCACGCACACATCCCAAGATGTTCAGCACACACCCTACTATTTCACGCACACATCCCAAGATGTTCAGCACACACCCTACTATTTCACGCACCCTACTATTTCACGCACACATCCCAAGATGTTCAGCACACACCCTACTATTTCACGCACCCTATGATTTCACGCACACATCCCAAGATGTTCAGTACACACCCTACTATTTCACGCACCCTATTATTTCACGCACACATCCCAAGACGTGCAACACGCACCCTACTATTTCACGCACACATCCCAAGATGCTCACCACACACCCTACTATTTCACGCACACGTAAATGAAGATAAATATATATCGTTCACAAAAAATATAGCTGACGAAAATTAATTGTCGGTTTATCAATTCGTTGAGATTTATATGAAGCAGTATTGAAATGCTGGCCTCGTATCTAAACGATGAAAAAAAAATAATCACATTGTATTACGGAATTTGCATTACTAACTAAAAAAGGTATATTCCCGTATGATTATGTCGATAGTTGGAAAAAACTTGAAGAAAAGTAGTTACCATCGGGGAACAGTTTTATTCTAAATCAAATAATGAGAATATTTCGGAAAAAGATTATGTACATGCATGTACATAACCTTGGGCCAGTATTCGGATTTGTATTTACAAACCGACGTGCTTCTTTTAGTTGATATCTTTGAGAACTTCAGACATAATTGCTTGAATACGTATCGTTTAGATCCACTACATAATAGTATACGGTGCCTGGCCTCGCAATTGATGCGATGCTCAAGTGCACTGGTGCGACGCTGGAACTGCTTGTTGAAAAAAATCCAGTAATGATTTCGAAAAAAACTTTTATAAACGCATAAACAATGCAGTTTTTGGTAAAACTTTGGAAAATGTAAGGAAACACAGAGTTGTTAAACTAGTTACCAAATGGGATGGACGATATGGGGTAAAAGCACTTATCGCAAAACCAAACTTTTATAGCTGCGCTATTTTTGATGAAGACATGTTGATAATTGAATTACGTCGTACTAAAATTAAGTTTAACAAGCCCATATACGTAGGATTCTCAATCTTGGATTTTGCTAAGACTTATATTTATAACTTTCATTATAATTATATAAAAGATCGATTTAGAGATCGTGCAAAGTTAATGTAAACCGATGCAGACAGTCTTCTATACCACTTCACTATCCCCGATATATATGAGGCTATGAAGAACGATTTAAATAAATGCGATACGTCCGACTATCCTCTCGATAATGATTACAGAATGTCACAAATGAATAAAAAAGTTATAGGCTTGATGAAAGACGAAAATAATAGAAAAATTATAACGGAGTTTGTAGGTCTGCGGGCAAAATTGTATTCGTTCAAAGTTTTGGGTGACGATCAGGGTAAACAAAGAGCCAAAGGAGTCAAAAGGTCTACTCTTAAAACAATCACTTTCAATGACTATTTGAAATGTGCTTTACGACATCAAAATCTTGTAAAAAGTCAAAATTTAATTCAGAGCAAGAAACACCGGATTCACACTGTGAAGTAAAATAAAATAGCGTTGAGCTGGCTAGATACTAAGAGGATCATATTTCCTGATACGGCGGACATACTTCCGTAGAGCTATCAGTTGCGAAAGTAAATTAGTAAATATAGTGTGTGTATGTGAGAGATGGAATAAAGACTTTTTCCATACATTTATCGTTTCATTCATTTCAAAAACCTTCCATCCAAATCCGTTTCATTAATCTAAAACCTAATCAGCGTTTACATAGAGGTTCTCTTCGCATCTCTAAGAGCAGCTGAAATATAAAATGTAATTCCAATACTATATCGCTGATGCTTTTCTTCACGTGAAGAGACAATGCAAGTTATTGAACTTGGTCAGGAACTGTGTTACAAAAGATATCATGTGACCTATATAGTCTAATGCTTGGGACTTGTGTTTACGAATATAGTGACCCAGAGAATAGAGTTTCACGGTCAAGGAGAAATGGAGCAGTTGTAATAATCGAAAATAAAAAATACACAGTCATTTTTTTCTTCTTTTTATTTCTACTATTATATAAAAAAATTATGAAAATCGTTATGAGAAAAATTACAAATCAGATTCATTGATCCAACTGTTGTAAGAGTTATCGAAACCTAGCCACTTTACAAGCAATTTGTTTCCACGTTTCCACACAACTTTTTTCATGAGGTTAGTATTTTGATATTTCACGCTTGTGAGTTCCTTCTGATAGAAGCCACTCTCGATCGGTTGACTTGGCAATTCTTTGAGCTTATACGTCAAGGGATTAGTATTTACGACTTGACGTGTGGTAAACATTTCTGTTGTCCAGTTTGGGGTATAGCCTTTCTCAAAAACGTGCCTGTACTTGCTGATTCGAACTTTATCGCCAACCTTCAATTTTATTCTTCGCGTTCGATTAACTTGAAATTTTTCGTAGACACACAACAAGAGGTTTTTTTCGTTCCGAGCGGTGACGTCATTCTGTTTCATTCCAATAGTACGATATTTGGTATTATTGTAGACCAGTACCAAATCTTCCACAATATCGATCCACTTGTACGATCCTCGTAAAGTAAATTGTTTCCACATTTTACCGTTAAGTGTACGGTTAAAGTGTTCACATATTGATGCTTTCATATTGCTAGAGGTCGACTAAATGCTGATTCCATGGCGTTGGAGAAGAGCTTTGAACTCATTGTTATAAAACTCTTTTCCACAATCAACGTGCAATTTCTTCGGTACGCGACCCTTTGCAAATACAGAGTCCATAGCATTTGTGACATGCTTGGCACTCTTCGTTCTCGTTGTAATGACCCAAGCATACTTTGAAAAAATATTTACGATTGTCAGTAGATACTTGTAACCGTTGTTGAACTGCGTATATGCTGACATATCGATGAGATCAGCCTGCCAGATCTCATCCAATCCGCGCATGACAACATGATGATGCGGATAATTTCTTCGAGCCCGTCTATGAAGCTCTTCTGTTATCGCTGCTTTCTTCATGTTCTAGTGCAGTAAGTCGATCATTCAATTGGGATATTATTTAAGAATTATGGAGTATCAATTCTTGTCGAGATTTAGACGCAGATTAAAGATCTTTTATGGCGTTAGTCTAAAAATATATATAAGGCTACCACATCGAGCACTCACTGATTACAATTTATCAAGGTTCGCTAAAAACATGCAAATTCCACATTTTCGTGTTGTTTATATGAGAAATGCATTGTCCAAGGGTGAACCTCGAAAATATGAATCAGTTATAGTGAACCTCTGTGATAAAGAAGGTCCTGGCATATATTGGGTTGCATACGAGAAAAAAAATAATAAAGTCATTTATTTTTATAGCTTTGGTAACCTACAATCACCGTCAAACTTGATGAAATATCTTGGTGTTAGTAGCACCATAAATTATAATTATGAAAAATATCAGGATTATGACACAGTAATATGAGGACACTTGTGTCTCAAGTTTCTAAATGGAGAATTATAAAATGAGCTCTCACATGATACCTGGTATCAGTTAAACATCAGGCATGATGGGTGATTCTTTTACGCTAGCACTATACGGCACATCAATTCTCGAGGTTTACTAGTTTCCTCCAATTGAGTTGTCACCATTTAAAAATTATACTTTGGGTCTCGTTGAGCTACTGACGTTCAACTCGATTCCTAATATCGACGTGGGAAATAACAAGTTCTACGTAGATAAAGAGGTCATCACCATACCAACTCGAAGCTACAAAATTGAAGATCTTGAAAATTATCTGTAAAAAGCGCTCTCCGATCGTAACATCATTCTCAATCTAAAGCCTTATAATAACATTCTGTGCAGTGAAATCAAGTGCAATCGTGATATCAATTTTGAACCAAGCGATTCTATTGGACGATTGTTGGGTTTCACACCACGAACCCTTCAAGTCAATATTATCCATAAATCTGACTTATCAGTCACTATACTCAAGATCAATTCATTATGCATTGAGTGCAACATAACTGCAGGAGCGTATATCAACGCTCTGAAATTCGCTATGAGCTGAATGCTGTGGACATCGACCGAAGTAAAAGTGTTGGTCTCACAACTCTCATGAAAAACTACATCTCTCAGAACCTTAGTCACAAGTCTGTGATGGAAAATGCTGGCTGGATGAGTGACGAACAAGCGCTGATAATCGACGATTCTGGTTACCATCTTCATAGCTCTGAGTATGCTATTGGGCTTTGCGGAGGATTATCGCAGAATTGTCATCAATACCAGGCATGAGTTGATTTTCACACAGGCAAACACCGATACGAATGCTATTATACAGCCAATTGGGAATTAAAATTGCTCATTCAAGTAAAAATCAAATAAAAAGTTATGGGCCGGACAAGTACTCTGTGCGTATACGCTCAACGTACGGTGGTGAACGTTCATCAAATTATTACCAATCAAACAAAACTGTGCTGTCATGTACGAACATAAATTAAAGTCTTTTTTAACATTACAAAAGCATGGGATCTTATGCGAAACTTCCTGTTCCTGCGTTTGTGTGTCGAGTTTTCGAGTGGTTTCTGAATGTTTTTCGTTGTTTTAGCCACGGCGCAGGCAATGTTTCATTAGGTCATATAAGTAAATACTATTTGGCAACATTGGTCGCGCCATAGTTAAAACAAAAGTAGCTACTCGACTTAGGAGATCCCAGAAGCACTGCACCAACTGCATGCCCTACGTTGCCGGTACGTCCATGTTGATATCTTCTCAGTCACCAAAGAAATACTTGTCCTAGTACTGATATCATAAATTTTACTGCTGCACGTAACGTAGATGTCTACCTTTTTTCATTTTTTTTCTAGACTATTGATACTTCTTACACACCAATTATAAGTGGTATTTTTCTCATCTTGATAACGCTGATTTTTTAATGTATTCATTCTTGTTTTGTTCTGTGGAAATAAATTCAAAGTAACATTTATTGTGAAGTCTGGTTTTTTGGCCGAATATTTTGTGATCTACATGGTTGGTTTCCCTCCAGGATATGAATAAAATTAGTAAAGATTTAAAAAAAAAAATGTATGTGGGGTTTTGGTTTTTTTGTGATATCATAGGGAAACGAGGGATATTTCAATGTCAGGAATCAGTACTGCTCACACTACTAATTCGACATAAGAGAATGAGACAGATTTTCTACCATAAATTCATTGTTATTGAGGTTGTTTAAATATAGCAGCGTTTCGTTCCTGTGATAAGAAAAAAGTTATAATGTTTTCAAAAGAGTTAACTACAGACTCGAAGTATTTTCGAGATGTTAGTAATTCTTTGATAGGTTATTATTCGATTATAGCTTAGCTGGAAAGTGTTATAGAAGAGACCTCAAGTACCAGTTTTTCCCCAAGGCAACATTTCAGAAAATTAAATACTTTATCATTAGCTTTCAAGTTGTGTATTAGAATAAGGCATTCAGGGGCGAAAAGGCAGCGAGGATATTAGGAATTTCGGTCTAAGCTATAATAAGATAATTATATTTAACTTTATTGTCAGAAGGAGCCTCAGAATTATTATTCTTTCAATGATGAAATGCCGGAAGATTATGATGCATCATCCTTGGCTTACAAATTATTTTATAAAACATAGAAAAAAATTAGATTAAAAAAACATCGGCCGAAGTACTTGACGAGTGTTTTTTTTACTTAATTCACATAATGTATCAGTCATGGTGACAACCTCGCCAAGTACTTCGGTCGAAATTCTTTTTCATCTAATTTTTTTTCGTTTGCAATCTTTTTTTGCTTCGGACTCTTATTGATCCAAAGGTTTATTTTCAGTCTGGTTGGTAAAATAACTGCATTTTCGAACTTGATTCTTTTCTCTATCAACATTCAACATTATTTGAAGATTTTATATCACACGATAAAGCCTCCCGTACTTGGCCACATATATTTTAGTTTAGCTCAATTTATTTTATAACTTTTTGTGAAACCTAACCTTAGCTTTTCGCGAGGATTAACTCATTTTGTTTTGTGTGATACAATTTTTGAGAGTGGTCACTTTTCTTACTTTTTGATAGGATTTGATTTTCTCAGGGATTTTTATGAGAAAAGGTTTTTGTAGTGTATGTATATTCGTGGAAAAATATGAGAACGGCGGTCGATAAATGTACTTGTCCAGGTTTTTTCCCCGAGGGGGATTTTTATGCATGATATGATTCGTTTTTTCTCGTTCTTTTCAAACATATCGCTTTATATAGATTAGAAAAAGGTTATATTGGGAAATTATCGCTTTGTCGTTTCCAAACCCTGACTCCTTCTACTTCGAGTCAGGTTTTTTCCCCATGAAATAAAGGGACACGTGTTTTGGAATTTTCAATTTGACAATTTTTTTTATTCTCGAGCAAGTCAAATTTTTTTTGACATTTCGATTTACCCTTCTGGAATCAGGCTAAAATAAGTCGGGAACTGGGAGTTTAATACAAAAATTTACAAAACTTTTGAGGGCAAGATTAGAGCAGTCAGAACTTTTCCATAGAATTTATAGCTACTTGAATTTGTGTTTATCAAAGAAAGATATTAAATAGCAGTATCTCCTTGTTATATTTATAGATTTGTCGTAAAAATTATTATGCTTATTTGAGCTTATTGATAAAAATGGAGGGATTTTTTTCGAAATTTTTCATTTTTGATTAATGATAAAATAAAAAACCAGTTTCACGTATGTTTAGAGAAAACATATCGAATCTATTGTGAAAAAAGTTCACGCATTTTTTCATTCTTATTTTTATTAACAAGGTGGAATCATGATTATTTTTTAATACCATTGAAGAAGTTACTATCATGAAAATAAAAAGTTAAAACTATTTCAATATTCTCATTGAACATAGAAAAGTTCAAATAGTACGTTATGGGAACTCCAAAACAATATATTGAACAAAGCGGACAAACTCATACCAGGATCGTACCCAAGAGAATGCAGTAAATTTAGTTGTATTAGTCACATTAGCTTTGAGCAAACTTCGATAACATCAAAACTAGAGCGACCGTAGAGGAAAACTTTTGGAATAAAATTTTTTCAATTTATAATGTCATAATCAGAGCTAAAAAGTGGAAATACTTACCACACATGTCTCCTCTTCACAAAATGTTCAAAGTTTGTAGATATCGGCTACATTCCAATGATACAAATTTTGACACTATCAGAAGAAGAGTACCCGAAAACTTTCCGAAACAACTTTTTAAATTTATTATGCCACAACTAAAGTGGAAAAGTGAAAAAACATAGTGCACTTTAGGCCCAACAAAGTTCAGACAATTTGGATGCATCTATTGCGTTCCGAGGACAGAAATTTTAAACCCATCCAAAAATGAGCAGCCAAAGACTTTTTGTAACAAATTTTTCAATTCATAATGCCACAATCAGAGACAGAAAGTGGAAATGCTTGGCACACATGTCGCTTCACAAAATGTTAAAAGTTTGTAGGTATCGGCTACATTCTCATGATACAAATTTTGATACTATTAGAAAAAGAGGACCCGAAAACTTTTTGAAACCACTTTTTGAATTCATTATGCCACAACCAATATAATATATTAACATGATATTTGTCAATACCATTGAAGAAGTCAATACCATGAGAATCAGAGGTGACAGTTATTCTCATATTCTAATTGAATTTCAAAAAGTTCAAATAGTATTTTATGGGTACTTCGAAACAATATATTGAACGAAGTAGACAAATTCAAACCGGGATCCTGCCCAAGAAAATGGAGTAAGTTATTCGGAGAATGTAATGAGGATAGTTGTATTCGTTGCATTAGCTTCGCGCAAATTTCGATGCCATCAGAACCAGAGCGACCATAGAAGGAAACTTTTTAAATGAAAATGTTTCAATTTATGATGCCAAATCAGAGCCCAACATGAAAAATACTTAGCACACATGTCGCTTCACGAAAGTTTCAAAGTTTATAGGCATCCGCTGCATGCCAATGATACATATTTCGATATTATCAGAAAAAAGAGCACCCAAAGACTTTCTGAAACAAATTTTTTTGATTTATTTTGCCAAAATTAATGCGTAAGAGTGAAAAAATATGACGTCCGTTTAGTCCAACAAAATTGAAAAATTTTGAATATATCCGTTGCGTTCTGAACCCAGAAAATTTTATCCCATTCAAAAATGTGCATCCGATGACTTTTTGTAACAATTTTTTAAATTCATAATACCACAATCAAAGATGAGAAGTGGAAATACTTAGCACACATGTCGCTTCACAAAATGTTCAAAGTTTGCAGGTATCCGCAGCAGTCCAATTATTTTGATACTATCAGGAAAAGAGTACCCGAAGACTTTTTGAATTTATTATGCTAGAACTAAAGAGGGGAAGCAAAAAAACACAGCGCTCTACAAGTCCAAAAGAAGTCAAAAATTTTCAATGTATCCAATGGATTTAGAAGACAGCAATTTCGATCCTATTCAGAAATGAGCACCTAAAGACTTCTGTAACAAATTTTACAATCCATATGTCACATTCAGAGCCGAAAAGTGGAAATAATTGGCACACATGCCGCTTCACAGAAATTTCAAAATTCGCAGGTATCCGTTGCATTCCAATGATACAAATTTTGATACTATCAGAAAAAGAGTACCTGAAGACTTCATGAAACAACTTTTTGAAATTTATTATAACACACTTAAAGAAGAAAAGTGAAAGAACATAGCGCACATTGGGTATAAAAAAAATCAGAAATTTTGGATGTCTCCATGGCCATTCGCAGACAAAAAGTTTGATCGCATCAATAAATGAGCAGCCGAAGATTTTATGTAATGAATTTTCCAATTAATAATGCCACAATCACAGACAAAAAGTGGAAATACTCAGCATATATGTCACTTCATAAAGTTGTCAAACTTTTTAGGTATTCGCTGCATCTCAATGATACAAATTTTAATACCATCAGAAAAAGATTACCCGAAGACTTTTTGAAACAAATTTTTGAATTTATTATGCCACAACCGAAGCGGAAAATAACTTAGCATACACTGGGCCATAAACTGTCTTAAAGTTCTAATGTACCCATTGCGTCACAATGACAGACATTTTATCCCATCCATAAATGGGCGAGAAATTACTTTTTGTAACAAATTTTTCAATTCATGTTGCCGTAGTCAAAGCAAAGAAGTAGAAATACACAGCACACATATTGTCCAATAAAATGATGAAACTTGGTATGGATCCTTGATCTTGGTATATTCATACTAATGAGATAAAAAAAAGGGATCGAAAGATACAACCAAACTGAATAAAGAAAAATATGACAACTTATTAAAATAATGATGACACAATAAATCTAATTAGCACACATTCATTTGATTAAAGTTTTCGGTTGTTTATTTGAATTCATCAACATATATACAATATTTGCGTGTTCTTGTCTTATTAAGAAATAAAATTTCTGATTAAAAAGAAAATTCGAAGTTATAGGTTAAGGTAGATCTGTGAATTTGAGCCATCCAAGATGAAGGGCTGATAATTTTTGTAGTTACACATAAATATGGGATGAATTGATATTTTCAATTTGAACGCTATTTACCATTTAGTTTGGTAGTAATTAAATCGTAAACATCGACTGTTTCCAGACACTTATCCCTACGAGGATAAAAAAATCGTATGCAAGTCAAGACTTATTGAATTTTTACATTTGGTATTTCCAAGATTTCGTAATAAAAAATTGATCACTGTATTCCGCGAATATTCCTGAATATAATAGTGCTTTTAGTTTTTGGATGTTACCGTTAAAAATCGACTGAAAAATAAAAAATTATTCGTTGTAAAATGATTGAGATTTCCACAGGAATGACACGGAAAAGAGCGCGAGAGCGCTTAGCAACTCTGTATTCAGGGTCTGCTAGCACATGCCTTCAGATGTGACAGTTTGCCAATTTGACTGTGTTTTTCTTTCCTGTTCTTGAATGTTTTTACAGTATTTGATAAATATCGATAGAATTAATGGTGATAGGTAAACTGGAAAATCTCTGCCGTTGAGTAATTCCTTTGTGTAAATACACTATATACGTTGTAAACAAACCTGACAGTTACGGCAGACGACAGTAACGGCTATGACACGTTTTACAATCCACTGCGTTCGTCAAATTTCAATTATTAACCATTTATTGAACAATAAAATCATATAAAAATATCCATTCTCCGCTGATTATATTTCGAAAATAATAAAATCATAATTTCAAAGTCAATTTTGCATTTGCAAAACTTTTTGGTCTACAATAGATACTGCAAAGATCACGTAGCCGTCACCGATCTACCTTAACGAACTTATTTTTCTCGCAGTTGTATAATCAAAACATTTATAAATATTTTTGACACACGTATAATTTTATCGTATAAATTCAATGCGTAACACTTTTTTTTCCACTGAACATCGAAATAACTTTAATATACACAAATTCGCATTTGCCGTTTATCAACACACAGACATCTAAAGTTTTTGACTCTTATATATTGTAACGCTTTTTCCCGTCTAAGCGCTCAAATTAACATTCGCTCTCGATAAAGCCAGGGCGCCAGTTTAAGATTTCTCTTAAACAAATTTATATGAAATTATCGAGCACGAATGAAGTTATTTTCCCGGCTATAGCAATTTTATCCCAAGGATGGTAGAGGGGCGAGGTCAAAGAATTATACAGAATAATCACACACCGAAATTCCGGAATTACAAATTTATTTGATTTAAGAAAAATAAATTTAATTAGGAAAAATTACGATGAAATTAAAAGGTGGTGATAAATACTTTCCGGAACAATATAAAAGATAATTTACAATCTCTTTTGTTAGATATTTTCTTATATAATAATTCACTTAATAATTTAATTAACCGTCAATATTACACAAATAAAATACAATAGTATAAGGATCGAAAATTCACTACTCAATTCTCAAATTGATATCGTGTAGGCAACGCCCTAACGATTTTCTCTTACGATAATGTGAACTTTCGATTATTAATTCTTTCTTAAATTATGGACTTGTTTAGACGAAATATAAAAAGTAGAATTCCTCTCAGCAATTCAATAATTAAGGGGACCGTATGGTCTAGAAATTTGAAAAAATCGATTTTTTTTTTTCGATATGTCGAAAGTATAGTATCTCAAGAATATACTGTGAAATTTTCATGCGGAAATTCTCAATATTACAGCTTCTACAGCCCATAACGCAGGTAGAGAGCGGTCCGCGACACGAAAACGTTCAAAGCCTTATTGGACACAAAGCCTTACGGGGATGATTTTTTAGTTTGCAAAAAAGAATGTGTTTTGCATGTTAAAAAACGTTTGTACAAACGTGCTGTTGATGCGAAAAAAAAACATGCACAAATAAAGAAAGCAACAAAGAAATTGACAGAAAAAGAAGAGGGAAAAAAGACACAGCGGAAATCGATAAATAAAACACCGAAGCGTCAACAATTGACGAATAAATTATTGCAAGAGCTGTCAACTTATTACGGTCTAGCAATTAGACGTAATTCAGATTCGACTGAAGGGATGAGAAGTGAAATATGGGCAGCATATTATCACAAAATTTCAACAGATGAAAATCCGCAACACTCGTACTGTCCTCCAGGTTCCGAATCGTGGTGCAAGTGGCGTCAAAGTGAGGCTGCAGGTACTTTAGACACCTACGAGCACCCACCTGCTCTGTGCGATGAAGCACAAGAGATATTAAAACCAATTTATGAAGAATTGACAGCAGAGACTTTATTGGAAAGGTGTATTGGCAGTAATACGCAGAACAATAACGAAAGTTTCAATGCTTGCGTGTGGCACCTTGCGCCGAAACATCTGTTTGCCGGAAAAAAAATCATTGATATTGCCACTCACATTTCCGCTTGCATATTCAATGAAGGATTTGCATCCCTATTGAAAATAATGGAGACCATGGGCATAACAATCGGGCCACAAGCGGAGCAACTAGCGCAAAACCGAGACGAGCTGCGAGTATCGAGCGCCAACCGTAGGAGCACGGACAACTCCAAAGAGGCTCGGACAGCTCGAAGAAATGAAAGGAGTGAGGAAATCTTGAATTATGAACATTCCGAAGGAATCCTATATGGTGCCGGAATCGCGGATTAACTGTAAGTATTCAAAATTTGCTCAATTTTTGAAAATATCTGTACCTCAAACTTTAAACTCATTTATCTCGAAACGACTTTTTTCGGCACTGCGCAGGTGAAAACAAAAAAACTATTCAACCGAATCACTTGAAATTTGGATATGTTGTTCACAACATGTATGGCTATCGTCGGAACTACAATCATAATTTTATTTAAATAATTTCTTATTGTTTATACTAAAAAACTAGTGAAAAAAAAACCCGATTTTACGAATTTTTTTTCAAAAGCGCGCCATTTTGTCAATTTTTAATTTTTTCGATTTGTTCTAGTCCCGACCATAACTGCACTCTTTCTGATTAAGAATCTTCTTGAATTTTGTGTTTCAGATGAGTAGAAGTCTCGGATCGATCTTCACCGTCCGGGTCGGATTTTTCGAGAGGGTCGTCTTCAATGCCAATTATATGATAATAAACACTGTTTTTAAAATTAAAAAAAATTTTTTTTGTATACTTAATAAAGGTAGTAATAAACCCGAAAAGTTAAAACATCGATTTTTAAATTTTTTAAGGCAAAAAAAAAATCGTGAAAATAGGTGAAATTTTCGTGCTCTAGACCATACGGTCCCCTTAATACAACGAAATAGTTGCGGAAGATGTTATCACGCGAAACCAGACTATATCTGAAAACTCCCAAACGCGAACGTACCCCGAAACAATATCGCTCTTTTAACTCAAAATTCTCATAATTCTCAAACATCAAAAATAGAGCGCTCTTTATCCAAAAATAGACGATATTCAAAGCGAAACGACGGCTCACCGCTAGGATTTCAGTAGGCGGAAATCCGGACAAAGATCACGGAAATTTCCTCTCGATAATTCCGGCGACGTCGGATTTTTGATCGGGTTCGCAACGGCTTAAGAGAAGACGTCTGTCCTCGTTGTTGTCCAAAACGAAAGTCCTCGATAATTATCGAGAGCGCGATTACGCGGACTAGGGTCCTAACCCCCCACCCTTCGCCTACTCGCGGAAATCTGGATCTTTCTCGAACCTTCGCTCACTCGTTTATTTTACGCCAATCCTATTTGAATTTCTCGCGTTTGAATTGTTGCTGAGACGACGCTGACCGACGATGGATCTCGGTACAGCTGAGACATTCCGAAGAATCCCGATGCTAATAGACGCATCTTTGGAGTTCGACAGCTCCGGGTGAGGGCTTCGAGTTAGCGACCCATGCTCGATATGATATTTCGCTCTCTCTCGGTGACCTTGACTGCCTCGAGCCTTCCCTCACAACGTTATAACAATCCCGACGTCTTCCGATTATTTGGATGTTCTCTCTCTCTCCATCTCGATGTTTTTGCTGCATGAACCCGTCGTTCGCTCGTACATAGTTCATAATAAAAATAATACAAAATATCAAGAGACTCGGTAGAGTCTCGGGACAAGTACATTGACAGCTCTGTCGTCTGCTGGCCCGAAGCTCGCCGAGTCTATATTATCTCGAAACAAGACGATTCGCGGTGGTGGGGGTAAAAATTTTATGACGTTTTCGCTAATTGTAGAGCCTAGGAATCATTTGGCGGCTTGAAAAGCGAACTTTTGACTAATTGAGCGATGCTCTTTCGATTGAGCCTAAAATCAGCACGATTGGTTGCGTAATTGCTGAGAAAAAACTTTGCACAGGCTTAGGATTATGCTCGATTCTACTACATTCAAGAATTTGCCGTTTCGGTATATGCGCTCAGACGATACAATCAAAGGCGTTTTGATGCCCATCAAAACCCATTTCCATAAAAGCTGTATGGACCATAAGTGTAAATTTCGGAAAAACAATTTTTTGAGGTTCAGTGATATATATATATATAAGAGTCAAAAACTTTAAATGTCTGTATGTTGATAAACGACAAATGCGAATTTGTGTATATTAAAGTTATTTCGATGTTCACTGGAAAAAAAGTGTTACGCATTGAATTTATACGATAAAATTATACGTGTGTCAAAAATATTTATAAATGTTTTGACTACACAGCTGCGTGAAAAATAAGTTCATTAACCTATAACTTCGCATTTTATTTTTAATCAGAAATTTTATTTCTTAATAAAGCAAGAACACGCAAATATTGTATATATGTTGATGAATTCAATTATATTTCCCGCCTCGTTCTCGAGATTACAATTATGTAGTGACTCTCGAGTCCACTAGATGGCCACAACGTATAGAGGGAAAAGTAAAAAACGGAGAGTGGGGGTTATAGCCCCCGCTCGTGGCGTCCCATCCACTGCTACTTCATATTCTTTCGTTGTGCGCTGGAGGTAACTTCGTGTAGAGTGATTTTCGGGGGGTTATTTTTTTGTGAAATTGAAAAACAATATGTCGAAACGAAAACAAGTTATTATTGGAGATATTGAAGAGAAGATTAGGCGATTACAAACGGAGATCGCAGAACTACAGGATTCATCGGCCGAGGTGTCGGATAGTGAAGAGTCGGGCTACGACAATGGCGACTCAGAGGATGGAGAGAACATTGGATTTGATGGTAGGCATATATACAAAAAAAAAAAGATTATTTTACGACGAGTTTGCACGGGAGGCAAAACAGGTCGTATCTTGAGCCCGATGAGCTTGTACGAGAGACAAGACAAATTCGGCGCATTATGAGCCCGATGAGCTTGTACGAGAGACAAGACAAATTCGGCGCAATATAGCTGATGCGCATGTACGACAGACATGACAGGTCAGACTCAAGGTTAGTTAAGTTCGCACGAGAGAGAGTTCGTATAAAAGATGAGACAATTTTTTGATACAGGGGATTACAGCCCATTATTCGATTCATGATTTGTGGTAATACAGAGAAAACAACATTTTAGTTTGTGTTTTCTCTGGTTTTTCCTTGGTATAGATTTATGCAATGATGCTGATGGAGATCGAGACAAAGAGAATACAGTGTCCTCTACAGGAGAGAATGTTCCCTCTGTTGGTGTCACAGAGAAGAATGTTCAAATGCTGCCCTTACAGTCACAGACGCTAGCCGACAAAAAAAAAGAACTTGACGAGGAAATTCTTAAGGTGCTGGGCGAGGATCCATCTGTTTCGAAGGCTTTGGATTTTGATATTCATTTGTCGATAGCAAGTCAATGGAAATATTGGGTCGAAAAAGGTATGAAACAGGAGGAGAAACAAAAATTATTCGAAGAATACCCGAGAAAAGAAGGCTTCATTGTACCGGAACTTAATCAAGTAATAGCAGCATCAATGTCAGAATCTTCAGTCCGTCGAGATGGATATGCAACAAAACGTCAAGAAGCAGCTGGCTCAGCTTTAATGGCTCTTGGGGCAGCAGTTTCCACTTTGCTGGATGAACCAAAGAGCATAGATAAATTGGCTTTTTTGGAAAATCTTAATGACGCTGCAAAGCTTATTGCTAATACTCATTTCCAAATAAACAAGTCAAGAAAAGCGCTGATTCTACCAGGTGTATTCAAGCCACTTAGAAACTTGTTGGAAAAAGCCAAATCAGACACCGATTTATTCGGAAAAAATTTGACTGAAAACATCAAGGAGACGAAAGCGTTAGAAAAAATGGGTCGAAGTGTCAAGAACACAGATAATTTAAAGACTAGCAATCGAAAAAATCGTCAAACGACAGACAGTTATTTAAACTTCCGAAGCCCGCAGGGGAAGAGAACTTTTTCCAGCTACGCGGGCTATTCTCGTGCAAACGTGCAGGGCCGACAAAGATTACCATTCAGAGGAAAACAACAGATCTACAACAACAAAGTAACGATCCAGAGACAACCGAGGAAATAAATGAGAGAGTATGTGCGGGTAGATTAAGTAATTTTCTGGGTATTTGGCGTCAAATTATGAAGGATAATTTTGTTTTGAATGTTATCAAAGGTTATACAGACTTGATTTTATTGAGATGCCTTTTCAACACCAGGCCCCATGAGTGCAAATTCCAACTGCTCATATTATCGACTACCAACAAGCCATAAACATGTTAATAGAAGAAAATGCAATTGAGAAGTGCAAAACAAGCAAATATTAGTTTTTGTCGTCATATTTCCTAGTATCAAAGCCAGACGGCTCTTTTCGTTTTATCTTAAATCTTAAAAAGTTGAACGAATTCATTAAAGCTCCTCACTTTAAGTTAGAAGACATCAGGACTGCAGCTAAACTAATATTTCCAGGTGTGTGCATGTGTACCTTGGACTTGTAAGACGCGTATTATTTGATTCGAATAGAGAAAGAGAGTAGAACATTTTTAAGATTTGAGTTCGAAGGTCAATTATTTCAATTTGCGTGTCTGCCTTTTGGTTTATCTATGGCTCCGTTTATCTTTACCAAGATTATGAAGCCGGTTGTTCGTTCTTTGAGAATGAGAGGTTTTTCATCGGTGATTTACCTCGATGACATGCTGTGCATAGAAGAGAATGCAGACAAGTGTAGAAAAAATATCGGCGAAACGAAAAACTTGTTAAAGCTTTTAAGTTTCTTAGTTAACGAAAAAAAGAGCCACACAGATCCTTCGACAAGATGCAAATACTTAGGCTTTATTTTGGATTCAGAAAGATTCTCGATCGAATTAACTGAAGAGAAAAGAGAGAAGTTGTTGAAGTCAATATAAGAATTCGAGTTGTTAAAACAATGTTCCATCAGAGAATTTTCCGAAATCATAGGCAAACTTGTAGTTGCATACTTGGCGATCGAATACGGTTGGACTTATACAAAGAGGATGGAAAGAGAAAAGTATTTGGCTTTAATAGTGAACAATGGAAGTTATAATGCAAAGATAACAATTCCGCGGTCAATTAACCCAGATCTAGATTGGTGGAAAGGAAGGTTTTAGCACTATAAAATCAGGTAATTTTCAAACAACAATTTTTACCGATGCTTCCAACACAGGTTGGAGCGCTGTCAATGGCAATCAAAAGATTTATGGTTTTTGGTCTGAAAGCCAAGCGAGATGGCATATTAATTATAAAGAACTAATTATAAAGAATAAAGAAGAATTAATTATAAAGAACGGTGTGGCTAGGGCTTCAGGAATTGGCTAGTAACAGACGAGATTGTTAGATTTTGCTTCGCATAGACAATACAACCGCGATTGCGTATGTGAATAAGATGGGAGGTAGAAGATACCCAAAATATAATGCGTTAGCTCGAAAAATTTGGCAATGGGCAGAAAAAATAAATATTTTCCTGTTAGCCTCATATATTCCGTCAGAAAGGAACGTGGAGGCAGACGAGTTATCTAGACAGAAAAACATTAATACAGAATGGGCACTCAATCCAAAAGCTTTCACCGTGATTGTTGAGACATTTGGTGATCCAGATATTGACTTGTTCGCATCCAGTCTAAATAAAAAATGTAAACAATATTGCTCCTGGTTTCCGGAGGCAGGAACGACAATGATCGATGCCTTTACAATAAATTGGTCGAGTTTGAATTTTTATGCGTTTCCGCCTTTTTCGGTGATACTCAAAGTACTTGCTAAAATTAAAAGAGAGGGAGCAGAAGGAATTCTAGTGGTGCCTGATTAGCCAAATCAAGTCTGGTATTCGTTGTTTAAATCTCTCTCTGTGGGAGAACAAATTGTACTTGGTCCAAATAATAACTTATTATATTTACCGTGCAGATCAACCGTACATCCCGGGGCCGAGGACATCACTTTAATAGCGACAATAAATAAATAAATAAATAAATAAATAAGATAATAAATAAATAAATAAATAGGAAGGCATTTAGACGACAAAAAGTTCCGACAGAGGCGTCAAAAATCGTTTTAGCATCGTTATCACGAGCTACAGTAAAGCAATATAAGTCAGCTTTGAAACATTGGTGGAATTTTTGCAAAGCAGAGAAAACAGAATTTTTTAGTCTGGATGAAAACAGCTTGTTACGTTTCTTATCTGAAAAGTTTAAAGAAGGAGCTTCATATGGCTCTTTGAACTGTTTTCGTTCAGCTATATCTTTAATTTCCGCAGAAAAAATTGGTGATAGACCAATTATGACGCGTTTTCTTAAAGGAGTTTATAAGCTGAGACCTTTGACACCGAAATATACAGGTACTTGGGATTTCGCGATTGTTTTAGATTATTTGGCAAAGTTTCATCCGTTAGAAAGTCTATCATTAGCGGATTTCACAAATAAAACCGTAATGCTTTTAGCTTTATCGACAGCTCATAGAGCACAAACTCTTTTTTGCATTGAAATTAAGAATATAAAAAAATCTTCAAAAGGACTCGAAATATTAATCACACAGTTAATAAAGACATCTGGCCCAGGGAAAAGCCAGCCCTTATTAATAATTCCAGAGTTTAAAGAAAAACCAGAACTGTGTGTCGCCTCAACAGTTCAGATTTACTTGGAAAAAACGGCAGAATATAGAGGAACCGAAACTAGTCTGTTTTTAGCAACGAGAAAAACTTACAATAAGGTTGGGGCTCAAACCATCAGTAGATGGATTAAAGCTGTGATGGAAAAGAGTGGAATTGATACCACAATTTTTACGGCCCATTCAACTCGACATGCCTCTACTTCTGCGGCTTATGTTAAAGGCATTTCTTTGGATATAATAAGAAGGACAGCAGGCTGGTCAAAGAGATCAGAAGTTTTTGCTAAATATTATAATCGTACAATTCAAATGCGGACATTTGATTTCGTGAACTCGGTTTTTGATATCTCCATATGAAAAAAAAAAAACACAAATACCATGAGGTTTTTTGAGATTTATGATTTGCATCATATATAATATATCTTGTGTTCATTCAACAGATGTATAAGATTTTTTGAATAAAAACAAATGGTTTCGGCAACCGCGAAGATCGATTGTTGTTTGCTCTAAATAACAACTACATAATTATAATCTCGAGAACGAGGCGGGAAATATAAGTGATCGGTCAAACGCGCCCGCCGGCGGCGGGCGAAGTTCGATCGAAATTATATGTACAGCCTCGTTCGAAAAGATCATAACCCACCCTGAATGAGAAATTAAATCCCAATCCCTATTTTATTCAAACAACAATCTGGCTTACTCTAAAGCATATGAAGTAGCAGTGGATGGGACGCCACGAGCGGGGCCTATAACCCCAACTCTTCATTTTTTACTTTTTCACTCTATACGTTGTGGCCATCTAGTGGACTCGAGAGTCACTACATAATTGTAATCTCTTCGAACGAGGCTGTACATATAATTTCAATCGAACTTCGCCCGCCCTCGGCGGGCTCGTTTGATCGATCAAATAAACAACCGAAAACTTTAATCAAATGGATGTGTGATAATTATTTATCAGTTATTAAAGATAATTAGATTTATTGTGTCATCATTATTTTAAGGAGTTTCGGTACAAGTGGCAAAATCTAACCATTTTACTTCAAATTTACACAGTATATTCTTTGACATATACTGGATGTATCGTCCAAATTTTAAATCGATCTTCTACACCGTTTTTTTTTTAATTAAATATCAAAAAACACTTTTTAACATGTTGAGATGCCTACGGTCATTGGTGAACGACAGTTTTACGAATGGAATACTGAGAAAAAATATTAAAAACTAATGGAAAAATTGCCAAACCACTAAGTATACTATTGCAATTCCGGTATCCAAAAATTAAATAATTCGTCTACATGGTTTATTAATTATTCATTTATTCATCAACGAAAACAGAGTTTTCCCCACATCGACCGAACGAACACGCTTTTTTTATTTGTTTTCGACGAAATATTGTTATGTGAAGTTGGCGCTTTGCTTGGAAATAATAGAATTGTACCGAAACCCCTTAATAAGTTGTCATATTTTTCTTTATTC
Organism: Rhimphoctona megacephalus; assembly: GCA_963989365.1. Lineage (NCBI taxonomy): Eukaryota > Metazoa > Arthropoda > Insecta > Hymenoptera > Ichneumonidae > Rhimphoctona > Rhimphoctona megacephalus. The sequence continues at coordinate 6,030,176 of OZ022423.1, forward strand.
AGTCTGGTTGTGTCTTTCGCTCTTTTTTTTCATCTCATTGGTACGCATACCAAGATCAAGGATCCATTCGAAGTTTTATCATTTTATTGGACAATATGTGTGCTATGTGTTTCTACTTCTTTGCTTTGATTGCGACAACATGAATTGAAAAATTTGTTACAAAAAGTAATTTCTTGCCCATTTATGGATAGGATAGAAATGTCTGTCATTGTGACGCAATAGGTACATCCGAACTTTAAGACATTTTATGGCCCAGTGTATGCTAAGTTATTTTCCGCTTCGGTTGTGGCATAATAAATTCAAAAAATTGTTTCAAAAAGTCTTCGGGTGAACTTTTTCTGATGGTATCAAAATTTGTATCATTCAGATACAGCGGGTACCTAAAAAGTTTGACAACTTTATGAAATGACATGTATGCTGAGTATTTCCACTTTTTGTCTGTGATTGTGGCATTATTAATTGAAAAATTCATTATAAAAAGTCTTCGGCTGCTCATTTATTGATACGATCAAAATTTTTGTCTGCGAATCGCCATGGAGACATCCAAAATTTATGAATTTTGTTAGACCTAATGTGCACTATGTTCTTTTGCTTTTCTTCTTTAAGTGCGTCATAATAAATTTCAAAAAGTTGTTTCAGGAAGTCTTCAGGTGCGCTTTTTCCGATAGTATGAAAATTTGTATCATTGGATTGCAACGGATATCTGCAAATTTTGAGATTTCTGTAAAGCGGCATGTGTGCCAAGTATTTCCACTTTTCGGCTCTGACTGTAGCATATGGATTGTTAAATTTGTTACAAAAGTCTTTAGCTGCTCATTTCTGAATAGGATCGAAATTGCTGTCTTCGAAACTCATTGGATACATGGAAAATTTTTGAATTCTTTTGGGATAGTAGAGTGCTGTGTTTTTTTGCTTTCCCTCTTTAGTTCTGGTATAATAAATTAAAAAAGTTGTTTAAAAAAGTCTTGGGGTGCTCTTTTCCTGATAGTATCAAAATGTAGATAATTGGACTGCAGCAGATACCTGCAAACTTCGAAAATTTTGTGAAGCGATATGTGTGCTAAGTATTTCCACTTCTCATCTTTGATTGTGATATTATGAATTAAAAAAATTGTTACAAAAAGTCATCGGATGCACATTTTTGGATGGAATAAAAATTTCTGGCTTCAGAACGCAACGAATATATCCACAATTTTTCAATTTTGTTGGATTAAATGGGCGTCATGTTTTTTCACTCTCCCGCATTAATTTTGGCAAAATAAATCAAAAAAATTGTTTCAGAAAGTCTTTGGGTGCTCTTTTTCTGATAATATCAAAATATGTATCATTGGCATGCAGCAGATGCCTACAAACTCTGAAAATTCCGTGAAGTGACATGTGTGCTAAGTATTTTCCATATTGGGCTCCGATTTGACATCATAAGTTGAAACATTTTAATTTAAAAAATTTCCTTCTATGGTCGCTCTGGTTCTGATGGCATCGAAATTTGCGCGAAGGTAATGCAACTGATACAACTATCTTCATTCCATTCTCTGAATAACTCACTCTATTTTCTTGGACAGGATACTGGTTTGAATTTGTATACTTCGTTCAATATATTGTTTCGAAGTACCCATAACATACTATTTGATCTTTTTGAAATTCAATTAGAATATGAGAATAACTGTCACCTCTGATTCTCATGGTATTGACTTCTTCAATGATATTGACAAATATCATGTTAATATATTATATTCGTTGTGGCATAATGAATTCAAAAAGTGGTTTCAAAAAGTCTTCGGATCCTCTTTTTCTATTAGTATCAAAATTTGAATCATGGGAATGTAGCCGATACTTAAACACTTTTAACAATTTGTGAAGCGACATGTGCGCCACGTATTTCCACTTTCTGTCTCTGATTGTGGCATTATGAATTGAAAAATTGATTACAAAAAGTCTTCGACTGCTCATTTTTGGATGGGATTAAAATTTCTGTCCTCAGAACGCAATAGGTACATCCAAAATTTCTGAACTTTGTTGGGCCTAAAGTGCACTATATTGTTTCACTTTTCCACATTAGTTGTGGCATAATAAATTTAAAAAGTTGTTTCAGAAAGTCTTCGGGTGCTCTTCTTCTGATAGGATCAAAATTTGTATCATTGGAATGTAGTCGATATCTACAAACTTTGAACATTTTGTGAAGAGGAGACATGTGTGCTAAGTATTTCCACTTTTTAGCTCTGACTATGGCATTATAAATTGATAAAATTTTATTCCAAAAGTTTTCCTCTCCGGTCGCTCTGGTTTTGATGGTATCAAAATTTGCTCAAAACTAATGTGACTAATGCAACTAAATTCATTTCACTCTCTTGAGTATGATCCTCGTCTGAATTTGTCCGCTTAGTTCAATATATTGTTTTGGAGTTCCCATAATATACTATTTGAACTTTTCTATATTCAATCAAAATATTGAAATAGTTGTAACTTTTTATTTTCATGGTAGTAACTTCTTCAATGGTATTGAAAAATAATCATGATTCCACCTTGTTAACCCTTTAGCTGCCATTGTAGCAAATTTGCTACATTCACTTTGACCCCATCGGTGAACCCGTAAAGAGATATAGCGGACAGGCTAGTTTACAGTGCCATCAATATATGCTAGATAAACCTCCACGTACCGGGATAACTTGAAATTCAAACTTAAACATATAAATTATATTAATATGGTGACAATGTTGTCGTGAAAATTTACGCCGCTTGCATCTGATGCCGTTTTCGTCCAAAAAAGTCAGTAAATGGACATTTTTCAAATATTTTTTGATAGAATCGTGTAAAAGAAGCTTGACTGGATGAACTACGCTTTGAAAATACGTGATTGAATTGGAATAATACTTCGAAATGAAAATGTGAAACCGTCAATGTAGTAAATTTACTCTAGTCCGAAAATACTACTTCCCGGGCCTTTATCGATAAAATTATGGTTGGACATTCATATTCAGCCCATTTTCAGCCATACTACTAGAGGGAATAATTGTGAGCCATCCAAAAATAGGCGTGGCCGTTAAAAAGTTATTAAAAATAAGAATGAAAAAATGCGTGAATTTTTTTCACAATAGATTCGATATGTTTTCTCTAAACATACGTGAAACTGGTTTTTTATTTTATCATTAATCAAAAATGAAAAATTTCGAAACAAATCTTTCCATTTTTATCAACAAGCTGAAATAAACGTAATATTTTTTACCGCAAATCTTCAAATATAACAAGGAGATACTGCTATTTAATATGTTTATTTGATAAACACAAATTCAAATAGCTTCAAATTCTATGGCAAAGTTCTGACTGCTCTAATCTTGCCCTCAAAAGCTTTGTAAATTTTTGTATCAGACTCCCAGTTCCCGACTTATTTTAGCCTGACTCCAGAAAGGTAAATCGAAATGTCAAAAAAATTTGACTGGCTCGAGAATAAAAAAAATGTCAAATTGAAAATTCCAAAACACGTGCCCCTTTATTTCATGGGGAAAAAACCTGACTCGAAGTAGAAGGGGTCAGGGTTTGAAAATGCGATAATTTCCCAATATAACCTTTTTCTAATCTATATAAAGCGAGATGTTTGACAAGAAAGAGAAAACATGATTCATATCACGCATAAAAATCCCCCTCGCGGAAGAAACCTGGACAAGTACATTTGTTGACCATCGTTCCCATATTGTTTCACGAATATACATACACTGCAAAAACGTTTTCTCGCAAAAATCCCTGAGAAAATCAAATCCTATCAAAAAGTAAGAAAAGTGACAACTCTCAAGAAATGTATCAAATAAATTCAAATCACACAAAATAAAATGAGTTCATCCTCGCGTAAAGCTAAGGTTGGGTTTCGCAAAATGTTATAAAATAAATTCAGCTATACTAAAATATATGTGGCCAAATACGGGAGGCTTTATCGTGTGACATAAAATCATCAAATAATGTTGAATGTTGATAGAGAAAATAATCAAGTTCGAAAATGCAGTTATTTTACCAACCTAAATGAAAATAAAAACTCTGTATCAATAAGAGTCCAAAGCAAAAAAAGATTGCAAACAAAAAACAATTCGATGAAAAAGAATTTCACCCGAAGTATTTGGCGAGGTTGTCACCATGACCGATACATTATGTGAATTAAGTGAAAGAACATTCGTCAAGTACTTCGGCCGAATTTTTTTTTTAATCTAATTTTTTTCTATGGTTTATAAAACAATTTGTAAGCCAAGGATGATGCATCATATTCTTCCATCAGTTCATCTGTGAAAGAATAATAATTCTGAGGCTCCTTCTGACAATAAAGTTAAATATAATTATTTATTTATAGCTTAGACCGAAATGGCAAATATCCTCGCTGCCTTTTCGCCCCTGAATGACTTATTCTAATACACAACTTGAAATCTAATGATAAAGTATTTAATTTTCTGAATTTTTGCCTTGGGGAAAAAACTGGTACTTGAGATCTCTTCTATAACACATTTCTGTCAAGCGATAATCGAATAATAACCTGTCAACAAACATCTCGAAAATATTTCGAGTCTTTAGTTAACTCTTTTGAAAACATTATAACTCTTTTTCTTATCATAGGAATGAAATGCTCCTATATTTAAACAACCCCAATAATAATGAATTTATAGTAGAAAATCTGTCTCATTTTCTTATGTCGAATTAGTAGTGTGAACAGTACAGATTCCTGTCATTGAAATAAATCGATGATGTAATGATGCAAACACGTTGTAAGTTTTTTTTGTTACATACAGACTCTATTGGAGTCTATATGAAGCGAAATATGTGAAAATACTATAGAAAAAAGAAGTGATATCAAATAGCAAAAATCCCCTCCCGAGGGGAAAAAACCTGGACAAGTACATTGATGGTCCCTCGTTTCCTTATGATATCACAAAAAATCCAAAACCCCACATAATTTTTTTTTATAATGTTTACTAATTTTATTCATATCCTGGAAGGAAACCAACCATATAGTTCACGAAATATCCGGCCAAAAAACCAGACTTCACAATAAATGTTACTTTGAATTTATTTCCACAGAACAAAACAGGAATCAAAACATTAAAAAATCAGCGTTATCAAGATGAGAAAAATAACACTTATAATTGGTGTGTAAGAAGTATCAATAGTATAGAAAAAAATGAAAAAAGGTCATCATCTAAGTTACGTGCAGCAGTAAAATTTATGATATCAGTACTGGGACAAGTATTTCTTTGGTGACTGAGAAGATATCAACATGGACGTACCGGCAACGTAGGGCATGTAGTTGGTGCATTGCTTCTGGGATCTTCTAAGTCGAGTAGCTACTTTTGTTTTGGCTACGGCGCGACCAATGTTGCCAAATAGTATTTACTTATATGACCTAATGAAATAACATTGCCTGCGCCATGGCTAAAACAACGAAAAACAAGCAGGAACAGGAAGTTTCGCAAAAGTGCTTTTGTAATGTTAAAAAAAAAACTTTAATTGATGTCCGTACATGATAGCACAGTTTTGTTTCATTGATAATAATTTGATGAACGTTCACCACCGTATGTTTAGCGTATACGCATAGAGTACTTGTCCGGCCCATAACTTTTTATTAAAATTGCTCATTCCAGTAAAAATCAGGGGTCTCTCTCAAAAGTCAAGGGTCCTAAGTACGCACTTTTTCATTGTTGGTATTGTCTTATTTAATTTTTATTTTTTTATGATTAATCCCGCATAACGGTTTAAATTCTCTTTTTCAAAACATAAGAGACTATTTTGATAGCTGGTGCCCAAGAATGTCAAAATGAAACAAACGGAGGGGGATTATTTTGTGTGAAATTTGCATGATCTTAAAACTTTGGATACAAATTCGACGGTGCATTCATAGCCTGCATTGATCTTTTGACCATTCACCAGTTGTTACTTAGACCTTCTACTATTAAATTGCAGCTTTTCAAAATATAATAACTTTCATTGCAGGCAATAGTAGTTTTCGAAAGTATGATACGCTACATTACTGGCAATGGTTTACTGAGTCGCATCTTCAGAAATTTCATAACTGACTGCACCTTATGTTAATGTAATTTTATGATGACTACGAACACCATTTTATTCCGATTGAATCGACGTCGAATGTTGTGTATGATACAAGGCCATTCTGAAATTCGCAGAAAAATTGATTTTCTTATAAATTTCTGACGGCGAAAAGCAACGCATGTAATGAAAAGTACCTCCAATTTGATTTTCACTTGAATGAGCAATTTTAATAAAAAGTTATGGGCCGGACAAGTACTCTATGCGTATACGCTCAACGTACGGTGGTGAACGCTCATCAAATTATTATCAATCAAACAAAACTGTGCTATCATGTACGGACACAATTTAAAGTTTTTTTTTTAACATTACAAAAGCAGGGGATCTTTTGCGAAACTTCCTGTTCCTGTTGTTTTAGCCATGGCGCAGGCAATGTTGTTTCATTAGGTCATATAAGTAAATACTATTTGGCAACATTGGTCGCGCCATAGCCAAAACAAAAGTAGCTACTCGACTTAGAAGATCCCAGAAGCAATGCACCAACTGCATGCCCTACGTTGCCGGTACGTCCATGTTGATATCTTCTCAGTCACCAAAGAAATACTTGTCCCAGTACTGATATCATACATTTTACTGCGGCACGTAACTTAGATGGTGACCTTTTTTCATTTTTTTCTATTTTATTGATACTTCTTACATACCAATTGTAAGTGTTATTTTTCTCATCTTGATAACGCTGATTTTTTAATGTTTTGATTCCTGTTTTGTTCTGTGGAAATAAATTCAAAGTAACATTTATTGTGAAGTCTGGTTTTTTGGCCGGATATTTCGTGATCTATATGGTTGGTTTCCCTCCAGGATATGAATAAAATTAGTAAACATTATAAAAAAAAAATTAAGTGGGGTTTTGGATTTTTTGTGATATCATAGAGAAACGAGGGACCATCAATGTACTTGTCCAGGTCCCCCCCCCCCCGGGAGGGGATTTTTGCTATTTTAATTAATAATATGTAAATACGCTCGCATTTGGCCCTTATGGATTTTGCTGGAGAGAAATTCTTTAAAGAGAACTAACGTTCTCTCTTATGCCGTGCCGATATTTAACTTTATGTGACGTGGACAAAATTACCACGTCACAATACATATCACTGAACCTCAAAAAATTGTTTTTCCAAAATTTACATTTAAAACAAGGATTGCAACAAAATTGTCATAAATAGCGGAAAGTCAAAGTGTTTATACAAGGATACATTGCCCAACACTATACCTTATATATTAACAAACAAACACTCGCGAACCGATTGCCATAGGAGTAAACAACCCGCACTGTTTTCACAAAACTCATATAACATAAATATTTTAAATCAAATTCATACATCTCGCACTGTTTCTCGGAAACTTTATTATTTAGACAGACGATGAACGAATTTAGACAAACGATGAACGAACGAAATTATTTCGACAATCGATGTGAACGATGTGACAGAAGACCGACGATCGTAAACAGACGTGTGAATGATGTGACAAGAAGACCGACGATGTGAAGACAGACGACAGGACCAATCACAAGTTTTCTCATCGGCGATTGGTTGAAGCCGGTATTTTCTCGGCGAGGAAGGGCATCAAAATACCCTTGTAAGTATCGGTCAGAACGCGTATACAGATACATCAAGTCCGTAAATGTGTTAATAAGTTTTGCATTATCTTGAGCCCATGCAAAGTTTTTTCTCAGCAATTACGCCACGAATCATGCTGATTTTGGGCTCATTCGAAAGATAATTTCTTAATTAGTCTCCAGTTCAATTTTCAAAGCCTCAGATGACTCATGAGCTTCGTAAATGGACGAAATGTTATTCCGATTTTACCCCCACCACCGCGAATCGTTTTATTCAGAGAAAGTGTAGTCTCGGCGAGCCTCGGGCCAGCAGACAACAGGGTTGTCAATGTACTTGTCCCGAGACTCTGCCGAGTCTCTTGACTCGGCGAGCCTCGGGCCAGCAGACGACAGGGTTGTCAATGTACTTGTCCCGAGACTCTACCGAGTCTCTTGATATCGTTGAGAAAATCGTAGACTGCATTTGGTGGCTCATCTCCAAAATACTTAGGTACGGCATCCTCATGTCCGCAGAAGTTTACTGGAAAACAGCACAATTGTTGCAACTGGTCTGGACTTAATTCATCCATGTTGACAACTAACTGTCGTTCTACTGAGAATTTTGCTTTTATACCTCCTGAAAGCTTCTAGAAGCTTGACACTTTTATTGCTTCCATTACTACTACTACGCAAAAATATGTAAACTAATACTTTCAACCTTGAACGTTTTGTAATATTCGATTGCAAATTGCTTCTCGAGAACATTCGATTGTATATCATCGATGTAGCCCCCCTGATACCCTTCCATCTAATTGTGAACTTCTCGAAACGTCTCAAAGTGTTGAAGGACATTCGTAGGGTATTGGAAGATTAGGTCAAATGTGCACTTGCAATGACACTGCTGCGAAGAATTCGACTAATTCTTTATCACAGCAAAAATTTCTGGAAATATGCTTTGATGAACTCTTATTACCCCTCTCTTCTGCACAAAAACATGTAAACGTACAGCTTTGACCCTGAACGTTGTAGAATATTCGATGACTCTCAAGGCTAGATGTAACCCGATATCCTTGACCCCTCACACCGGACGTCGTGACGTCAGATTCCTGGAATCATCTCCCTCCTCGTTCCCCTCTCATGATGTGACCGTCTTCTGTATATAAACGTTATAATCACAATTTATCCGGAGCACTGTACGATTAAAATGTTTGTGGATGAAACTTTAATATTGAGACGAAACACACTATGGAACGATCCATTATTTGCATTACTTCCATTACCGGCAAAGTAGGAAATTATCATATCAACACAGTCGCGATGAGCCTCGGTATGTCCCGAAGCGGTGCTAGAGTCGCGACGTTGCGAAGGCCACTTGCAGGTCTACCAACGCATTTTTGTTTCCAAAATTTTTTTTTTTGAAGTTTAATTAATTCTTTTCCTCAATCCAAAGGGGAATCAGATTCATAGAAAGTCGCTCTGCGGACAAAACAGTGGAAGTTTCAAGTTCTAATCTTTTGAAAATGTAAGAAAGTTTTTTTATAAAATCGATTCCTTTTCCTCATTTCAAATGAGAGTGTGCACATGCGCAATAAGAACTCTGGTCGAATCAACCAATCACAACTCGGATACCATGACGACCAATCATGACTTTTTCGTGAAAACTGAGAACCAATGAACGATTTTAGACGGGGATTCCCGTGTTTGAGATTAAATATGAGAGCAAATCAGAAAAGTAGTTAATTTTTATTGGTCATTAGTAAAATTTTGCTCATGCGCGATACGGGCATTCATTGAGCCGACCAATCAGTGATTTTGCACGGGGATTCCAGGGTTCGAGATTAAGCAAAAGGACGGATCACGGCAAGGGACAAAGTCCAGGTCAATTATGATTATTATTTCCTTTGTTCAAGCGGGTATAAAAGACCGAGCGCAGAAGCTAGGAAGGCAGTCTTGTCTCGAAATCAGTACGCATCAAAAGACTAGCTTACACGCAATCACTCTCCGAGCTAAGATCTAAAATGCGCTCAGAAAGCAAAACCCTAACACCTATCCTCTCACGTTGAAAGGGCCGGCCCCATTCGTAGCCGTTTGGGTTCAAGATTTTCAACTTGAGTATCCAATCCTTTCTATTCAGGAGGGCCGTGGCAGTTCGGAGACGTTCTGTCACAAGATTCCTGTTAGAATCCTATCTTTTCATGCCAGGAGGGCCGTGTCAGTTCGGAGACGTTCGGACTCAAGATTCCTGGGTGATTCCTAATTATATAAATTTTTTGTTTTGTTTTCTGAGTAGTCAAAGAAACAGAAAGAGGTTTTTTTTGAAATCTGATTATTTTCTTTAGTTCTTCGAGACGAGAACTCTTTTATAATAATTTATTCAGAATTGAGCTATTGAGATCAATCGAAAATAAAAATTTATGCTCACTAAACAAATTTTAGAATTATATCGAGCCCCTAGAGCGACAGAAACGTAAAAACCAAGCTCACACAAATTTATTTGAATTATATCGAGTCTAGACGTGAGCTAAAACGAATTCACAACCTGATCTCATCTACGAATTGAAAACTAGATCACTATTTTTACACAAATCAAAGTTAGGTTATTTTCATGCGATTACTGAAATAAATAAAAGAAAAACACCGGAGATAAAACCATTTCATGCATAAAAAAAATAAAAATTAAAACCGAAGCGGTTTGAAACAAATTTTTTTGTCTATTGTGAACACAAAACAGAGAAACATTAACAATTGAATAAATCACTGGTTATTTTCACACTTAATTTCGTCATACTTTTGTTTTTCTTTCATGCCCGCCTTTCTTAATTTTTTTGAATTGCTCGGATCCACGCGTAACGGTGTGCTCCTGCATTATCGAACCGTTACAACTTTGGCGCCCAACGTGGGGCGGGCATTGCCAAAGAAAAGCAGAGGTTATTGATTAGAAAAGGATTATTCGAAATCCAAAAATGGCAGATAACAAAAATCAGATTGATGAAGCTACGGCGGATTCAGGGTATCAGAACCCAGAGCATGACATACAAACCAACGATTTCACGACCACGTTGCCTCCTCCCGGTGCGCGAGAGATTTTCAATGAAAGTAGAGCAAATTTCGGGGATAATTTCGAAATTAAAAATAATGAGAATAGATTAGAAGAGTTTGGCACGCCGAAATCTGATAGGGGTAAAATCGAGTTTGGGGAAGTCAATAATCAGTTGTTAATGAGTTTGATAGATACAGTACAAGAAATGGGAAGTCAGGTCCAAAGCATGGCAAACGAGATAGCGAAAAATAATCAAGCCACTAACGAATTGAGAGCCGAATTTTCGGAAAAATTAATAGTGATGCAAGCAAAAATAGCATCCGACGTACACGAAATCTACGATCCGATCAAACGGCACATCACGGGCCTCACAAGAATAGTTCAGGAGAACGAATCCAAGAGCGCTGTCACCGGGGTCAACGTCGCACAATTACAATTGGACGTCAATGAAATCCGAAAAAGGGTCGAGAACTTAGAAACAACAGACAAATTCAACAGCCCGAACACAGAAAGCACGAGAATAATTCCCAAGCCGACCAAGGATATGTCAAACGAAGAAGATGAAGAAACGGACGATGAGGAAGAGTGTCAAGAAGGGCAAACCTTCCGAAACAAGCTGACGTCACATCCAAATAAAATCAAAATCAAGGCTCCTACCTTTGATGGATCGAGCGGAAAACGGCCGATTAAATTCATAAAAGAATTCCGACAATACTGCGAGGTCACCAATCCCACGATAATCGAAATGAAGTATCTTCTGGGACAATGCCTGGAGAAGTCAGCCAAGGAATGGTGGGTTTTGGTGGAGGACCAAGTCGACGGATTCGAGGACGTCGAGAAGAAATTCGTCAATCGATTCTGGAGCCACGACGTGCAACGAAAAGTACGAAAAGATTTGGAGTTTGGGAAATATCCCGAGAAGGACAGAAAACTGACAAAAGTCGAATATGCGATTCGGACGTTCGGGGCGGCCAGAGATTTGATACCCCCTCCGAGCGATCAGGATATTGTGGCATCCTTGTCACAGCACTTCACCGAGGAAATCCGAGCTCCGATTATTAGCCGTGGTTTCGAGACCTTCGAGAAATTGATAGAGTTTCTGGAAAAACTCGATCAAAGCGGGCCAGTCAACACGGGTACGGAAACGGAAACGACTTCAAAGACTCAAAATCCGAAAAATAACAACAACAACAACGACAAAAATGACCAACGTCCGTTCCGAATGCCACAAAACAATTGGAACAACGGGGGATATCAAAACCGTGGAAACCCCAGCTGGCAGCAAAATAATTGCCAGAATCATAACTGGAATCGAGGTAATAGCGGAGGTTACCAAAATGGTTATAGCCAGCAACCTCGCAACTTCAATCAGAATTATCAGCAATACTACAACCAACGGCAGAATAGTGGCAATTACAATCAGCAAAATGGAAACTTTAATAACCAACGGTCAAATTACAATCCGAACTACAGTAATCAACAAAATAATGATCAAAATGGGAGTTCGCCGAACCAGAATCGAGGACCGAATCCTAACAACGGGGGATATCGGCCACCTCCCAACAATAACGCTCAACAACCACCGATTCAGACGATCGAGAAACAAACAGAACCTCAACCATCAACATCCAAAGCGGGAAACGCTTAGGCGTTGTACTCGCACCTGTCTGGAGAAATCAACAAAACAGAAATTACGAAATAGCGCGTGGTACAACGGAAAAACAAGAGAAAATTGACACACACGATGCATCACAAGTGGACCTCGACAGCGAAAGACAAATACCAATAAATACGATTTTTAGCGATACACGGAAATTTTTGTTAGGTGAGGAGATAAACGGAGAAGCAGTGCCGATTATTGAGTGCCCTGAAATTTATGCAAAAATAGAAGGCATTCCGGTCACAGCTCTCGTAGATTCAGGTTCAAAGGTGACTACGATTTCGGAGGAATTCTATCTTGAAAATAGGGAAGTTTTAAAAAATTGTCCTCTTTTACCTGTGACGGGAGTCACGGTGAAGGGTGCGATTAAAGGTAAAATGACAAAAATCAGATATCAAATCATGGCTGTGACTGAAATTGGTAAAATACAAACTTTCGTAAAATACTTGATTATACCTGGCTTAATAAGAGATGTATTGCTGGGAGTAGATTCCCTGCAACCCTTAAAGAGTTTGATTGACCTAGGAGAAATGAGTCTCCGGGTTAAATACAATGACGTAATTGAAGTGATTCCTACAGTAGGATCATATGAAAAAAAAAGTAATTGAAGCAGTTCATGGAGAAATTAATGGAAAAGTGGAAGTTATTGAAGACAAGGGAGTTAAAGTAGAAGTAGTTGAAGAAGATTCTGAAGAAAATCATGATTTGAGGGAGAATAAAGAAAACAAAGAAGATGTTGAAAAAGTTGAGAGGAAGAGGGTGATTAAGAAAGAAGGAGAAACAAAAGAAATTGGAGAAGTAGTTGAAAATAAAAAGGTAATCAAAGAATTTATGGGTGAATCAAATCAGATAAGAAGAAAAGAAATAATTACTAAACCAGTGAAAATTTTGAAGTCAAAAGAGAAGATCATTGAAGGAAAAGTTCAGTCATTACAAAATTTGATTTCTATTCAAGAAAACAGCGATGAAATTACAATTGAAGAGATAAACGAAATCGTAGATCAAACCGGACTCTCCGAGCAAGAGAAAAACATTCATAGACAAGTCCTATGGAAAAGAAGACAGGTTTTTCGCAAAAACACAGAGAGAATTGCAGTTTATGAGCATCAATTAAACATTACAGCAGAGAAACCGATAGTTGCCCATGCATACGAGGTACCACTCATGCATCGTGAAAAAGCCGATCGAGAAATTGAGAAATTATTAGATTACGGTATAATCCAAAGATCAAGTAGTCCTTGGATCAATCCAATCATTCCGGTTATAAAAAAGGATGGATCTGTTAGATTATGCCTAGACGCGAGGAAATTGAATCAAGTTATGGAGGACGACCATGAGTCTGTGCCTAGTATCGAAGAAGTCTTTCAAAAATGCCATGCCGCGAAAATCATGACAACGTTAGATTTAACAAACAGCTTTTGGCAAATTCCATTGCATCCAAGTTCCATGAAATACACAGCTTTTAGGTATCGGGGAAAAGTATACGAATTCACAACCTGATCTCATCTACGAATTGAAAACTAGATCACTATTTTTACACAAAATCAAAGTTAGGTTATTTTCATGCGATTACTGAAATAAATAAAAGAAAAACACCAGAGATAAAACCATTTCATGCATAAAAAAAAAAAAATTAAAACCGAAGCAGTTTGAAACAAATTTTTTTGTCTATTGTGAACACAAAATAGAGAAACATTAACAATTGAATAAATCACTGGTTATTTTCACACTTAATTTCGTCATACTTTTGTTTTTCTTTCATGCCCGCCTTTCTTAATTTTTTTGAATTGCTCGGATCCACGCGTAACGGTGTGCTCCTGCATTATCGAACCGTTACAATATATGTGTCTGGTGGAGATAAAGATAAAAAAAAGGCAATGAGCGTAGTGGAAAAATGAATGAATAGGAATAAGTTGAAAATGAATGCAATGAAAACTGAATATATGGTTCTTAGAAGCAAAAAAAAAGAAGTGAGAGGGAATATTACATTGCAGTGCCAAGATGGTACAGAAATAGAACAAGTAGAAACCATGAAATATTTGGGTATAATTGTCGATAATAAACCACGGTTTAGTGAACATTGTGAATGTATGTTAAAAAAGGTAGGAAAGAAAACGAGCTTCCTAAACCGGATCTGTCAGCATATACTAGGTGTACGGTATATATACCATACACCTGGCAATAATCGCTTTATAAAGCAATTATTGCCCCACATTTTGAATATTGTGCGACACTGTTGATTGATATGGGTGAAACGGAGCTAAATAAACTGCAGATAGCGCAAAATCGGACCATGAGGGTCATATTACAATGCGACAGGTATACAAAGGTGGATAACATACTGCGAGTACTACAGTTTATGTCCGTAAGACAGAGGTTATATTATAATGTATGTATATTTATCTTCAAAGCCATAAGGAATTTACTGGCGAAACAAATAAAAATTTTACGAAGGAATAAAGATGTATAATGAGTTACCTGTAAAAATAAAAAATTGTGAAAAAATTATACAATTTAAGCGTATGATGAAAGAATATATTATATCCGCAGTAAGATAATAGCTATAGATGTAAGGTAATATGTAAAGAAATGTACAACAAATAGCTGAGAAAGCTAATACACATCAATCAATCTGAATCTCAATCTCAATCTCAATCTCTCTATCTCCCTCCCCCCTCCCTCCCTCTCCCTCTCTCGCCCCGCCCCTTTCTCTCTCTACCCTTTATTTTGACCTTCACCTCCACGCTAATTTTCGGTATGAAATGCACCTTAACTTATAGAGGGCTGGAAAGCCTAAATATAGGCACGACCCATGTATATAATAGATATGGGATATACTCTACTACTTTTGGTAATTTTTATAGGGTCTTCCAACTCATCAAATCCCGGCCCTCTAAAGGTTAATCTTCATCTGCATCTCATTCTTCAAAAGTCAAGACTTGGCTAGGTAACTGTGTGATGTCAGGGTAGACAATTGTAGAGTTTTGCCGCAAAGGACGTATCTCCAATGTAAACATAAACAAGCTTGACTTACATTTTTCTGTCTCCAAGAAATTTTTAATAAAATTCGCATTGTCGAATTTTGTTACATAATATTGCACTATCTCCGAATTGCGTAGAATGCTAACAAAATAACAGTCAAAAGAATAAAAAAAACTTCATTGGTAAACTCTGGTCAGATTTGTATTCACTCCACCCGTTGCTGGGTGAGAGGACTTTGAAAAATTTGAATAATCCAAAAACCTCATATTTGCATATTTAAGAGCATAGAGGGTATCTTAAAAGGATCCGAGCATTTTTTTTACCCTTACCAAAAGGAGTGGTTGACGTGTTACTTTTTAGTACATTTCAATACACAAAAAAAAGTGGTCTGTACATTTGACCAGACCCACCTACCTATATGTATTTCGACGCGCTGAATCTGAATCTGAGGTCCGTTTGGTTCGTACACCCTCAAAATTTTGCGTAAATTGCAAAAAACTGCTAAAAATTGCGAAAAATTGCAGTTATTAAAATGAAAAAAATTGTATGGAACTGGATCGAGTATGATTTTTATGTAGTTGATCCGCTGAATCTGAATCTGAAGTTTAATTGGCCCATAAACCCTCTAAAATTGGAGTAAATTGCGAAAAACCGAAAAAAATTGCAAAAAATCGCGAAAAACTGCAGTTATGGAGATGAAAAAAATTTTGTGGATCTGGATAGAGTATGATTTTCATGTAGTTCGATCCGCTGAATCTGAATCTGAAGTTTATTTGGCCCATTAACCCTCCAAAGTTTGAGTAAATTGCGAAAAACCAAAAAAAATTGCAGTTATAAAATAAATAAAAATTTATTAAACACGATTATATATGTTTCTTGTATATTTTGATGCATCCCTAGAAAAAATGTACAATCGGCTCAACATTGGCCAACACTGGACCACACTTGACCTATGTTGAGCCGATTGTAAATTTTTTCTAGGGATGGAATACAAGTTTAGAATCCAATAATTTCAAACATTCATAAATCTATAAAAAATCGTGAATAATAGCATAGAATCGCCAAAAACTTTAAAAACGTAAAAAAAGAACGCCAAGTATTAAAAGACGCGACCTTAGTTATAAAATAACCATTCAATATTTTTTCTGTTATTATATTACAATTTTTACACCTCGAAAAAACCAAACAAAAAATGTTTATACTTAATTTTCAAAAAAATAAGTAAATATCAACATCCATTTCTCTTCCGTAATACTGAAAAGGGTACTTTCGAGGTACTTCACCCCAAAAACAATGAACAAACATACTAGAAAAATTTTGGCATTCATTATCGAATAAAAACCTATTTACATGTTTTATTTTGTTTTTGTCTTGATATGTGATGAGTACATAGAAAAAAGATCTAGTTGTAAATTGTTGCCGATGATTGAAAAAAAAAAATGAAATCATTTCAACGTAGCCAAGAATGGTGAATGAATTACGAGTTTCGGAATGGAATCATGTACATCTTGAAGATTGACCTGCTAGAGGTTTTTGTCACCTCAAGGGCTTCAGAAAAAATTCTGCGGATATAAAGAAAATGTTATTCTGCTTTTATGCTCGCTAAGCACTAAGAATGTACAACACAATTCCACAGAGAATAACACAAAAAACAATTACATATAAATGCGCAAATACGTGTACAAATGCACGCGTTGTATTTACACGTATGTACCGCACTAATTCACTGCAAATACTACACACAAACTTGGCGTGCATGGTTTTCAAATTACAGCTCAGTGAAAGAACGCTCCATCCATCTGTATATTGAGCGAATTCCAATCACTGTAAAAACCAAGTGTGTTATTCAAACACACATTGAGTGTCTTCTGTGCTTAATGCCATAAGCAAACTATAGATTCGTTGTAGCCGATTTCTACATGTTTTAAAGTGTGTTGAAAATTCTACAGTTTGCTTATGGCATAAAGTCCACCCATGAATTCATTTACTCGCCTATTTATTTCTTCGTTCATCCTAACCATCTATTCATGTAGCCTATCTAATCGTCTGTCCGTACGTTCAAAAAATGAGTATACGGTAGAACGGATAGATGGGTTCAGAATTAAGACGTATAAGCGGTTCAAGTTCCGTGCGTACATCTTATTCCGTCATCCCATCCATTCATTTTTTTCTATCCGTCTGACGATTCGATCCATTATTTTATTCACTGAACTCAATCAATCATCGATCAATGAATCGATTCTATTTAGCCGGTGGGCCAGTCCATTCATAAATGCATCCCGTTCATCGATCCATTTATCTTATTTTGCCATTTCTTTTATTTGTACAATCCAACTCTCCATTCATCACATCCATTCATCATTTCATCGATTCAATTATTCGATTCGTTCATCGATATATACTGTTCAACTATCTACTGTTCACCCATTTCATTCATCCATCTTTTCAGTTCATCTCATTTTATTATCCATTCGTCCTTTTCATCCATTTTCATACCTAATCTGTACAACCTAGTCATGTATTTCGTTGATCAAATCATTAATCGGTACTCTCCCGTTCTATCCACGGATCGGACTTCTTTCACTATTGATAGAAGAACTGGTTGAATATTGATTTGGATAGCACATTTAATCAACTGTGTCTTCTCGAGCTGTAATTTGAAAACCATGCACGCCAAGTTTGTGTGTAGTATTTGCAGTGAATTAGTGCTGTATATACGTGTAAATACAACGCGTGCATTTGTACACGTATTTGCGCATTTATATGTAATTGTTTTTTGTGTTATTCTCTGTGGAATTGTGTTGTACATTCTTAGTGCTTAGCGAGCATAAAAGCAGAATAACATTTTCTTTATATCCGCAGAATTTTTTTTGAAGCCCTTGAGGTGACAAAAACCTCTAGCAGGTCAATCTTCTAGATGTACATGATTCCATTCCGAAACTCGTAATTCATTCACCATTCTTGGCTACGTTGAAATGATTTCATTTTTTTTTTTCAATCATCGGCAACAATTTACAACTAGATCTTTTTTCTATGTACTCATCACATATCAAGACAAAAACAAAATAAAACATGTAAATAGGTTTTTATTCGATAATGAATGCCAAAATTTTTCTAGTATGTTTGTTCATTGTTTTTGGGGTGAAGTACCTCGGAAGTACCCTTTTCAGTATTACGGAAGAGAAATAGATGTTGATATTTACTTATTTTTTTGGAAATTAAGTATAAACATTTTTTGTTTGGTTTTTTCGAGGTGTAAAAATTGTAATATAATAACAGAAAAAATATTGAATGGTTATTTTATAACTAAGGTCGCGTCTTTTAATACTTGGCGTTCTTTTTTTACGTTTTTAAAGTTTTTTGCGATTGATTTCACTTCTTTTTGAAAAACGGCCATACTCACCAACTGTCCTATAGAGGTAAAAAAAAATCTCATTCGGGAACAATGATTAATCAGATTTTTTTGACATAAGTTGAGTAACTTCCTTCATATGACAAAAAACAATCGCAGAGCTAAACAGTAATTTCTTCCATCACTGACGCACAAACACTGCTAAATGAGTATTATACGAGGAAAACAAGTTTTAACAATGAAATGGAAAGAAAATGATAGTTATAAAGAAAATCAATTTTTTTGCAAAGTAATATCCGGATGTAAGGTGGTCATTTGACAACTAAGGTTACAATTTTTTAATATTTGGCGTACATTTTTAATACCTTTCCAAAGTATTACATACAACAATTTTTCAAATTCTAAGCGTAAAATGTTTTTCTCCACAGTGTCAACCCCCTTCGATATTACTCTTAAGGCGTCTTCTCACTTTGGAAATTTAAAAAAATCGATTTTTTTTTTTTTTTAAATTTTGAAAGTACATATCTTCAAAAATGTCATCTCGAAATTTCATAAAGATCGGACGAGTCTAACTACATTTTTTGGCGACCGTTAGGTGACTACCTGAGAGTACCCGGCGATCCCTTTCACGCCGCTCGGACGGTCCCTGTATATCTGACTCTATACAATTGAATAGCCGTGTTCTTTTGTTAATGTAGTACCCCTTGCTTAGGTATATTCTGTTTTCGGGTCTATACTCATGTAATAAGACCTTAACACGTGCATTTTTCAAAAGAAAATCACTCGGCAACGATGCTAAACTGTTATTTCATCAGTCTAATTTGAAACTTCGTAACGGCAACATCTCTGCGCTCAGGATTGTTATAATGGATAAAAAGACTTCGCAACAAAGTGCCACGTGGCGACGTCCAAGTTCGAAATCTAAAAAAAGAAAATTTCGTGGAGTGCTTCCACACCAGTCTGAAGCAGATACGAGTCATGCTAGTGCGAGTGCAGCAAAATTAAAAAAATCGGACGATACAAGTTTCGATGTACACATCGATCCAACGGCTGGATATAGTATTATTCAGTTTTTTCTTGTTTTTTCTACATTACAACAATATGTGAAGTGTAAAGTTTGTAACAAAGATGTTTCTTTTACAAAGTACGGTCAGCGAGGACTCGGTTTCAAAATTTGTGTGACTTGTGATTGCGGAGAAAAATATATTAACTCATGCCCATTAATCTCAACTGGGTACGAAATCAATCGTCGTTTAGTGTACGTTATGCGTTTGATTGGTGTTGGATTGAGTGGTATCAATACGTTTTGTGGGCTCATGGAACTGGGACATGGAATCAATTCCACCGTTTATTATCAAATACTCAATTCGATCGCCATCGCAGTGCAAAGTGTGTTCGATATAGTGACGAGCAAGTCTGTCAAAGAAGAAAAACTGTTGAACGCTCAACACGGAGAACCCGAAGACGTTTTAACCGTTTCAGGTGACGGTTCCTGGCAGAAAAGAGGATTTTCTTCTCTTATTGGAATCGTGTCATTAATATATAAACACAGTAAAAAAATTGCAGACGTCGTTGTGAAGTCGAGTCACTGCAAAAGCTGTGAATCGAAAAAAGGTATGAAAGACACGATCGAATATGCACAGTGGTATGAAAAGCACAAACTAGTTTGTAGTGCTAATCATTCAGGTAGTTCTGGAAAAATGGAGGTTGACGGTATATGTGAGATGTTTTTGCGATCACTCGAAAAATTTGCTGTGCACTACGGTTTTTACATCGGTGATGGCGACACTAAAACTTTTAAAATATTGTTCGATACAGCACCGTATGGTGAAGACTTTGTGGTTAAGAAGTTGGAGTGCGTATTACACGTTGCGAAAAGAATTTTCAAGCGTGCTAAGGACGCTAAGAAAATTCTTACACAAAAGAGAAAAGCTGCAAAGAAAGACGCTGAAAAACCTTCACCAAAGAAAAAAGCAGCCAAGAAAGTTGTAGTAAAAAAAAAAAAAGTTGTTATAAAAAAAGTTCCTGTCGTAAAAACCCAAGATTTAACAATAAAATTGATGAAAGAATTATCAACAAATTACTCATTGGCAATTCGAAGAAACCTGAATTCTGTCGAAGATATGCGCAGGGAGATCTGGGCAGGATACTATCATAAAATTTCAACCGACAGCAACCCACAGCATACGTATTGTTCAGACTCATGGTGCAAGTACAAGAAAGCAGTGAAAAACAATCAGATAGAAACTTTTAAACATCCTCCTGCTCTAGCTGATGATGTTCAAGAGGTTTTGAAACCGATCTATGAAGAACTGACGAAGGACGAGTTACTGGAACGATGCCTCGGAGGAAATACCCAAAATAACAACGAGTGTTTCAACAGCTGTGTCTGGGCAATGGCGCCGAAACACGTTTTTACGGGAAGAAAAACCGTGGAAATTGCTTGCCAAACAGCGGCATGCATTTATAACGAAGGGCTACAACCTGTTTTAAAAATTTTGGAGGTGATGGGTGTCAAACTAGGCCCTATCGCCGTTCAATACGCCGAGAAACGCGACAGTGATCGCGTACGCGTAGGGAACCGCCGCAGCTCTAACGCTTCAAAAGAGACTAGGTCGAGACGAAGGGAAGCTACTTTGGACGAACACACCTTCTACGAAGAATCGGAAGGTCCATTGTATGGAGCAGGCATCGCTGATTAACCCGAGGTAAGGTTTTTTCATGATTTTTCTGCAACCAAAACTTTAAACGCAGTTATCTCAAAACAAGGTTTTTCGGTGCTTTGTTGATGAAATTTCGGAAACTATCCGGCCGATTGTCATGAAATTTGAATGACATATGCTTCATAGTTATGGCTATAGCGCATATCATCAGATTTTTTAAATTTTGATTTTAAGAATTTTTTTTTTACAAAAAACTGCAAAAAAATCGTGGTTTTTTTTTACTTTTTCGAAAAACGTGCGCCATTTTGTTATTTTCGCGAATATCAAAAATCTGATGATATGCGCTATAGCCACTGACATACTGAATCTAAAACAGTTTTATTTTTTTGTTTCAGACGACCCGTCTCGGAGATACCATCAACAAGCCACGACCATAACATTTTTACACGGGTTTTTCAATGCTACTGATGTATTATAATAATTGTTTAAAAAAATAAAATAAAAATTTTTTCATGTACTTGAAAGATGTGTTTATTACATAGGATCCGTTTTATCCCATAATTTTAAGCAAAAATCCTCGAAAAAAAATCGCAAAAACAGCCTATTTTTGAGGCGCTTAAAGTGAGAAGATGCCTTAAATTTTTATCAAAAACTACTTCCATTTTCATCAAAAACTTTGATGATGGGGAAATCGTTCGTTGTATTTTTTATAATTGAACTGTGGATTTTTTTTACTATTAATCATGCACTAATCTCTGAAAAATCATACAAACCGAATGGATAAGTGGGTCAAATTTTTCGTTTTGACAGATGCTTTCATTGAAAAATATGTCAACAATTGTTTAAAGATTACGTAAATCAATTTTTAAATTATAAGATCAACAACAAAAATGTTTATTAAAATTAACAATTCGAAAAATAGAACTAGCTATTTTCTCATGTTTGTACTTCGTAAATTCTCATGTTTGTACTTGTAAATTTATTAATTGAATTATGCTTCCGTACAAACATTGAAGAAACAAATTAATTAGTACAAGCGCTATGAAAAAAGGTTATTTTATCTTAGGATAAAAAAAGGTAGGTGATGTAAACTTCGAATAATTTTTCACATAGTTTTAAACAAAGTACATTTCTGAACAAAAATGTTAACCTCCTAGACGATTCGCTTTGTTCGAGTTTTCAAGGAGCTATAGATAATAGATTGTAAAAAAAATTGATATTTTAATTATAATAATAATATACAACGAATGATTTCCCTACGATCACACTTAAAATATGCTTAAAATTTCTCAAAAAAAAATAGTTTTTTTTATAAAAAGAAATAACAGAAACTAAAATACTAAACTAACTAAAATAACAGAAATAACAATAATGAGAAAGAGAGCGAGCGCGCTACGAGCGAGAGAGAGGGACGAAGATTCGCGCGCTGTCTCTCTCACTCAGCGGCGCGCGATAAAAGGGGGTATAAGCCTCATTCAGTGGGACTGGGTGACGGAAAGCAGAGAAATGTAGAAGATTCTTATCAAAAGGACATGTGTCTCACCTATTCAAGCGTGACTTACGCCTGTTTGTCTCCAGGAAGACAGATTATCCCGAAACATTCAATTTTAATTCATTAAATTATCATATCTCAAGATTGGCTAAACGGATCGACTTACAACAAAGACCAATAGAAAGAGAAAAATCGAAAAAAATTCGTCACAAATATTCAGATTTTTTACTCAAACGGTTAGTCCGTGAGAGCGATTTAAAAACGCTATGACGTCATAAAACCGGCATATTCGTGTATATAAAAGTGCGGCAGGGCTCGCGCTGACTTTTTCTTTTAATACTTGGCGTTGAGCCGCTACCGCGTCTCTTGATTTGAATAAAAAAATGATAATTCAGGGTACAGAAAGGGAGGACAAAACAATAAGGATGTGTCAAAAACTAAAAGCGACAGCTGATGGAAAATCTGAAGACAGGACACAATTTTTTCGGAATCACTATACTTGCACTGAGACTTCACTCGTATTCAAATTAATATAACTTAAACAGAGTTAATAATAAAATTTAAATTCAAGACGAAAATTTAAAAAATTATGTTTCCCTCATATTTTATCGCATATCACTACAAAATACGCGCGCTGACGGTCTCGCAGGGGAGCAGCCATCTCAAGTATCTACGAAGATGATTGACTGGGATTCAGCGAGATTACACAGCGGTGACAAAACGTGTCCAAAATTATACTGATCGGCATATAAATGTCATCCTTATATTTGTAGAAAAATGTATATAAAAATTTCATTTTTTTTTTAGTAGAAAATAAAGAATAACACAGCGTTAGAGCGCGCGATACAGAAAACATACAATATTTTCATTCATTATTTATTGAAAACAAATGAGAAAGAGATAAAACGCGCGCGGCTTTGCGCTCTATTTTTTTTTTTTACTCTTACTCATTGTCAATGACACGCGATATCATATATTATATATTAATATTTTAATTATTACATGTGGTTATATTATTACATGTGGTTTATTTCTCATGTGTATACATATCAAGAGACGCAGTAGCGACTCGATAGTTAGTGCATACAGGAAGTACAGGAAGAAATGCTACGCGTATTATTTAATTCATGTAATTTAAACCAATTTTAAACAACTGAAAGAAAGTGAAAAACGACCATGTTCAAAAATGTATACATGGTCCGAAAAAAATCGTAAAAGTATTTAAATAACCCAGAATGAAGCTGTATATGCCCTCTTCAAAATCTTGTTTGCAAAATTGGAATATCTACTTTTTTGGCAGAGCAATCGAACTTTTAGTGCGGCTCCAAATTTTACGATTTCGGCCGGCATATATATAGAGCGCGAAACAGCAGGAAAGAGAAAGCACGCTATACAAGCGAGAGAGTGGGGACGAGGTTTAGCGCGCTGTCTCTCTCACTCAGCGGCGCGCAAGGAGAGAGGGTAGCCTCGTTCAGTGGGCAGCGTGACGGACAGTAGAGAAATGTAGATTATCGTTAAAAGGGCGTATGTCCCGTCCATTCGAGCGCGACTTATACTTGTCTGATCCTAAGAATCCTAAGAAAAGCACAGTATCCCGAAATGTTCGATTTTATGTCGCTAAATCATCATATCCCAAGATTGACTGGACGGATTTACTTGCAACAAAGAGCAATAGAAAGAGAAAAATCGAAAAAAAATCGTCACCAATATTCAAATTTTTTGATCAAACGGTTCGTACGTCAGAACGGTTTGAAAACGCCGTGACGTCATAAAACCGGCATATTCGCGTATATAAGAGTGCGGTAGGCCTCGCGCTGGCTTTTTCTTTTAATACTTGGCGTCGAGCCGCTACCGCGTCTCTTGATAAAGAGAAGGTAGGAAACGATCTTCATGGATTTCAAACTGTTCTTCGTTTGTATCGAACTCTTTTGTCTTCAAATGACCTATGCAGCGGGTTCCTTTTTCGTTTCCTATTTTCTCTCGGTATTTCTCTTTTTAGCGTCCAGCAAAAATCTGCCATCATGTTGATATTCCAATTTCCTTGATACCTACTCTCCATTTCACTTATGTCTTGATGAAATCGTTCTCCTTGTTCTTCACTGTAGTCTCCAAGATTTTTAGGAAAATATTCTAGGTGAGAATGTAGAAAGTGCAATTTAAGATTCAAGCAACCCAAATTTTTGTAATTTTCCAGCAACTCTTCAACTAAAATCTTGTAATTCTCACTTTTATTATTTCCCAAAAAGTTTTGTGACACATTTTTAAATCTTACCCAAGCTGCTCTCTCATTGTCGTTCATTTTTTCAACGAAATTTGCGTCCGCAAATAAAGTCCAAATTTGGGGTCTATCGAAAATTCCCTCTTTTAACTTCGCATCACTTATCGCGGGAAACTTTTCTCCTAAGTACTGGAAACAATCGCCATCTTTGTCCAGAGCTTTGACATACTGTTTTATGAGACCCAGCTTAATATGCAGTCGTGGTAGCAAACATTTAGAAGGATCAATCAATGGTGTTCGTATAACATTGTGAGTACCTGGATCAAATTTTGCTCTCGTTGACCATTCTTTCTTAACATAGTGATTTTTTCTGTCCCTACTATCCCACAAACATAAATAGCAGGGATATTTTGTAAACCCTGATTGTTGACCTAAAAGTAGTGTTGCAATTTTTAGATCACCACAAACTTTCCATTGATGTTCCGAATACTTTATTTTATCCAATACAATCTGTAAATTTTCGTATGTCTCTTTTAGTTTAGTCGAATGAGCTATTGGAATTGGCGCATATGTATTTCCATCATGAAGCAAGACAGCTTTGAGACTTCTTGTTGATGAATCAATAAAGAGTCTCCACTCATCGTCTCTATACGTGTTCGGTTTTAATTCATCAACCAAACCTTTAACATTCGAACAGTATACCACCGATTGCTCATCGTCGTTCGTGAAAAATTGTCGGAACTCCTCTTCTCTATTTCGATAAAAGTAAGCTGATACTCCTTTAGCCAACAAATTTTTTTTTTTCAATGTTGCCGCTAGATATTCAGCTCCATCTTTAGGTAATCCTAAGTCTCGCACAAGATCATTGAGTTCTTCTCGGCTAAATGTTTCAGGATCTTTTGTTTTTCCATCTGGCAAATATTCTTCATCCTCGGAACTTTCTTCTCCGGAGACTTCGTCAACTTGCATTTCTTCTTCTTCCACATCTATCTCTTCAGCAGTTACAATTTTATCCACGACCACTGTTTTCTGTGGCATAACAGCTGATGAAATATTGGCATATTAGTAGAAGAGCTAGGGGGATTCTGGCTCAAATGGTGGCGAGGGGTATGCGGTGCGGGGGCGGAGCCCCTGCGCCGCATGCCCCTCGCCACGACTTGATCCAGAATGCCTCCTAGCTCTTCTACTACACTCCCCTCCCCTGCCCTCGCCACGACCCGGCAGTAGGCCCAGCGGGGAACGAGGTGTGTGGAAGAGAGATGGTTAGATGTGAAGGATAATGAGTGGAAGAGAGATGGTAAGGTTAACATATGAAAATGAATGCTGAAACCTTTCAGTTTAAAAACAATTATATAATGCAAATAAAAGAATAATACAAAATTTATAGACTCAAATATTGTGTGTGTGTGTGTGTGTGTGTGTGTGTGTGTGTGTGTGTGTGTGTGTGTGTGTGTGTGTGTGTGTGTGTGTGTGTGTGTGTGTGTGTGTGTGTGTGTGTGTGTGTGTGTGTGTGTGTGTGTGTGTGTGTGTGTGTGTGTGTATGTATGACTATATGTTTTTTCCTCCAAAATCGATGACGGATTTGCAGTTTCTGAAACAGACCAAAAACAGAAAATTTTTAATTATAATGTAAATTTCTCATAAGCTACGAAAATATAGACAAAAATACCTACTCGTCTTTTCATTTTGATGATTATTTGCAGTCCGGACAAATATCCCTCGTTAATAGTTGATATAGCCTTTTGTGGCAGTCCTGGCAGTGCCCGAGGGAGAGCGCGTTGTAACAATCGCGTTCATGTTTTCGGACGGCGGAGAGAGAGGAAAACATTTCCCCGCCGATTTCCAAAATGCAAACTCCGCAAAGTTTATCGCCGCGTTCACTGCGATAGTACACACTAACTGCACAAATTTTCGTTTTTTCGTTCAGAGCATTTTTACGATCTTCCGCAAACACATGACGAAGTTTTCGTGGTCGATAATGACTCCTCTTACATTTTCGTGGTTGATAATGACTCGAACCACTGTCACCACACGTGTTCACGTTTTCCCCGATAGGAAGAATTTCTTGTTTATTATTCATGTTATTAAATTGTTTTACACCACTGTCACCACACACGTTTACGTTTTCCTCGATGGAAAGAATCCCTTGTTGAGTTGTCATTTTTATCGAAGACGGAGAAAAATGAAATGTGGCTTGTGGAAAGAGCTTCGTCGGCACGTCACACGACTTACTCGAGAAAAAGTTCACAGAGTTATGAACTATTTTTGAAATTTGCTGGAATGTCTTCACCCTCATCCCTCTCTCCAAGCATTTCCATTTTTATCTTGTGAAAGCGTTTTTCTCATTCAAAGAATCTAAGCAGCGAAAAAAAAAAAAAAAAAAAAAAAAAAAAAATGTGTCAACCAAGAGTCTAGAAGACTATTATGTTGATCCATGCCAGGACCCAACACATTTTTTCTTCCTGCAGGAAGTTCAAAGTTTGTTTTGTCTGCGTCGCCATGTGCACACGCTTGGGCCTTGCAACGGCGACTCGGGAAATGCACTCTTAACAGGAAGCGATAAATTTTCAACTTTATGATGTTTGGGTATCTCAAGAGGTCTAACGCATTTTTTCTAGCCGGTCCCACCGGAAAATCCTTGTCGATAATGTCTTTTCTCTAATTTCATAGTCAAAACCCTCGAAGGTCTCGCTTGTCCCTGAGATTTCATATCTTTCCTCCCTCTCGCTCTATCTTTCTCCCTCCCCTCTCTCTCTCTCTCTCTCTCTCTCTCTCTCTCTCTCTCTCTCTCTCTCTCTCTCTCAAGGAAAAACATTTTATTTAGGATATAGAGAAAAAAAGAAGGTTTTATCCGGAGGACCGACAAAATTATCACATTTTCAGTCGAGTTGTCTTGTGGCCCACATCTCTATCCTCTTTTTCTTCTTTTTTTTTTTTAACATGGCTTTTGCGGGTGCAGAAAAATATTTGCATGAGCAAGCCGCGTTGATTAATTCGCTAGAAGAATATACAGTGTGGGAAAAGAAGTGTAATGAGTTAATTGATAAGATAAAAGCGGAATCTCAAGTTAAACGTATACGATTGAGACTTGGATTTCACCAATATGTAGCAGCACAAATTTTGCGTTTGGAAGGTTTAAAACATACAACGAGTCAACGTTTCATACACGTCGGTGCGGGCAGTGATAATGGATTGATCTGGCGGGAGACGGAGAGTGCTTTCAAGAATCGTGTGTCAACTGGTGCAGTTATCAATCGGTCTCACATTGATCCACGGTTGTTCCTCATGGATGCGCGTGAATTAGCGATTGAAAAAGTGCGGGACTCTATTGAGCAGTATGATTGTGTTAAAGTGAATACGGCATTCAATGGCGAATTCACTGCAGGGGAAAAACATGCGTATAAAAGTATTAACGCGCGAAATGTTGAACTTTATCGAACATCGGACCTGAATGCATGGTATGAGCAGCGAATTGTAGAGCCTACACTGGCACTGCTAGAGGAATTTCAAGAACGCGACAGTGGATGGTCATTAATGCGGATATTAAATTTGACGGTGAATATTAACAAATACAAACCCTTAAGTGCAGGGTGTTATATTAAACTGCCGAGGGATATACAGATGAAGAAAGCAGTTGTGAATGTAAAATCACGGGACAATGCGTGTTTTGCATGGGCAGTGGTGGCCGCTCTCTATCCAGTACAAAAGAATGGTGATCGCGTTTCCTCATATCCTCACTATTCGACAGTGCTCAATTTTACCGGCATCCCCTTTCCCGTGACCATCAACAGTGTGAAAAAATTCGAAGTGTTGAACAATCTTTCGATAAATGTGTATAGAATGAAGAAGGATAGTGTGGTACCGATTCACGTGACTCAAAAGAAGAAGGATAAACATGTCAACTTGTTGTATGTGGAAAATGGTTGCGAGGGTAAAATCGGACACTACGTGTGGATTAAAAATCTTTCTCGTCTGATGCGCACAAGTTTGAGTAAAAAAAAAACGAAGAAATATATCTGTGATCGGTAAGTATGAAAAAAAAAAAAACGAACTTTCGACATATATCTTGAACATATACACATTTTTTTCAATTTACAGATGCTTACACTATTTCCCGACGAAAGAAAAATTGCAATTACACGAGGTGGATTGTGGTGAGATGAACGACTGTGCAGTCCGATTACCGAGCGATACGGACAAGTGGTTAAGCTTCACCAACTCGCAGCGGAAAGAACGTCTTCCTTTCGTCGTTTACGCAGATCTGGAGTGTATTTTGGAAAAAACCAGCGATGAAGAAAAGAAAAAGAACAAACATCAGCATCACCGGGCGTTTAGTGTTGGCTATTATGTAAGTTGCTCCTACGATAAATCACTATGTGAATATCATGAGTATCGCGGAAACGATTGTATAGCATGGTTTGTCAATCAGTTAAAAGAATTAGCTTTGCGGGTAGAGAAAATCTTATCAACTAATGTCCCCATGAAAGAGCTCACACCTGGAGAGTGGAAGCGATTCAGGGAGGATAAGCAGTGTCATATTTGTGAGAAGTTATTTTTAAAAGATGACCAGCGTGTACGCGATCATTGTCATCTAACAGGACAATTCCGAGGGCCAGCTCATTCGAACTGCAATTTAAATTATCAACATGCGTTTTTCATTCCAATTGTGTTTCATAATTTGTCGGGTTATGATGCTCATTTTATTATTAAAGAAATAGCTACTGCGTTCAAGGGGAAAACCGAAGTTCTACCGTTGACAAAAGAAAAATATATTTCATTCACAAAGATAGTTCAGACTTCTAAGGACTCGAGAAAAAATATTAAGCTGCGTTTCATTGACTCATTCAAATTTCTCGCGACAAGCCTGGATAAGCTCGCATCGTTTCTAACGATAGATAAACTTAAAATTTTAAAATCACAATTTCAAAGTTTGTCGGCAGATGATTTCAAGCTATTGACTCGAAAAGGAGTATTCCCCTACGAATATGTAGACAGTATAGAAAGATTAGACGAGACATCACTTCCGTCTCAAGATGCATTTTACAGTTCTTTGACTGACGAGACTATTAGTGAGACCGATTATGATCACGCTAAAGATGTGTGGAAACGGTTTTTCCTTCGAACGCTCGGTGAATACAGCGATTTGTACTTAAAAACAGATGTCCTGCTATTAGCAGACATTTTTGAAAACTTTCGTGACACGTGTCTGCAGAGCTATACTCTTGACCCAGCGCATTATTATACTCTTCCCGGATACACTTGGGATGCAATGATGAAAAAAACAGGTGTGAGATTTGAATTGCTCACGGACATTGACATGGTGTTATTCGTGGAAAGAGGAATACGTGGTGGTCTGAGTCAATGTTCTAGCAGATACGCCGAAGCTAATAATAAGTATATGAAGTCATTCAATTCATTAAGACCGTCATCATACCTGATGTATTATGATGTGAACAATCTGTATGGCTGGGCAATGAGTCAACCTCTGCCTTATGCAGATTTTCAATGGGTTGAAGACGTTTCAAACTTTAACATAGAATCGATTGCGCTGGATTCGTCTAACGGTTACATCCTCGAAGTTGATTTAGAATATCCCGAGAACTTGCATGATGCGCACATTGATCTACCGTTTTGCCCGACACATGGTAAGCCACCGGGCAAGAAGCAAGAAAAACTGCTTGCAACCGTTCAGAATAAAAAACGATATGTTATTCACTATCGTGCGCTACAACAATGTCTACGCCATGGACTGAAGCTCTCCAAAATACATAGAATATTAAAATTCAAGCAATCTTCTTGGCTTCAAACCTACATCGAGTTAAACACATATTTTCGGACAAATGCTAAAAATGAATTTGAAAAAACGTTATTCAAATTAATGAATAATGCGGTGTTTGGCAAAACGATGGAAGATGTACGCAATCATGTACAAGTTAAAATTTTAACCGAATGGGAAGGCAGGTACGGTGCAGAGGCAATGATCGCGAAACCAAACTTCCACAGTCGCAGTATATTCGCTGAAAACCTCATTGCGGTAGAATTGCGTAATCTCGAGGTGAAATTCAATAAACCCATATATGTAGGTATGTCAATTTTGGACATATCAAAAACGTGCTTATATGAATTTCATCATGATTTTATGGTTCCTTTATATCGGGACAAATGCAGTGTTATGTATACAGACACCGATAGTCTTATATATCACATTCGCTGTGAAGATGTATATGAGGATATGAAGCGCAATATTGAGAAATTTGACTCAAGTGACTATCCGACCGATAATGTGTATAGTATGCCGCGTGTCAATAAGAAGGTTCCAGGTCTCATGAAAGATGAGAACAATGGGGCCATCATGACTGAGTTCGTGGGCCTTAGGTCGAAAATGTATGCGACCCGCGTGGAAGGGAAAAAGGATACGAAAAAAGTAAAGGGAGTTAAAAGTAATGTCGTTGCAAGGACCATAACCTTCGACGACTATACAAAATGTTTGAGAGATGAAATTGAAATGACTCGGAGCCAATCATGCATTCGATCAACATTGCATAATGTATATACAATTTCCGAAACAAAAATTGCTCTAAGCCCCCACGACGACAAGCGGTATATCATCCCCGAAACCGTCCAAACTTTACCATGGGGACACTACAAAGTGCCCTTGTAGTGCGAGTGAGAGAGCAAGAGAATTCAACCATATGTCTGAAGAGAGTGTAAAACTGATTGTAAATATGAGTGAGTGAGAGAGCAAGAGAATTTAACCATATGTCTGAAGAGAGCGTAAAACCAATTGTAAATATGAGTGAGAGAGAGAGAGAGAATATTTTTTTGTACATTTGTGTGAAAAAAAATAAAGCAGATTATTTCTCAAGCGTTGAGATCCTTTTTCTTCCTACCCCACATGTTTTTTCAGCCAGAGAGACCGAGTTGACCTGCTCGACTGGGATAGCCAACGTAAGGGCGTGAGGATTGAGGTCATAAAAGTATTAACGAGTCGTTTTTCTTTCTTTTCTCCTTTATTGTTTACAAATCATCTTTGCTTATCCAACTATTGTGTGTATTGTCGAAACCAAGCCATTTCACAAGTAGCTGACTGCCACGCTTCTTCACTACTTTTTCTACAAGGTAAATATCCGGGTATTTAACACGGAGTAGCTCATGTTCGTAGAAACCACCGGCAATGGGCTCATCTTGATAATCTTTTAAGTTATACGTGACGGGGCTGGTTCTTCTCACGCGATCGATTGTAAATATTTCTGTTGTCCAGTTTGGTGTATAGCCCTTTTCAAATACATTCTTAAATTTACTGATACGCACTTTATCTCCAATTTTCAATTTCGGCAGTTTTCCCAACACCTCAGTTCTATTGAAAACATTACGCAGTATTTGTTTTTCATTCGTAGCATTAACATTTTTCGGCTTCATTTTAATAGTATGATGTACAGTATCATTATATTTAGTAATTAACATATCAAGAATATCAATCCATTTCCAGCTTCCGCGAAAACTGAATTGAATCCACATTTTATTCTTAAGTGTACGATTGAAGCGCTCACAAATTGATGCTTTTAAATTGCTATATGTAGAATACAAGTGTATATTATTCCTTTTCATCAACGCCTTAAAGTTCGTATTATAAAACTCTTTTCCCCGATCGACGTGGAGGTTTTTCGGTACACGTCCTTTGCTGAGAATTGACTCCATTGCAGCGGTGACATCTTTTCCACTCTTCGACTTCAATGGTTTGGCCCAGGCGAATTTCGAAAATATATCGATGACGGTGAGGAGAAATTTATGCTTGGAGTTGTGTTGTGCATATGCAGACATATCTACAAGGTCAGCTTGCCACGTCTCATCCAGGCCGCGTATATCCACATGTCGACGTGGATAATTTCGCCGAGCTGGCTTATGCAACTCCTCCACCACAGCACGTTTCTTTTCACTCATTATTTCTCCCCCGCAACGCTTTTTATCATAGATTCAAGATAGTTGTTTGAAGGCTTTTTCCGCTTCTCACCGATTTTGACATCTTTTAAAAGTCTGACGTCACCGTTGAGATCCTTGATCGCACTTTTCAAATTGTCTATTTCAGCACGGAGGTTGGTGAGATCAACTTTTACACGCTTTTCAAGAGTCGTTATATTCGATTCAAAAAATTGTTTCGTTGAATCACGTAGTAAGACCGTGTTATGATTAGTCCCACCGATAAACGAACGGAGGTTTACAGCATCATCATCTTTTATCGGCGAACCAACATTGACCAGCCGTTTTCCTTCCAAATCATAATCACCGTCTGCTGTAGTCTTAAATCCAGCACCTGGTTTACCGGGAGGACCCGCACCACCTCTATTCAATTGGCGTCCGAACACATCGACGGTCATGTTGTGAATGCGTGAAAAAAAAAGAGCTCGCACATGTTAATAAATGATTTTAGCTTCACGTAATTCCTCAATAATTGATATAATCTCGTTGGAATGGGCGGAGTTCCCGGCAGCTTGTGATGCGAGTAGTAGACGAAGACGATCCACTAGTTCATTCGGATCATCCCAATAAACATAGTCGAAAGAGGTATTTTTTCGTGCCACCTTATACGTGGGCACACCACCACCACCTTTATGCCCGCCATTTTGCCTCAGTATTTCCGATATATAATTTTTAAATTTATAGCTAGTATCTCGTCGTATTGCACCATCATGTCGATAATATTTTCTATGAGCATTCGTAGCAATGACAATTTTCCCATAAGTCTCCAAATCGTTCGGTGTAAAATATTCAAACTTGGGCGCTTTTTTAAACAACAACTCAACCAAGCCAACAGTTTTCGGGTACTTTTTATCCCCCACATTAATGTGATCAGGTTTGAATTCTATGAGTGAATCGCCGATCACTAATTTATTGCCGGTGAGGTTTCGCACTCCATATGAGACGTCGAGGGTGGTTTTTTTATTGCTACGCAGCAGTCCCAGATATTCATGTATTAATTCATCAACATCTTTAATTGATTTTTCATCATCATCATCAGGTGACAACCAATCATCCTCAACATCACCCTCATGTTGAATTGTTTTATCCAAAGAAACGTTCTGAAGGGTTTCTTCAATATCTTGATGATCCTCCTCCTCCTCCTCCTTCTCCTCCTCCTTCTTGATATTCACCTTTTCATCCTTAATTTCATGCTTCACATTTTTGTTATATGAAACTAGCTCCTCTAACGGTCCAACGATCGGTTTAAACACATCTTGCATTTTCTGCTGTGCAGTATCACGACCCCTTTTTAACATTCGATGTTTTCGTCTAATCGCATCACTTGCCTTGGCAAGTTGACACAATACGTCCTTTTCCCTTAAAAGATCTTTGCTTTTCATGTTGACACTGGCAAGTCAGACCTGAGACTGTCTCTTTTCCAACGATGTGTAATCATTTATCGTCGATGGTTAGAAAAAAATCAAATCCTCTCCTATATCTACCCTCATTAATTTCACTGTCCTTGTCAATAGTAATAAATCCATACTTGTCGGACTTCCAACACTTTACACACATATTTTTGAAGCATGTATAAGTCATATCGGTATTCACGTGGTCGTTGTATACGTGTTTAAGATTCATATCGTCCTGTTTAAATAGCACCACGAAATTTGCGTTATCTCTTACAAGATGTTTCGGGATGCGGGTATATGTTTGACAAAGATAAAAACTGTCGACGATCTCGTGTCTTCCCATGGAAAAAAATGCTCTCACATTATCCTGTTTTTCACAAGCTATATCGTCAAAAATAAATATCGAGTTTGGACGGGCGTCACTCGGTGATACAACTTGTTCATGCTCGTTGAATGGATAATATTCGACGCCATGGATAGGTTGAAGCAACTGTTCCAATAATCGATATTTTGGCTGCTTCAACGATTTGGAATATAGATAAATGTTCTCAAATCTCAAGCCATTTGGATGTATGAGGAGTGTGAGTAATGCATTAGTTTTCCCACAATTTGACGGACCACAAAACACAGCACGAATGCTATCAGGTAATATATTACCATGACGCTTTTGCTTCCTTGCCCCACCGCCATCCTCTACAAATTTATCGAAATTTATTACGGAGAGTTGACCGCCCGAAACTTGTTTCTTGGACACCATCTCGCATACGACTAATCGAAAAACCCTATAAATACATTATTATAATGTGCGGAATGATCAGTCGAGAATTAGCTGGCTCACGGTGATGATCGTGCATGATAAACCGGGTAAAGGTTTAATCAACAGTCTAATCAACAATCTTCCCGTCGAACTACATCTGCCGGGCTATCAGTATTGTGGACCTGGCACAAAGTTGGCTAAGCGTATTGCTCGTGGTGATCCTGGTATAAATCCATTGGACGCTGCGTGCAAAGTGCATGATATCGCATATTCGAAAAATCGTGATAATCTCGAAGCGAGACATTTGGCGGATAAAGTGTTGGCTGAACAAGCCTGGCAACGTGTGACATCAAAAGACGCTAGTTTTGGTGAGAGAGCAAGTGCTTGGGCCGTGACAAACATTATGAAGGCGAAAACAAAATTTGGTATGGGCATGAAGCCGCTGAAGAGGAAACAGCAAAAAAGTGTTTGCTTGAAAAAAGTCATTAGCGCTGCACGGAAAGCGATGATTCGTAGTGATGACCCGCGTAAAGTCATCATGTCAGCATTAAAAGGTGCCCGTGCGAGTGTAAAGGGTGTTAAAGTACGTACGCCCCGGGTTTTACCGGTTCCCCGGAAAATTGGTGGTTTATTGCCCTTTCTCATACCCATTTTTGCCGGCCTCAGCGCTGCTGGTGCATTGTCTGGTGGGGCTGCTGCAATAGCCAATGCTGTAAATGCTGCTCAAGCGGCCAAAAAGGAATTGGATGAAAATAAGCGACATAACCAAACAATTGAGGCCATTGCTTTGGGTAAAGGTTTACACTTGAAACCGTACAAGCAGGGTCTGGGCCTTCATATCAGGCCAAAAAACGTATAATCACGCTACCACATCGACCTCTCACCGACCGCGATCTGCTGAAATACGTGAAAATCATGAAAATTCAACATTTTCGAGGGGTTTATATGCGTGATACATTACCCGCGAATGGACCGCTCAAACATGAATCAGCAATTGTGAATTTGGATGAAAATGTGGGTCCTGGCACACACTGGGTTGCATACAAAAAGACTGGAGGGAAAATCTGCTACTTTGACAGTTTTGGCAATCTTTTGCCCCCATCGGAACTCACAAAATATTTTGGTGTTGGTAGCGTGAATTATAATTATAAAAGATATCAGGAATATGATACAATTGAATGTGGACACTTGTGTCTCAAGTTTCTCTCCGGACAGTTAAATCGACGAGACAAATACACGCTATATAAACATGAATTGTAGAGCCGGGAGTTTAGTTGATAATTCGACAGCATCATGGATGACAGCTTCACATTGACCATCTCCGGATCATCCTCCGTTCTCGAGGCACAATACTTTCCGCCCATTGAACTATCTCCGCATAAGAATTATAGTCTCGGACTCGTTGAGCTGCTGACATTCAATTCCATTCCCAATATCGACATTGGATGCAATACATTTTATGCTGGAACGCATGTGGTGATTATACCGACGGGGAGTTATGAAATAGAGGATATTGAAAAGTATTTACAAGCCGAATTATCACCCAAAAACGTGAAAATTGAGCTTAAACCAAATACTAATACGCTACGCAGTGAAATCGAGTGCAATGTCCCTCTCCTCTTCACACCCACTAATTCAATCGGACCTCTGTTGGGTTTTGCACCAGTCAGGTTGGAAGCCAATAAAAGACATGAATCTGATCTGCCGGTATCCATTCTTAAAGTGAACGCCTTACGTGTCGAGTGTAACATAACCACTGGTGCATACATTAACGGACAAAAAGCTCACACAATTCACGAATTTTTCCCATCTGTACCGCCTGGCTATAAAATTATTGAAATACCCTCGAACGTCATTTATCTACCAATCACGAGTCGGATAATTGACAGCATACAGCTTCGTATTGTGGATCAGGACGGGGATTTGGTGAATTTCCGCGGTGAAGTAATCACCATACGACTGCATATAAAATCCCAATGGGCATAGTCTACAATAGAGTAGCTAATATTAATAAGCCATCATGGGATCGCGAAATCAGTCGCCGATCAACGCTCAAAGCGCTAACACCTCAAAACCTGCTACTCTTGAAGAATTTGGGTCTCAGAGTTCGTGGAGTACGCGTGTGAGGAATTATTTATTTTGTGCATTGTGCATCTGTTGTGTGAAATGGAGGAGGAAATCATAAACATTCAGACACCCATTATCTTCGATGAATCCATCATACATTATGAGGTCCATGCTCATCAACCATACGCGTCGTCAACCTACAACAACAGTGATGAAATACGTATATCAATTCAGCATCAAGATTTATCAATCCTACCGAGCAAAAGTTCCCTTCACATTTGTGGAAAACTGACGAAGAATGATGGTACGCCGACAGCTACAACAAGTCTCATTAACAACGCTATATGTCATTTATTTGAAGAAGTGCGCTATGAACTTAATGCCATAGAAATTGATCGTAATAAGAATGTGGGTGTTACAAGCCTTATCAAGGGATATACATCTCTCACACCAGCTAAGAGTACAATGCTTGAAAATACTGGCTGGCTCGACGTTGAAGAAACAAAACAAATCGTTGATGTAGCAGGTAACTTTGATATCTGCATACCACTGAGTATGCTGTTGGGCTTTGCCGAAGATTATCGAAAAATGGTTGTGAACGCAAAGCATGAATTAATTTTGACCAGATCACGCACCGATGACAATGCAATAATACAAACAGCTGCTGAAGATTATAAGCTCCAATTGCAGAAAATAGAATGGCTCGTACCATATGTAACGGTGGCGGATCAACGGAAAATTCAGCTTTTGAACTTTATCGCCAAAGACGCCGCAATTTCCATGAGTTTTCGAACGTGGGAATTGTATGAATACCCATTGCTGCCTGCCACTTCTAAACATGTGTGGTCCGTCAAGACTTCAACACAGCTGGAAAAGCCACGATATGTAATTCTTGCGTTTCAAACGGGACGAAAAAATGATAAGGCAAAAAATGCGAGTCGTTTTGATCACTGCAATGTAACCGATGTGAAACTCTACTTGAATTCACAATGTTATCCATATGGTAACATGAATTTGAATATACAGCAAAATCAGTATGCACTGCTCTATGATATGTATACAAATTTCCAATCCATGTATTACAATAAGGAGACTGAGCCATGGTTGAACAAAACGGAATTTTTAAAATATGCACCACTTGTTGTAATTGATTGCTCAAAACAAAATGATTCCCTCAAGTCTGGCCCCGTGGATGTTCGTCTTGAATTTGAAACAAAAACGAACATTCCTGCACAAACATGCGCATACTGCCTCATTCTACACGATCGTATTGTCGAATATAATCCCATAAGTGGTGGGGTCAAAAAATTGGTATAAAATCGGGGGTGATGATGCTGCTGGACATTAGTCAAGATGGAGTTCATCGTCGATCTACAAGGTTTCAAGGGGCCTCTCAATGAATTCATCCTCAAAGAAATATCAATCGTTCAAGCTTATGACAAAAATGTCGAGCCTCTGACGCTTATCTTCGAATCACCATACGCCTGGGATACTCTACCAGCAAGATACAAAATGACAAACAAATGGTTGGAACGTAATTTTCACGGACTATCATGGGATTATGGCAGTATACCATACGATGCAGCAAAAGTGATAATTCAAACCATCTTACAACGAGCTCGTGCAATATACGTGAAAGGTTGTGAAAAGTCTTCGTGGCTGATGAATTTCTTGGATCTATCAACGGAAATTATCGATTTGGAGACTCTGGACTGTCCATCGCTGCAGAAGTTGCCAAAAATTCGACCCAATTGCCCCCACCACCACCACCACCACCACCGCAATTCGAAATATAATTGTGCGAATGAGAATGTGAAATCTCTGAGAAGTTGGTTATATGTCTATCATGCATTGTGTGAACGAGGGATTTTTGAATAAACAAAACATTTTTATGATTATATATGGCTTTTTTCGTTTTTATTATAAACACTCATCTCCTTCTCTTCCTCCTCCTCCTCCACTCAGCATACATTATTACAAATGATTTTTGACAACGATGAGAATCATACATATTTTTACATTTCTTTTCCACAAACGATGAAATTTTTTCACGTCGAAGATTTTTGAATGTGTTTGAACTCGATTTTACTCCACTTGTCGGCAAACGTTTCCATGTAGAGTTCCCTCGAGCGAGCTGCCTCCAACAGCTTTTTGAATTCATCCTCGTCCTGGTCGAAAGCCTCGGCGAGTCTCGCTGGTAGAAAGACCATGTATTGCCCTCCGATGTCAGCGATGTATCGTTTCCCAAATTTGGTTTTCACCGATCGAATATTGTGGATTGGATGATCAGTCTTAACCTCGAGATCAACCAGCTTCTTCGTTGGCAGGTTGTTTTCCAATGTGGCAACTTTGTTCAATGATTTGAACTCCATTTTAGAAAGAGAGAGTGATTTTGAGAAGGTCTGACTTGGAGCTAGTCTTGTAGCAGAATGATGATGCTCTCGATTCCTTCTCTATGATTTCAGTTTCCATCCCCACCTCCTTCCCTTCTCCCACGATCGTGTGCAGCTGATACCCAGAAAACTGGTTCAAACACGTCGTCAGCCTATGATGTTCCCAATTCCTTATCCATGATTTCAGTCTCCATGCCCGCCCTGTTTCCTTTCCACACAATCGCCCTATGCAGCTGATATCCTGAACAGGTTCAAACGCGTCGTCAGCCTCCCCCGTCTGTGGACACGTGCACCCCGGAACAGGCTCAAACGCGTTCTTCGCTCTCTCGACATTTCCTACAATTTCGACGCAGAGGTGTGGGACCGTCAATGTGATCTTCCATCGATGATGTATTCCAATGTTCATTGCATCGGCGAAATGATTTAATTTCACTGTCGGATTTGTAATATTCTGGTAAACGCTCCCACAAAATATCTGTGTAGTCACTGAAATATTTTTTAAACGCCGTTGGTGATATAATTTCTAGCTCTTCTCGCGTAATTTCTCGAGGATTCCTAATGCGTTGAA
Organism: Rhimphoctona megacephalus; assembly: GCA_963989365.1. Classification (NCBI taxonomy): domain Eukaryota; kingdom Metazoa; phylum Arthropoda; class Insecta; order Hymenoptera; family Ichneumonidae; genus Rhimphoctona; species Rhimphoctona megacephalus. Next base: position 6,070,351 of record OZ022423.1, read on the forward strand.
TCGCATAAATATTCACCAGTTGTTCCATTATAAAGCACTTTTCACAATCTCGGCGCATGGGTCCAACAGCATCAACATGAGTCAGTTCCCATGGTGGATTAAAATGATCATCACACTCATGATATGATTGTATCTCACTATCACACTGTAAATGCTCTGGTAAACGATCCCACAATGAAGTTATACAGTAGCTAAAATATTTTAAAAGTAAAGCCTTGGGAATCGATTCGAGTTCATTTTTCGTCAATGTCCAGGGGTCTTTCGATGGGTGGATTGCATACATACTCGCACATCTATCCATCTCGAGATCAATTTTGGAAATGAAATTGTTTTTAAATGATATTGTTTAAAATGCTCCTCCAAGCATACATCTATTTTTCATACTTGCTCTCTTACACTCACTTATCTTCCCGTCTGGTTGTCTCGCTCCCTCCCTCTCTCTCTCTCTCTCTCTCTCTCTCTCTCTCTCTCTCTCTCCCACTCATTATGCTTCGAACCATCTCTCTTCCACACACCTCGTTCCCCTCTGGGCCTACTGCCGGGTCGTGGCGAGGGCAGGGGAGGGGAGTGTAGTAGAAGAGCTAGGAGGCATTCTGGATCAAGTCGTGGCGAGGGGCATGCGGCGCAGGGGCTCCGCCCCCGCACCGCATACCCCTCGCCACCATTTGAGCCAGAATCCCCCTAGCTCTTCTACTCATATTGGATTTTGTTCCTAGTATTCGAGGAAAAACCGGTAATATCAGTCATACAAAAATAACAATTTTGTGGACTTGTTGGTGAAGACCATATCATTGGTATTGTGAATTTCAAGTTTTCCTGCTTTTTGCTTTTTTCCCATCGGGTTAACATAATGTTACATCGACCACAAGCAGTATGTGGAATCCAAGCCGTATCCCAATTAGTAATTTGGATACCAAAGCATTCTTCATAAATTTTTTTTAATTTATCAGAAAACGGTCTGCGGTATTTTGCCAATTGATATTCCCCACAAATGTAACAAAACGAATCAGGGCTTTTATTACATAGATGGGAGTTACTTCTTGTAATAGTATACTCTCCAGAAGCCAAGTTACCCACTAATGAAGAGCTGCAGTCGCTTGATGACGACGCCTGCAAGCCTGCTTTCTCACCCTGACCAGACGCCGATACTGGGTTTCCGAATCCCTGCATCGTAAAGTACTTATCACTTGTACCTGCCATGACGGCACACACGCCGTTAACCCAGGGACTTTGCCAGATGGTTCTGTTGCCCACCGTCACCACGTGGAGGTGCCCTGGTTACAGGCACAAGCAATCAAGTCTCCGAAGGCCATCTAAAGACGATGAGTGGTGACTTTTTATTCATTCGTCAAACACAAAATCTCAAAGCTGTTTTGCTTCATAACAAAAACACATATGCATTTATTTCAATAGCTCATACAACTAAAAGAGACTTATGAAAATTTACAAATAGTATTGAATAAAATGAAGTATTCGGATCAGATAAGAACTGGTAGTCACAATGTTATACGAACACTATTGATTGATCTTCCTAAATATTTGCTAAAGAGGGAATTTTCGATGGACCCGAGTCCATCGAAAGTCCGAATTTGGGGTGGGGTGGGGTGGGGTAGGAATTTGGACTAAAGTTCGAATTTGAGGACGCAAATTTACAAAAATTTGAGTTGCTTGATGAATCTTAAATTGCACTTTCTACATTCTCACCTCGACTATTTTCCTGAAAATCTTGGAGACTACAGTGAAGAACAAGGAGAACGATTTCATCAAGACAAAAGTGAAATGGAGAGTAGGTATCAAGGAAATTGGAATATCAACATGATGGCAGATTTTTGCTGGACGCTAAAAAGAGAAATACCGAGAGAAAATAGAAAACTAAAAAGGAACCCGCTGCGTGAGTCATTTGAAGACAAAAGCGTTCGATACAAACGAAGAACAGTTTGAAATCCATGAAGATCGTTTCCTACCTTCTCTTTATATGCTATTTTTCACGATTTTTTATAGATTTATGAATGTTTGAAATTATCAGATTCTAAACTTGTATTCCATGCATCAAAATATACAAGAAACATATATAATCGTGTTTAATAATTTTTTTTAATTTTTATAACTGCAATTTTCTGCAATTTTTTTCGGTTTTTCGCAATTTACTCAAATTTTGGAGGGTTAACGGGCCAAATGAACTTCAGATTCAGATTCAGCGGATCGAACTACATGAAAATCATACTCGATCCAGGTCCACAAAATTTTTTTCATCTCCATAACTGCAGTTTTTCGCGATTTTTTGCAATTTTTTTCGGTTTTTCGCAATTTGCTCCAATTTTAGAGGGTTAATGGACCAAATAAACTTCAGATTCAGATTCAACAGATCAACTACATAAAAATCATACTCGATCCAGTTCCATAAAATTTTTTTCATCATAATAACTGCAATTTTTCGCAATTTTTAGCCTTTTTTAGCGATTTTTTGCAATTTGCTCAAAATTTTGAGGGTGTACGAACGAAACGGACCTCAGATTCGGATTCAGCGCATCGAAATACATATAGGTAGGTGGGTCTGGTCAAATGTACAGACCACTTTTTTTTTGTGTGCCGGTGATATTAATGGAACTCGAAGGACGTTGTAAACAATAGCAGATGCCAAAATTATTTTGTTACATTATGACGTTTATTCGTGAAGGTTTTTTTCTTTTAAATTCCAATTCGAGGACAATAAGTTCCATGGACATGAGAATTTGGACAATTTCGCTCGACCGATTGTTGTAAAAATATGTCGTGCGTGTATCCAAAATGAGTCAGTATGGTACATCTTTCAGTGGTTGTGAGGTCGGCGAGAAGAAAGGAGAAATTCGGGCTCTGCAAGAAATGTATATGTATCCGTACATGTGAATATATAGGGTTCCTCACTTGCTCCGGCGCTTTTGATTGTGCTGAGATTCACATTGCTTACATATTGCCCTTGCAGATTCGTGACATACTCGAGTATTCCATACGCACCGCATTCAACATACGGTGTATGGTTTGGCTTCACCGTTGTGCCACCGCCTCCTCTGTACTGCTTCTACTTTCCACTATGCATCGACATACATACATGTGCATAAAAACGTTTCCTTTTCTACCCTCGCCTCACCGTGGATCCAAACCTACAGAACGGGGACACATTCGACTTTTTATGTACGGTGAATTTATATAACGCTTACAAAAACGATGAGAAAGATTTTTTTCCCTTTGCAGATTCCAGACATGAGTCAGCTTATAATTTCACGAACCAATTCACCCATGACTTATCACATCGTTCTTGAAATCTATTTGGACGGTGTAAAGAAAAAAAGACTTGTTTTGATTGGTATTCAATTTTTTTTGGGTATATTAGAGATTTTATTTGTATCGTTCATTTAATTATTGTGATTTCCGTTAAGGGGTTATATCTGATTGTTTGAATTGAAAAAAAACAGAAATTTGTTTTTGCATTTTTTCAAAGTACATCATCTTAAGAACGTTTTCCCAAAATATTATATGCATCTGAGTACTAGAACGAATATATTTATGCACGCTACCTGAGAGTGCAATTCTCCGAGGGCAGCGAACAACGACTTTAAACGCGATTATCTCGGAATCACGTTTTTTAAAAAGTGCTGTTGCGGTGAGCACGATTTCTCGAAAGCAATTCAACCGACCTTTCACGAGTTTGTTTCTAATTACCTTGTACGTAAACGGAAGAATTTTCATTTGGACCAAAATTTATATATTTTTGGGTCAAAAAACCTAATTTTTGGAACCTCAAAAATCGAACTTTTCGGAAAAATTGACGCCACTTAAAAAAAAAAAAATATTTCGCTCAACTCTTCGTTCACGAAGAGCGTATAGTATTATTCTAACGAAATCTTTTTGGTTTTTTTATTTAAAATGAGTCGTTTCAGAAATATCATGCTCACCGCGAGTGATGTTCAAAAAAAGATGTTTTAGGACACGGTCTTACATACAGGTCTGGAAACTTGTTGGGTGGGGAATGACTCAGATATTGAAGCACAAACGTAGTTCTTGTTCTCGCCACCTGCAGCTGTGCCACTCCGGGGTGAGCCAATCATAAATCAGATCCGAACAGCTGTGTTATGGTACTGATTTTTCAGAATCAACAATCTTAAATAATATTTTCGAGAGCGATTTAAATCGAAAATAATTTAATTTTTTACTACTGGTCCTGTAGCGAGAGTGATGATTCTTTTTTATTACAAAAAAAATCCTTAAACTTTTTTTTGAACAACATCTATAAATATCAAGCTACGGCACACAACTTTTAACACATTAAAATGCTTCAAGATACAATATCAGTACATAGCGTAATGGTACAGGTCCTGCCTACAACATGAGTAGCGCAGGTTCAAACCCTGAAACGATTTTTTTTTTTCATTTCGATCACCCATGCCTATTTTTTTTTTTTATTCATTCATAAGGGCTATACTTTTTCCTTTGTTCGCTAATTTTTTTTCAGTTGATTGCACATTTCGTTCGTCGGTACTTCATTTTTTTTCAATACATTTATTTGGTTTCTTTTTTTACACGTCAATTTTTCGTTTCGAATTACACTGCTCTGCTTGTCTGTTAGTTCTTTGATTGTTTCTTTTTTTCTGCACATTTATTTTTTTCTGCTCAATATTTTTTCTTTTAGTTTACTGCATTTTCGGTTATTTAAACTGCGATCATTTTCCCTTCGCTAAAAATTTATTCAATCTAAATCTTACAGTTTCAATATTTTTTCAAGATACTGTATTTCTTTCATTTTTGTCTTGTAGTTTTTTTTTACGCATTTATTCACTTCATTTTTCCCTTCTCCCCCTGCTTTTTACGATAATCAATTATCTTTTCGCAGTAGAACTAATTTCTTATTTGTTGTGCAACCATTATTGATATTTTCGCTGTTTTTATAATTTAATGACGACCTGAAAAAAAATACAACGGAGGAGAATAAAAAATAAATAAATACACCGTATACGTTTGAAAGGAACTGTTTTTATTGGTTTATCAGTTTGGCGAGTTTATTTTTTACAACGAATCGTTTTTGCAGTTTCTGATTCTGTTGATATGCGAATTGACGCATCCTCATCCGTATCTTCTATATATATATATATAAACGAAATACCACTCACTCACTCACTCACTCACTCATTGACTCATCACGAGATCACCGAAACTATAAGTCCGATTGACTTGAAATTTGGCATAGTTACTTCTTTCTCGACGTAGACGCTCACTAAGAACGGATTTTATGCAAATCCTATCCAAATTTTTTTTTTCACATTTATCTTTTTTTCTCTCTATCACGATAGCCGATTTCTCTCTCTAACAGCCGAAACTATAAATCCGATTGACTTGAAATTTTGCATAGTTACTCATTTCTCGACGTAGACGCTCACTAAGATCGGATTTTATGCAAGTCCTATCCAAATTTTTTTTTCACATTTATCGTTTTTCTCTCCATCACGATAGCCGATTTCTCTCTCTAACAGCCGAAACTATAAGTCCGATTGACTTGAAATTTTGCATCGTTACTCCTTTCTCGACGTAGACGCTCACTAAGAACGGATTTTATGCAAATCCTATCCAAATTTTTTTTTCATATTTATCTTTTTCTCTCTCTATCACGATAGATATATATATATGTCATATATATGCTATATATGAACACCAAGGATATATGCTACTATATATATATATATATATATATACATATATACTAAACATATAGCTGCAATATGCTATACGATAGATATATATATGTTATATATGCTATATATATACACTATGGCTATATGCTACAACTATAGCAACGAACACCATGGCAACGGCTACCATGACAACGGTTACCATGACAACGGATACTATAGCAACGGCTACCATGGCAACGGCCACCATGGCAACGGTCACGACGGCAACGGTTACCATGGCAACGATCACCATAGCAACGGTCATCATGGTAATGGAAATCATGACAACGGCTACCATAGCAATGGCTACCGTGGCAACGGATGCCACAGCAACGGTTACCATGGCAACGGCTACCATGGCAATGGTCTCCATGGCAACGGCTACCATGGCAACGGATACCATAGCAATGGTCTCCATGGCAACGGCTACCATGGCAACGGATACCATAGCAACGGCTACCATAGCAACGGCTACCATGGCAACGGTCACCATAGCAACGGTTACCATGGCAAAGGCTACCATAGCAACGGCTACCATGGCAACGGTCACCATAGCAACGGTCACCATGGTAATGGAAACCATGACAACGGCTACCATAGCAACGGCTACCATGACAACGGTTACCATGGTAGCAGCTACCATGGCAACGGCTACCATGGCAACGGTCACCATGGCAACGGTTACCATAGCAACGGTTACCATAGCAACGGTCTCCATGGCAACGGTTACCATAGCAAAGATTACCATGGCAACGGATATCATAGCAAAGATTACCATGGCAACGGATACCATAGCAAAGATTACCATGGCAACGGCTACAATGGCAACGGTTACCATGGCAACGGACACCATGACAACGGTGACCATGGTAAAGGCTACCAGGGCAACGGTTACCATGGCAACGGTCACTATAGCAACGGCTACCATGGCAACGGTTACCATGGCAATGGTTACCATGACAACGGTTACGATATCAACGGCTACCATGGCAATGGATACCATAGCAACGGCTACCAGAGCAATGGTCACCATGGCAACGGATGCCACAGCAACGGTTACCATGGCAACGGCTACCATGGCAATGGTCTCCATGGCAACGGCTACCATAGCAACGGCTACCTTGGCAGCGGATACAATAGCAACGGTCACCATGGCAACGGTTACCATGGCAATGGTCTCCATGGCAACGGCTACCATGGCAACGTATACCATAGCAATGGTCTCCATGGCAACGGCTACCATGGCAACGGATACCATAGCAACGGCTACCATGGCAACGGTCACCATGACAACGGTCACTATGGCAACGGTCACCATAGCAACGGTCACCATGGCAACGGTTACCATGGCAACGGTTACCATGGCAAAGGCTACCATGGCAACGGCTACCATGACAACGGTTACCATGGCAACGGATACTATAGCAACGGCTACCATGGCAACGGTCACGACGGCAACGGTTACCATGGCAACGATCACCATAGCAACGGTCACCATGGTAATGGAAATCATGACAACGGCTACCATAGCAATGGCTACCGTGGCAACGGATGCCACAGCAACGGTTACCATGGCAACGGCTACCATGGCAATGGTCTCCATGGCAACGGCTACTATAGCAACAGCTACCTTGGCAGCGGATACCATAGCAACGGTCACCATGGCAACGGTTTCCATGGCAATGGTCTCCATGGCAACGGCTACCATGGCAACGGATACCATAGCAATGGTCTCCATGGCAACGGCTACCATGGCAACGGATACCATAGCAATGGTCTCCATGGCAACGGCTACCATGGCAACGGATACCATAGCAACGGCTACCATAGCAACGGCTACCATGGCAACGGTCACCATAGCAACGGTCACCATAGCAACGGTTACCATGGCAAAGGCTACCATAGCAACGGCTACCATAGCAACGGCTACCATGGCAACGGTCACCATGGCAACGGTCACCATAGCAACGGTCACCATGGCAACGGTTACCATGGCAAAGGCTACCATAGCAACGGCTACCATGGCAACGGTCACCATGGCAACGATCACCATAGCGACGGTCACCATGGTAATGGAAATCATGACAACGGATGCCATGGCAACGGTTACCATGGCAAAGGCTACCATGGCAACGGCTACCATAACAACGGTTACCATGGTAGCAGCTACCATTGCAACGGTCACCATGGCAACGGTTACCATAGCAACAGTCACCATAGCAACGGTTATCATGCCAATGGTCACCATGGCAACGGCTACCATAGCAACGGCTACCATGGCAAAGGATACCATCGTAACGGCTACCATGGCAACGGACATTCATAGCAAGGGCTACCATGGCAATGATTACCATGGCAATGATTATGATAGTAATGGTTACCATAGCAACGGATATCATAGGAACGGTTAACATAGCAACGGATATCATAGTAACGGTTACCATGGCAACGATTATCATAGCAACGATTACCGTGGCAACGGTTACTATGGCAACGGTTACTATAGCAACGGTTACCACGGCAATGGTTACCATAGCAAGAAAAAAACTTCATATTATCAACTTTCGTTCTCATCAAACGATTTTTGCATGTACGGTCCGCCATATTGAATCCGCCATCTTTAATTTCGGATGCAGAAAATTTCAAATCATCGGCAACTGAATTGCTAAAGACCTGTAATGCATAAAAAAAACATCAGATTTCAAAGTACTTTCAAAGAAATTGAATTGAAAATTTTTATCTTTACCTGTGTTGCTAGTTGGACACGCATTTTACTCGTGTTATCCGGATATAAATGTCGCTTTGATATTTTCGGACATACCCGTATATTCCCGATGAGTCTTGTGTCCGTATCGAGCAGATTTTGGAAATAGCGCCATTCGACGTGACCTTCATCTTTGTTAATCTGTAATCAAAATTATCAAGAGACTCGGTAGAGTCTCGGGACAAGTACATTGACAGCTCTGTCGTCTGCTGTCCCGAGGCTCGCTGAGTCTATATTATCTCTAAACATGACGATTCGCGGTGGTGGGGGTAAACATTTTATGACGTTTTCGCTAATTGTAGAGCCTAGGAGTCATTTGGCGGCTTGAAAAGTGAACTTTTGACTAATTGAGCGATGCTCTTTCGATTGAGCCTAAAATCAGCACGATTGGTTGCGTAATTGCTGAGAAAAAACTTTGCACAGGCTTAGGATCAGGGAGACCAGAGAGAAGGAGTGGACGCACCGTACTGAAAAAACGTCCCCAAAAACCCTTGATATAAGGAGGCGCTGTGATCGCAGGCGTCCGTGAAATCATATATATATGTCATGTCAACAATCACTCATAACCTCAAACACATTTCATAACCTGCATTCATGAATCTATATAACCTCAAACAATAAATGTGTATTCCCGATTAATCTTTTTAAGTTGAGTTATGTGAGCAAATCGCATATCATGCGGTTTGCTTTGGTGCGTGCCGTAAAAAATATAAAAACCCAACATTGATTTTTCATTTATATAATAACACAAAAGTATCAATGAAATGGAGCATACAAATGAATCAACGAGATACTAATATTGGCTCCGTAACCGAATAGTATTTGAGTAAATCCAAGAGGAGGTGAAAGGATTTTATAATAAAAGACATATGATATGATCTGAAATGTTAATTATATTTTCATAAATCATTATTTTCCAAAATAAGGACAAAATAACGTTAATCTTCCGGTTCTTTTGCTTTGAATAAAGGAAAACGTTGTTAAAAGTAATTTCTTGAATTGGCCCTCTGTAACGGCACATATCCTAGGCATTCTGTAAAAATGGAAATAAAATACAGATGTAGCTCCAACAAATATACATGAGAGACATTTTTGGAAGAAAGTAGCGATCGACTTCAAAGTACAATTTGGAGTTAATCACTAAGGAAAATTATTGAAAATCGGTACAATTTCTAAGACATTGAAAAAATACCTGAATAAGCAGAGCGCCAAGAATTGTATTCTATTCAAATTGTGTAAGAGGAAAAGTAAATTATGTATGGAAAATTCTATAAAAATTGCGGTCGGATTTGCAAGATAGATTACCTCAAGTGTAAGGTCATTATTATTGATTCTCGCAAACTGGAATACGCGTAAAAAACAAGAAATTAAAGGTTACGGATACTTACTTAGCGATGATTTAATTCGGACAAACTTTTTTTACTTTATTTTTTGGCCAACGCGAAATGTTAAAGAATGATAACACCAACTAAAAAACCACATGTCATGATAAAACTATTTCCGTGTTTTGCGCATGCGCTAAACGGTCAGTTTCATGCTGTTGACAATTATTATTACTGTATACATCGGACGGCTTCGACACGAGCGCTGCTAGTGGCACCATTGAGAACTACTAAATCAAGGGTTTTTGGGGACGCGTGAACTACGTTTCGGCCTATGCTGCGACCACTCCTTCTCTCTAGTCTCCCTGCTTAGGATTATGCTCGATTCTACTACATTCAAGAATTTGCCGTGTCTGTATATGCGCTCAGACGATACAATCAAAGGCGTTTTGATGCCCATCAAAACCCATTTCCATAAAAGCCGGTCTCCGGCAACGGAAGCAACGAGTTGCGATTGGTCACGACGACTCGTCTTTCCTCTGTACGGAGCCAACATAAAGTTTGAACGTTGTTTTGATATAATGAAGTGCGGGACGTGTGAGCAATTTTATGGACAAATTTAAAAAAAAAATCATTTCGTGGTTCAGTGTGGTGATATTCGATCGATCGTCCATATGACACCTGACCAATATCTTTTTTATAACAGTCATGAAGTTATAAAGATCGCGGTCAATTTCAACTTTTGGTTAGAGTGGTGTTTATAGAGAGACGAGTAAAGAGTGACTTTTATATAGATAGAAGAGTGATGGTGGGAAAATAAAGTGTAATAATGAACCATTGAACAGTGTCTAAATAAATATTTTTTTAATTAAACCTAGCCCCTACAATTTTTTTTCCAAATGTAAACTCTGCTACAACGGAATCGAAAATGATCCCTTTTCTCTTTTACCATCAAAATGTTCCCCGAATGCAATAACAAGGTTTATTTAGAAACCATTCTCTTCGATTTTTCTGTTAACCAAGAGAATGGTGTATGATAAACTCGATTCGGTGAATATTTAATATCTTTGTCGTGAGGTTATAAAGATCGCGGCCAGTTTTAACTTTTGCTTAAAGATACTTTTATTATAGATAGAAGCGTGATAGTGCAAAAATAAAGTGTGATTCAATACATAAACTTTTGGACAGTGTCTAAATAAATATATTTTTTATTAACCCTGGACCCAACAATCCATTTTTCTGAACGTAAACTCTAGAACAGAGTCGAAAACGGTGCCTGTTTACTTTTACCATAAAATGTTCCTCGGATGCAAAAATAAGGTTTATTTAGAAACCATTCTCTTTGTTTTTTTTTTTTTTTTGATAACTAAGATAAAGGTGTATGATAAACGTGTATTCGGTGAATACTTAATATCTTTGTTGGGAGGTTATAAAGATCGCGGTCAGTTTCAACTTTTGATTAAAGTGACTTTTATCATATTACCGATGAAAGAGTAATAGTGCAAAAATGAAGTGTGATTCAATAAACAAACTTTTGAACGGTGTCTAAATAAATATTTTTTTTTATTAACCCTAGTCCCAACAATTCATTTTTCCGAACGTAAACTCTAGAACGGAGTTGAAAGCGGTGCCTCTTCTCTTTTACCATAAAATATTCGTCGGAGGCAATAACAAGGTTTATTTAGAAACCATTCTCTTTTTTTTTATAACTATATAAGGGAATGGTGTATGATAAACTCGTATTCGGTGAATAATTAATATCTTTGAACAGTCGTTAGGTTGTAAAGATCGCGGTCAGTTTTATTTGGTTAAAGTGAAACTTTAGGTTAAAGTGATTTGAATATGTAGATAGAAGAGTGATAGAGCGCAAAAATAAAGTGTAATTCAATAAATAAACTTTAGAACAGTGCCTAAATAAATAATTTTTTTTTAACCCTAGCCTCAATATTCCAATTTTCTGAATGTAAACTCTACAATGGAGTCAAAAACGGTGCCTCTTCTGTGTTACCATAAAATGTCCCTTGCATGCAATAATAAGGTTTATTTGGAAACTATTCTCTACGTTTTTTATATAACCGAGAGAATGGTATATGATACCACTCTAGGTTTGAATTATACATAGTTTTAAACCACCCTAGAGTGGCTAAATACATGAAAATACTATTTACACTCGCAACCCAAAATGGAATCAAGTGACGCGAAATAATTTTGAGCGAAACGATATTTGATTCGAGAAAAAAAAATTCATAAGTACTTTACCAATATTGTTTTCCCTATTGCTCATGAGATATAATTCGTGATCAATAAACGTTATAAAAGAAAAACTCATGTGGCACTTCGACCGAAATTCTTTTTTCCAATCACACTTTTGCTCTCGAAATTTGGTGCGCATACGTTTTAGGGTTCCGTACCCAAAGGGTAAAATGGGACCCTATTACTATGACTCCGCTGTCCGTCCGTCTGTCTGTCTGTCCGTCTGTCACCAGGCTGTATCTCATGAACCGTGATAGTTAGACACTTGAAATTTTCACAGATGATGTATTTCTGTTGCCGCTATAACAAGAAATACTAAAAAACAGAATAAAATAAATATTTAAGTGGGCTCCCATACAACAAACGTGATTTTTTGCCGTTTTTATAGATAATGGTACGGAACCCTTCGTGCGCGAGTCCGACTTGCACTTGGCCGGTTTTTTTTTGTTTCAAAATCTTGTTTCGTTATGATTACTTTTATTGAAAAACTTTCGGTGCATTCTGATGATATTGGAGTAATTTCTCGGTGTCATTTTTTATGGAATACTTTCCGATCCGTTGATCTGTTGGAATGAATGTTTCAGTGTAATATTTTTTCAAATTTTCTTACAAAATCAAAAAAAATTAAAGTTTTGATACTTGTTCGTGGTTCTATTATCGAGAGACTCGGCAGAGTCTCGGGACAAGTACATTGACAGCTCTGTCGTCTGCTGGCCCGAGGCTCGCCCGAGTATATTATCTCTGAATAAAACGATTCGCCGTGGTGGGGGTAAAAACTGAAATTCATTTTCTTTAATTACGAAGCTCAGGAGGCATATGATGATTTGAAAATTGAACTGGAGATTTATTACGAAAAAATACTTCGATTGAGCATTAAATCAACACGATTGATGCCGTATTTGCTGAGAAAAAACTTTGCACAGGCTCAAGATTATGCTAACATCGAAGTATTGGCATGTCTGTATACGACGCAATGAAAGGCCTGTTGACGCCTTCCGAGCTTCTGATTGGCCATTCCGTTAGATCTTTCTCGTTATATCTGCAGTTTTTATTTTCCACACTTAACTCTACGATGGAAACGAAAGCGATCTCTTTTCTCTTTCGCGATTAAATGTTCCTCGTATGAGATTTCTTAAGAAATCATTCTTTTCGTTTCTTTGATAACTATGAAATGGTGTACGTTGAACTGTTAATCATGATTGGTGTGAATCGATGTAAATTTGGAAAAGAAACTATAAAACTAATAATGAGTGTTAAAAAAATGTATATGGCAAAATTTGTTATTATCATGCCGAGTTTTGAGCAGTGTCTAATGAATATTTTTTTTAACTCTACACCGTTGACAATTTATTTTATTGGTCCCTTTCCTCTTTATTATAAAATGTTCCTCGCTTGCCATAATAAAGATTTGAACATCATAAAATGTTCCTTGCATGATAATTGTTGGTCCATTTCAAAAGATTTTCGACATTGTTCTTCTACCCAAAATATGGTGTAAAATCATCTCGCGTTTGATGAATTAATAGACAAATACACTGTCAACCTGCATCTGGATATATATGGATGCCTCTGGATGATAACCGTAGTAAGTAATGATATATCTTTATGTGAAAATGGCTCGTATAATATATCCTTATGTTAAAAGACTATGGCGGTATATAGTCCATATCCTGGTATTATCAAAATTTGTATCTTCGGATTGCAACGAATACCTATAGACTCTAAAAATTCTGCGAAGCGACAAATGTACCAAGTATTTCCACTTCTTGGCTCGAATTGTAGCATCATGAATTGAACATTTTGTTATGAAAATTCTTCGGTTGCTCATTTGTCAATGGGATCAAAAATATTGTCTTTGGAACACCATGGATATATGCAATATTTCAGAATTTTGTTTGGCTCAATATGCTCTATATTTTTTCACATCCCCGCTTTAGTTGTAGCGTAATGAATTTAAAAAAATTGTTTCAGAAAGTCTTCCGATGTGTTTTTTCTGACATTATCAAAATTTATATCTTTGGATTGCAACGAATGCCTACAGACTTTGGAAATTGTGTGAAGCGACAAATGTACCAAGTATTTCTACTTTTTGCCTCCGATTTTAGCATTATGAATGGAAAATTTTGTTATGAAAATTCTTCCGCTGCTGATTTGTCCATGAGATCAAAATTATTGTCTTTGGAATGCCATGAATATATGCAAAATTTCAGAATTTTGTTTGACTCAATGTGCGCTCTATTTTTTCACTTCCCCACTTTAGTTGTATTATGAATTTTGAAAAATTGTTTCAGGAAGTCTTCCGATGTGTTTTTTCTGATATTATCAAAATTTGTGTAATCGTATTGTAATGAACACCTACAGACTTTGAAAATTCTGTGAAGCGACAGAGTGCCAAGTATTTTCCTTTTCGGTTTCGATTATGGAATTGAAAATTTTGTTATGAAAATTCTTTGACTACTCATTTGCCGATGGGTTAAGAATTGCTGGCTTCAGAATGCCACGCATACATGCAAAATTTCAGAATTTTGTTGGGCCCAATGTGCGCTACATTTTTTCAATTCCCTAATTTAGTTGTAACATAATGAATTTTGAAAAATTGTTTCAGGAAGTCTTCTGATGTTTTTTTTACTGATATTATCAAATCTAATATCATTGGATTGCAACAGATATCTACAGATTTTGAAAATTCTGTAAAGTAACAAATGTACCAAGTATTTCCACATTTTGGCTCCGATTGTTGGATTATGAATTAAAAATTTTATTATGAAAATTCTGCGATTGCTCATTTGTCAATGGGATCAAAATTATTGTCTTCGGAACGCCATGAATATATGCAAAATTTCAGAATTTCATTTGGCTCTATTGAGCTATATTTTATCACTTCCCCACTTTAGTTGCAGCATAATAAATTTTGAAAAATTGTTTCAGGAAGTTTTAGGAAGGATGTGTTTTTACTGATATTATCAAAATTTGTATCATTGAATTGCAACAGATACGTACAGACTTTGAAATATCTGTGAAGTGACAAGTGTGCCCAATATTTCCACTTTTTGGCTCGAATAGTGGCATTATTAGGACTTGAACATATTATTATGAAAATTCTTCGGTTGCTCATTTTTGGATGGGATTAAAATTCGGCTTCGAAAAGTAATGGCTACATGCAAAATTCATAAACTTTATTGAGCCCAATGTGTGGTATGCTTGAGTTGTGGCATGATTAATTCAAAAAATTGTCAGAAAGTCTTTGATTCCTTTTTTTCTGGAAGTATAAAAATTTGTTTCATTGGAACGCAACGTATACTTACAATCTTTGGAAATTTCCTGAAGCAACATGTGTGCTCAGTATTTCTACTTTTTGGCTCCTCTTGTGGCATAACGAATTGAAAAATATTTTCAAAAAGATTTGCTCTACGGATGCTCTGGTTGTGATGGTACGAAAATTTGCACGAAGATAATGCAACTGGTCCAACTCAACTCGATCCATTTTCTTGGGCATAGTATTGATCTAAGTTTGCACGCTTTGTTGAATTTATTGTTTTAAAATATCCATAACATACTTTGTGAACTTTTCAAAATTCAAAGATAATATTAAAATATCTGTAAGTTCTAGTTTTGAGGCTTTCACAGCCTCAAATTATAAATGCCTCTTATTATAAATGGTATTTATAATAATATCATAATTTCACCTTGTTGATAAAAATAGGAACCCTCCCCGGGGAAAAAACCTTGGACAAGTACATTTGTTGACCCCTGTTTCCATTTGTTTTCACAGAAAAAAACTACCCAAAAAAGTACAAAATTTTTAAAAAATTGGCAAGTTCGAGACAGGAAAAAGAAGATCGTTTCTATAAAATAACTATACTCCAAATGACAAATAGAAATGAAAAACTTCCCATATTTTATCGAGATCCCAAGAAAAAAAGCAACAATGCCCATCGTGATTGTCCGGTAAAAAACAGAGTCTACAAGTAAATGATCGATTTGTGCATAAAGAAAAACAATTACTTTACAAAAACAGAAATGGTAAAGCCAATGATTTACGTTCAGCACTAAAATTTATAATATCAATAATAGGACAAGTATTTTATTGTCGCGTGAGGATGGAGTATTTAAAAAAAAGGAAAAATTAGTTGGTTATTGAAAAAAGTCACCAATGTACAAAAATAAAAATCGGTCAAAAGAACAGAGTCCAGAAAAAAAAATCGGGATGAAAAGAAACTTGAAGAAAAAAATTTCAAACGAAAAAAATTAGATTGAAAAAAAAAATTGGGCCGAAGTACTTGGCGAGTTTGTAACACATACAACATTACGTAAAATACATTACATGATCCAAGCTAAGCAAAAAAACTCGCCAAGTACTTCGGCCGAATTTTTTTTTTCAATCTATTTTTTTTCGTTTGAAATTTTTTTCTTCAAGTTTCTTTTCATCCCGATTTTTTTTTCTGGACTCTGTTCTTTTGACCGATTTTTATTTTTGTACATTGGTGACTTTTTTCAATAACCAACTAATTTTTCCTTTTTTTTAAATACTCCATCCTCACGCGACAATAAAATACTTGTCCCATTATTGATATTATAAATTTTAGTGCTGAACGTAATTCATTGGCTTTACCATTTCTGTTTTTGTAAAGTAATTATTTTTTTTATGCACAAATCGATCATTTACTTGTGGTCTCTGTTTTTTACCGGACACCCATGATGGGCATTGTTGCTTTTTTTCTTGGGATCTCGATAAAATATGTGAAGTTTTTCATTTCTATTTGTCATTTGGAGTATAGTTATTTTATAGAAACAATCTTCTTTTTCCTGTCTCGAACTTGCCATTTTTTTAAAAATTTTGTACTTTTTTGGGTAGTTTTTTGTGTGAAAACAAATGGAAACAGGGGTCAACAAATGTACTTGTCCAAGGTTTTTTCCCCGGGGAGGGGATTTTTGGCCAGGATATACGTATTGATATCAAGAAGCGCGCTAACGGTGCGACGTCAAGTATTTAAGGGGTCTACCCTAATTAGAATTTAAAATAAATCGATTTTTTTTTTTATTGCATTTTTCGAAAGTATACATATTTAAAAGTATCATACTAAAATTTTATGATGATCCTAGCAGTTTACGTGTACTTTTGAGGGTACTTTTGACACGAAAACTTTCAAAATCCTGCTCAATACACAACCATATGGCGAAGATTTTATCGTAAAAAAGTTAGAGTGCGTCTTACACGTTGCAAAAAGAATTTTCAAGCGTGCTAGTAAAGCTAAAAAAATTCTTACACAGGCACGAAAAGCTGCAAAGAAGAACGAGAAAAAAACCCCAGCGAAAAAAGTGCAGCACGAACAGTTATCGCGAAAAAGAAAAAAAAACCGTCGTTAAAAAAGTTCCGGTTGTAAAAACTCAGGATTTAATGATCAAATTAATGAAAGAACGGTCAAAAAACTATGGTTTAGCAATTCAAAGACATTCCGATTCCGTGGAAGAAATGCGCAAGGAGATCTGGGCAGGATTTTATCATAAGATTTCAACTGACAGCAATCCACAGCATTCGTACTGTTCTGAATCCTGGTGTAAATACAAGAAAGCTGTAAAAAATAATTGTGTTCATAAGTTCAAACATCCTCCTGCTCTCGCTAAAGATGTTCAAGAAGTTTTAAAACCGATCTACGATGATTTGACAACACAAGAACTACTTGAAAGATGCCTCGGCCGAAACACGCAGAATAATAACGAATCTTTCAATAACTGCGTCTGGTCAATGGCTCCCAAACACATATTTAGCGGAAAAAAAATTGTTGAAATAGCTTGTCGGAACAGTTTCTTGTATTTTTAACGAGGGATTACAGCCAGTATTAAAAATCTTGGAAGTAATGGGCGTCAAAATCGGCCCGACCGCCGTGCAGTTCGTCGCTGACCGTGACAGAACACGTATACAAGTTGCGAACCGCCACAGCAGCGATGCCTCTAAGGAAGCCAGAACGAAACGAAGGCAGGGTATTTTGGATGAGAATGGGCACTATGAAGAAACTGAAGGCATAATGTATGGTGCAGGCATCGCTGATTAGACGTAAGTAAGATTTTTTCGCGATTTTTCGTTAAAGAAAGCTTTAAACGCGTTTTTCTCAAAACGACGTTTTTGGGCGGCTTGTTGATAAAATCT
>OZ022423.1:6088739-6268431 GCA_963989365.1 Rhimphoctona megacephalus
ATGCTACAACTTATTGTACTGTATTGCGGGTAGGGTGAGATGCTGCTCACATGGTGGGGGACCGGAAAGTAGACATATATATATTGTGGAAGAAAATTTCCGAAATATATTCGCGACACCGTTCGGCACGGTTCCCAGTTCGCGTATTTCCGCGGGTCGCAGCAAAAAAAAAATTTTACCATCGGAAGGGCATTGACCATATTATATTGCGGAACTTTCATTTTTTTGATAAGTCGAACGTTCTTCCAATGGCGATGATGTAAAGTTCAAAAATGAGGGGAAATCGCCCAATTTCGAATAAAGATACACTGCACACGTCTTGCCTTTGCCGTTTAAAATTATCTTTTTAATACTTGGCGTCAAGACGCTGCCGCGTCTCTAGATCTTACCCGTAATTTTTTCTTATTGTGAAGACGATTGCAAACATTTTTGATGAGATGCGATACGTCAGAAAAAGCGAACACTCGTTTCTCGTCGTCCAATGAAGAATAAACCACAATTTGACGTTATCAATCGTCCTGCCAATGTCCAAGTAATGTTCCCATTTTCATGTTAGTATGTGCTCCATCTGATATTATTCTATGAACGTTAGTGCCACATTATTCCAAGGGGATGATTGCCTTGACTATCAATTTTGCTAACTCTTCACCTTTAACAGGATTTTTGGCAGCGAAGACTGCAACTGGTTGAGTAAATTTATCAGCAATCGGTTGAAACATTAACACGAGCCCACGTGTTGCGAGAACATTCACGTTCGTGGCAACAGGTCCCTCAGGCCCAAAATCCGTCAAACCAGAATAAGTGAGATTCTTGGCAGAAACTGAGACCGATTTTCGCAAATTAATTTCGTCACAAACCAATATTCCATGGCACTGCATCGGCTGTTTCGATTGGAATTTCAATTTTAGCAACTCAAAAAATTTATCGCCGAAGCCGCATTTCGAATCGATAAAGGAAAAATAACTCTGAACAGTACTCGAACATGGAAGCGGAAGTATTTGATTTTTTTTCAAAAACTCGTAACAACTTGGAGATCTGATGTTCATCACCATGCACAACATGATCCATTCTTTCGTGTAAGGTCGACCCCGGTGATCTTTCAGTTTTGCTGCTGCAAGAATTTCTTGCAAACAAGTTTTTTGCGCGTCCGGTAACTGAAATTTTGCGCACCGTTCTTCAAGTACATTCTCCTGTATTGCCACGAGTTCATTCTGCTTCTGTTTTAATACCTTTCTGAGTAAATTGATGCGTTTCGTTCGACGATTTTTTGCTCGCCTCTCGCCATTGATTTTCAACCGCATATCCTTCAACTTTTTTTCGTCAACAGAGTTCGAAGGAGTAGAAAAACATTTCATTCGATGAAACCTCAGGACCCTCAGGAGACGTAATGGTTATTCTCTTTTGACTATCTGATTACAACTGTATCTCCGGGACTGAGTTCTGAGTCCTTAGTTTTCAATTTTGAATCGTAATAGTCTTTACCTTTCAGTTTATGCCAGGCATCTTTTTCATGGATTTCGTCGTCGAATTGTGCCTCTTCGGAAATCTCTGGCATTTTTGTGTTAAGTTTTCTGGCGAACATCAGCTTTGCAGGTAACCTCCCAGTGACTGTGTGTGGTGTTGATCTATACAATAATAGATACTGTTAAAGATCGTCTCGCCAATTAAGTGTCGTGGTAGCGACTCCAGACAAGTACATTTACGAAGCTAGTCGCATAAGACATTTTTACCCGAAGGACCGTGATTCTACTTGTTCTCGAAAATTATTTCTTTAATGGGAGAAACCAGTTTAGGAGGCCGAAATTTTGGTGATATTCGTGAATTTTTTTAACAG
The DNA here is from genome assembly GCA_963989365.1 of Rhimphoctona megacephalus. NCBI lineage: Eukaryota > Metazoa > Arthropoda > Insecta > Hymenoptera > Ichneumonidae > Rhimphoctona > Rhimphoctona megacephalus. Next base: position 6,090,574 of record OZ022423.1, read on the forward strand.
GGAAGGAATAATCAAAATTTATTTAAACTTGGAGGATATTTTGCTCATGTTTGGAAGTACACTTTGTAATTTTTTGAAGTCGTGTCCGCCGGAAGTAGTGGAGTTAGAAGCTACTGTCCATGGACGACTTATTTCAACTGGTGGGCATTCTAGCTCAAAAAGTTATTGACCTTAAAATCTGTCTGAAAATTTGTGTGAATATTCTTCATTCAATTATAATCTATATGAATCTAACTCTGGAATGATATTATTATTAAAAATATTTTTTTTAATGCAAAAAGGTGAAAAAACATGGTATAAAAACATGACATTGTGTTCAAACACCTCAAAAACATGCAATTTTCAACTTTTTGATCACAATTAGGTTCATATTCTTAGGAAATATGTTGTTAGCGAAAAAAAAAATTGTAATCATTATAGATAAAAACTGTGACTTAAGGAATGCCTACCAGCAAACAACTCAGATGGCGATCATCCATGGACAGCTGCTTCTAACTCCACTATTTCCGGCGGAAATGACTTGAAAAAATTACAAAGTGTACTTCAAAACATAAATAATATATCCTCCCAGTTTAAACAAATTCTGATTATTCCTTCCCTGTTAAAAAAATTCACGAAAAACACCAAAATTTCGGCCTCCTAAACTAGTTTCTCCCGTTTATATAAACTAAATTACAGCATTTTGGAGGTTCATTTAAATTCACGTATTTTTTTTATTTTTTTTTCTCTTTCGATCGCGACTAATAGAACCTCATAGCTTAAACAGTATTAAAAATATTGTTTTTTTTTTCGTTGTGCCGAAAAATTGAGCATTTTTTCGCACACATTTTGATGTGCAACTGTGTTTTTCGCAGTTGTTGTCTAGTGACATTAGTGATATTGGTAAAACTCTGGTAATATTCAATCGATCGTTGGATATGACAGCTAACCGACAACCGTACTATATTTTTGAACAGTCATGAGGTTATATAGATCGCGGTTAGTTTCGATCGACTTTTGGTTACAGTAACTTTTATTATAATAAGAAAGTGATAGTGCGAAAATAATAAAGTGCAATTCATTTCAATCATCTTTCGAAGAGTGCTTGAATAAATATGTATTTTTATATTATTGTTAACCCTGTAATTTTTATTTTCCACATCTAACTCTACAACGGAGTCGAAAACGATCCCTTTTCTCTTTTACCATAAAATGTTCCTCGAATACAATAAAAAGGTTTATTTAGAAACCGTTCTCTTCGTTTTTTTTTTGATAATTAAGGAGGTTGTATCGATATTTATATGACATGATAGGAAAAATACATTATATTTGATTATTCCAAGTTAATGTATTGAAATTTGGTGTGAATCTTCTTGAACAGCATTTAATTATGTGTGAAAAATTTGGAGATGTTTCACCGCCTGGTAATCGAGATATTCATTGTTGAAAATGACAAGTTTAACATGGGCTCTTATGGAAGCTTTCAAAAAATTGCGAACTTCAACAATAAATATCTCAATTTTGAGACGGTGAATCATCGGCATATTCCGCCAGAATTTTAATACTGTCTTAAGCTTTCTATTTACAAAATTTTATTGTATTAAGTTGGAAAATAATTTTTACATGAGAGACGATAGAACCTCCTTAAGAGAATGGTGTATGATAAACTCGTATTCGGTGATTATTTAATATCTTTGTCGTGAGGTTATAAATATCGCGGTCAGTTTCAACTTTTGATTAAAGTGACTTTTATATATATATATAGATAGAAGAGTGATAGTGCAAAAATAAAGTTTAAATCAACAAATAAACTTTTGAACAGTGTCTAAATAAATAATTTCTTTATTAACCCTAGCCCCAAGAATACATTTTTCCGAACGTAAACTCTAGAACGGAGTCGAAAACGGTGCCTCTTCTCTTTTACTATAAAATGTCACTTGCATGCAATAAGGTTTATTTGGAAACTACTCTCTTCGTTTTTTATATAACTGAGAGAATGGTGTATAGTACCAACCTAAATTTGAATTATATATGGTTTTGTACCATCCTAGAATGGTAGAGACCTTAAATATATGAAAATACTATTAGCACTTGCAACCCAAAACGGAATCAAGTGATGCGAAATAATTTTGAGCGAAAAGATATTTGATTTAAGAAAAAAAAAATTTCATAAGTACTTCACCAATTTTTTTCTATTTTTACCTATTGCTCATGAAATATAATTCGTGATCAATAAACGTTATAAAAAAAAAACTCGCGTAGTACTTCGGCCAAAATTCTTTTTTCCAATCAAATTTTTGCTCTCGAAATTTTGTGCGCATATTTTTTTGTTTCAAAATCTCGTTTCGTTATGATTACTTTTATTTTAAAACTTTCGGTGCATTTTGATGCTATTGGAGTATTTCTTCGGTATCATTTTTTATGGAATATTTTTCAATCTGTTGATCTGTTGGCACGCATGTTTCGGTGTAATATCTTTTGAATTTTTTTTTTACAAAATTAAAAAAAAATAAAATTTTTACTTGTTCGGTGTTCTTTTATGCGTCGTATCTTCTCAGAACTACTGTACGTTTTAAATAATTTAATAATTTTATAAGTATTGACAGTTAATTACGAAGATTGAATTCATTTGAACACTTCTTAGATCAATATTTCACATTGCATTGCTAGTCCGAATATACACCAGCTCGAAATTCGATCATGTATCCATTTTTAGACGATATCATTAAAAATCGCTTGAGCGACCTCTAAAATTTTTATTCAGGATTCAATTCTTGAGAGAATCACTTTTTGATAAAATGTTACCATATTTTGCTGGAATGCCGAAAAAAAATGTCAATTCTTTTGCATCACTCAGATACATTCATAATATAGACATGTTTAATTGGCAAGCTATGAATTTCATACCCGAGTACGTATACAATATTGACATGTTTAAGGGGCCAGTCCACTTTGGAGCCACGAAAAAAGCCTATTTTCGCGATTTTTTTCAGGATTTTTGAGGAGTTTGACGCCCATTATTTCCATTATTTTAAGCACTGGACAAAATCCTTCATTAAAGACACACGCGAAAACTTTGCAGTCAATGTCTATGATTTTTTTGCCGTTGAACATGTGTTTAGGTGCCATATTCCATACGCAGTTGTTAAAACTTTCATTATTGTTTTGCGTATGGCCACCTAAACACCTTTCGAGCAGTTCTGTTTTGGTGAGATCCTCGTAAATAGGTTTTAAAACTTCCTGTACTTCCTCAGAAAGAGCAGGAGGATGTTTGTAATGTTGCTGAAGTGCCTTAGCTTTGAGGTACTTGCACCATTCTATCGAGCAGTTGTGATGTTGCGACTTGACATCGGTCGAAATTTTGTGGTAATACCCTGCCCATACTTCTTTGCGCATACCTTCAATAGAATTCAAATTCCTTCGAATAGCTAAGCTGTAATTTTCAGACAACTGTTTCATCAACTTGATCGTCAAAGTTTGTGTTTTTGCTTTTGACACTTTTTTTACGGTAGGCGTTTTTTTCTTCACAACTACAGTTTTTTTCGGTGCGGTTTTTTTCGATGCGGCTTTTTTCGGTGAAACGTTTTTCGATGCGATTTTTTCCTCTTCTGCTTCCTTTAGAACTTTTTTCTTCAGGATCAAAGATTTTCTTGCTTCATTTGCACGTTTGAAAACGCGTTTGGCCACATGTAAAATACACTCCAATTTTTTGACAATGAACTCTTCACCATAGGGAAAACAATTAAGCAGCATTCTGAAAGTCTTTGAGTCGCCATCACCGATGTAGAATCCATATCGCACAGAAAATCTTTCTACCGATCGTAAAAACATTTCTACTATACCAGCTACCTCCATTTTGCCAGTACTTCCTGAGTGATTTGCTGTACAATGAGGTTTATGCTTCTCAGACCAGGTGATGAAGTCTAATGTGTTTTCATTACCTTTCGATTTTTCACATCCTTTACAGAGACTTGATCGTATTTCAACGTCAGCGATTTTTCCAGTAAATCGAAGAATAAGTGAAACTATACCAATTCGAGAAGAGAAGCCTCTTTTTCCCCAAGATTCGTCACCAGAAACTGTCAAAACGTCCTCGGGAAGTCCTTTTCTCTTTTGCACTTTTTTTTCTTCTTTAACAGCTTTGCGTGTCACTAAATCGAAAACGGTTTTTACTGCTATGGCAATGCCGTCAACGATTTGATAGTAAACATTCTTGTGTAATCCATAGCCTAAGTCCATTAGACCACAAAATAAGTTGATTCCAGCTAATCCAGTGCCCATTAAATGCATCACAAACACGAGGCGACGATTCACTTCGTAACCACTTCTGATCATCGGGCACGAGTTAAGGGGACCGTATGGTCTAGAGCACGAAAATTTCACCTATTTTCACGATTTTTTTTTTGCCATAAAAAATTTAAAAATCGATGTTTTAACTTTTCGGGTTTATTACTACCTTTATTAAGTATACAAAAAAATTTTTTTTTAATTTTAAAAACAGTGTTTATTATCATATAATTGGCATTGAAGACGACCCTCTCGAAAAATCCGACCCGGACGGTGAAGATCGATCCGAGACTTCTACTCATCTGAAACACAAAATTCAAGAAGATTCTTAATCAGAAAGAGTGCAGTTATGGTCGGGACTAGAACAAATCGAAAAAATTAAAAATTGACAAAATGGCGCGCTTTTGAAAAAAAATTCGTAAAATCGGGTTTTTTTTCACTAGTTTTTTAGTATAAACAATAAGAAATTATTTAAATAAAATTATGATTGTAGTTCCGACGATAGCCATACATGTTGTGAACAACATATCCAAATTTCAAGTGATTCGGTTGAATAGTTTTTTTGTTTTCACCTGCGCAGTGCCGAAAAAAGTCGTTTCGAGATAAATGAGTTTAAAGTTTGAGGTACAGATATTTTCAAAAATTGAGCAAATTTTGAATACTTACAGTTAATCCGCGATTCCGGCACCATATAGGATTCCTTCGGAACGTTCATAATTCAAGATTTCCTCACTCCTTTCATTTCTTCGAGCTGTCCGAGCCTCTTTGGAGTTGTCCGTGCTCCTACGGTTGGCGCTCGATACTCGCAGCTCGTCTCGGTTTTGCGCTAGTTGCTCCGCTTGTGGCCCGATTGTTATGCCCATGGTCTCCATTATTTTCAATAGGGATGCAAATCCTTCATTGAATATGCAAGCGGAAATGTGAGTGGCAATATCAATGATTTTTTTTCCGGCAAACAGATGTTTCGGCGCAAGGTGCCACACGCTGGCATTGAAACTTTCGTTATTGTTCTGCGTATTACTGCCAATACACCTTTCCAATAAAGTCTCTGCTGTCAATTCTTCATAAATTGGTTTTAATATCTCTTGTGCTTCATCGCACAGAGCAGGTGGGTGCTCGTAGGTGTCTAAAGTACCTGCAGCCTCACTTTGACGCCACTTGCACCACGATTCGGAACCTGGAGGACAGTACGAGTGTTGCGGATTTTCATCTGTTGAAATTTTGTGATAATATGCTGCCCATATTTCACTTCTCATCCCTTCAGTCGAATCTGAATTACGTCTAATTGCTAGACCGTAATAAGTTGACAGCTCTTGCAATAATTTATTCGTCAATTGTTGACGCTTCGGTGTTTTATTTATCGATTTCCGCTGTGTCTTTTTTCCCTCTTCTTTTTCTGTCAATTTCTTTGTTGCTTTCTGTATTTGTGCATGTTTTTTTTCGCATCAACAGCACGTTTGTACAAACGTTTTTCAACATGCAAAACACATTCTTTTTTGCAAACTAAAAAATCATCCCCGTAAGGCTTTGTGTCCAATAAGGCTTTGAACGTTTTCGTGTCGCCGTCTCCGATATAGTTCGCGTATTTTACGTTGTACAACTCTTCCGATCTCTTGAACATTTCCACGATGCCGTCTACCTCCATTTTGCCAGCACTTCCGGTATGATTTGCGTCACAGTGATCTTCATGCTCTCGATACCACGCTTCATATTCAATCGTATCCTCTTGGCCTTTCCATTGAGAGCAGGCTTGACATATACTGCATTTGACGACAACATCTAAAATTTTATTACTGTATTTCCCTATTAACGAGGCAATACCGAGAAGCGATGAGAATCCACATTTCGCCCACGATCCATCACCAGACACAGAAAGTTCATCCGCGGGACGCCCAGCTTTTACATTCAACTCGACTTCTTCTTTCAATGCTCTTTGGAAAACGATTTTCGCGACGGCTTCAGCTGCAATTTTTATATTGTCCACGATGCCGTAATATGTACTCTTACAAATTCCTTGTCCAAGATCCATGAGACCGCAGAAATTTTTCAAGCCTTCAAATCCTACTCCAAGCATTCTCAGGGCGAGAACAAGTCGACGGTTGATTTCAAATGCCTTATCAATTAACGGCGAAGACAAAATAAAAGTTTCTTTACACTCACACTTCACAGAGAGTTTGAATCCTAGACCACGTTGTCCGTTTTTGCTAAAAGTGACCGCACCGTTACAATCTTTACACTTCAACAACTGTTGCAACGTTAAAAATATCATGCTGAATTCGATGATGCAATAATTGAAAGTAGGATTAACGTTTACTTCCAATTCCTCATTGCCTTTTAATTTTTTCGCAGACGTGCTCGTAAAATCAGTAGTATTTTCGATAGTGAATCGATTGCCCTTGAAATATCTTTTGCGACCTACAGAAGATGGTCGTCTAGAAGAGTCACGGCCTTGCTTTCTATCCATATTTTCTGATATTTTATTTCAAAATTTTCGATGTTGGTTCGTCAAAACGTAACGTTGTACTGATCAAGTCAGGGGAAAGCGAAATGACCGTTTCCCTCACAAATGTTCGACAATAGGTATATTTCGGGGAAGGGAAAAGTATATATAGGTATATAGTATGTACTATATACAGGTATATATTTTCGGAGAAGGATTGGGACAGCTGCTGCGCTCCGATTAGGTTACCGGTTAGCGCTAGACCCGTTAGGAGCGCGCGGACCGCTCTCTACCTGCGTTATGGGCTGTAGAAGCTGTAATATTGAGAATTTCCGCATGAAAATTTCACAGTATATTCTTGAGATACTATACTTTCGACATATCGAAAAAAAAAAAAATCGATTTTTTCAAATTTCTAGACCATACGGTCCCCTTAAGAAAGAATATTGGTCAGCTTTTATATGTACGATCGATCGAATGTCACCAGAATTTTCACCAATATCACTAGTATCACTAGACAGTGACTACGTAAAAAACAGTTGAGCATCAAAAATGTGTGCGAAAAAATGCTCAATTTTTCGGAACAACGATTAAAAAAAAATTAATATTATCAATACGCTTTAAGCTACGAGGTTATAATTAGTCGCGATCGAAAGAAAAAAAAATAAAAAATACGTGAACTTGAATAGTCCTCCAAAACGCTGTTATTTAATAAATATTAAAGAAACAATTTTTGAAAACAGGTAGAATCGTGCTGCTTCCTGTAAAAGTGTCTTGTAGCACTCGCTTGTAAATGTACTTGTCTCGAGTTGCTACCGCGACTCTTAAGGAAGTAACGCAGGAAATAGAATTGATGGACAGACAAATACCAAACTTGGCAGAATGTTCGATTATAATATAAAAGAAACTCATACAAATTTTTAAGGTCCGAGGTGGGTTTTTACGCGAGATATTTATAATTTTGTTTATCTCTTTGCAAGCCAATTCAACATGGTCTCTTATGAGAAATCACGGAGTTAGCGCTACATTATTCCTCATATCTTCGTAATTGATGGATAGATCAAGACGAAATTTAAACAGCAGAGAGATGAAATACTTAGAATCATTTATCTGGCTTAAAAATATTGAAAGGTGACTTATGACAGGAATAATAAGAACCATAAAAAGTACTCATAGCAAATTTTCGGACCTTTGCTCGAAGTGCTGCAACGTCGCATATTGGAGGTTATGAGTGCGCATTTTGAAATTTCAACGTATGTAAAAGTTCGTGCCGGCTGACTGCTACATATTGTTATAATTTTGTGTTTTTTGTTTACATGACATATTATATTTAATATCAATAGAATAAATAAATAAATTACATATTCAAAAACAATTTTATTTTTCATACGTATTATCTTACATATACGTAGAATATTTTTTAACTCAAATAATATTCGTAATATTAACACAGTCTCAATTACTTTTCAAATAATTGAGATACATATACACTTGAAATCTTTTTGTTATCACGCAATGATGTGCTCCGAACGTTTCTGCCTGCTTCATGCTGATTAATTCTAGCCCGGTACACCTTTTCGGTAACTATTTTACCTTTCCAATAAAATCTCAGCTTTTTTTCTTTTGGCATAACGAACTCGCGATTAAATTAAACGAAAATTCACTGACACAGCTGATGAGCTGTCAACGGCATATGCAATGCTTTGAACACGCATATACACGCGCACACATATCAACCGAAAGCGACGTTGCCAAATTAAGTACTACTTAGGTCAAATTTTTTTATGACAAGGTGGGTAGTTGCGTTCCTTCCTTAATATATACGGGCCCATGATATGTTTGGTATTTCGATAAGTCACGGTGGTGCATTGGTAAAGCGCGTTTGCCATACGAAACATAAGAAGCTCTATGTAGTTCTGATACTGAGCCAACTGTTGGGTTTGTACCGAATTAATTTGCACTTGAGTTATACGGCAATAGTCAGCCCAGTACATAACGGATATTGGGACAATTATCGGGCGTCTCTCGACATCATTCGCAACCAGTATAAAATAAAACATTGGTCCAGTTTATCCCCAGTAGTGGGGCGACTGTCGGTCGTATACCGAAATAGTTGGCAAGCCAATTATATAATATATGTCGGCTTTGCACATGCCCAGTATTACAGCAATGCACGACACGGCATTAGAAATGCGTGACCGAGATACGAAATACAAGTGTCTGCCAATGTAGTCCCGATACTGAGCCAACTGTTAGATTCGTATCGAATTATTTTGCACTCGAGCTGTACGACAAGAGTCAGCCCAGCACATAATCAATATCGAGACAACTGTCGGGCGTCTCTCGACATAATTCACAGCCAGGATAAAATAAAACATCGGTCCAATTTGTCCCCAGTAGTGAGTCGACTGTCGGGTGTATACCGATATAGTTGGCACGCCAATGATATAATATATGTCGGCTTTGCATATGTCCAATATTGCAGCAAATCATGGCACGGCATTGGAAATGCGTGACCGAGATACGAAATACAAGTGTCTGCCAATGTAGTCCCGGTACTCGGCCAACTGTTGGGCTTCTACCGAATTAATTCGCACTCGAGTGATAATACACGAGTCTGGCCAGCGGCTATCCAATACAGAGTTCACTCTCGGGCATGTCATGAAATATTTCGTAGCCAGTAGGAAACACAAGCATCGGCCCAGTGTATCCCCAGTACTAAAACGACTCTCGGCTGATATCCATACATGTTTACTCATAAATACTGGCTACCAGCATTCACACAGTATTAGTCAAATGATTAATCTATACTAGGTCAATACTACTAAACGAAACTTGGCAGCCGATGTTGTGTCAGTTCTGTGCCGTATGGGTAGATCCGGCGGTACTTCGGCATTCGCACATGTGCACATTCGCTTTTCGGGAGAGCCCATTTATGGGCGGAGTTCCGGGCATTCGCTTTCCGGGAGACCTCATTTATGGGGGTCCCCGAGAATTCGTTCTCTCACAAGGGGGCATTCCCTACTCATCATCACCGATTTCGCTCAAATTTATAGGACATGCAGGGCTTGGCTAGAAACGAAAGTACCCGAAGTGGGAACTCCAGATGGCCAAGCGTTCAGAAAATAAAAATGTTGACGCAGCTCTCGCACCATATAAGCCATTTACGTTAGCATATTTGCCAAGCAGCGGTTGGCGTAGTGGTAAGAGCTCGGACTAGTAATTCGATGGTCGTGGGTTCGACTCCCCGTGTGGAGACTTTTTTTTATTTTTCTATCTTTTTCTCAATTTTTGTATTATTCATTTTCCAATTAAGCAAAGAGGTGAATAATTTATTTTATTTATTTATATATACGCAAAAGGCATATTTTAATATCTCATTTTGTATGCGTCATTTTTTAATGAGCTCATAATCGTAGAAAATTTGGAGTTGCGAACTTTCCCGACGTGTTCAAACAGGAATTCTTCTTCTTTCTCCTTTATTGGCTATTTTCTCTCCTTAGGGAATGTGCCATAAACGTGAATAGTCGTTTCACAATAATTGTAAGATTCGTTTTCACCTGAAGGTCGCGTGGAAAATTTGGAGTCGTGAACTTTCCTGACGTGTTCAAACAGGAATTCTTCTTCTTTCTCCTTTATTGGCTATCTCCCCTCCTTGGGGAATGTGCCATAAACGTGAATAGTCGTTTCACAATAAGATTCGTTTTCACCTGAAGCTCGCTCCTGGCAGCTGTACACGAACAATAGATTCTTGGCGCAGGTAGACAAAAGGTGTCCCTGACCGTTAGGAACGACGCTAGCTAGGGAGCTCATTCGTTTGCTAGCTCTTGGCCAAGTAACTTGAATTGTGCCAAAATGCTGTGAGAATATTCTGGAAGATATCGAAATTTGTGTGAAATAAAATAGTGAGGAAAGTATTGTGGAAAAATCGAAAATGTCGGACAAAAGTAGAACTATTGATATGCCTGGAACGTCGACGGAAAAAGAACAGGAGCCAGACGATAGCATCCACAGCGAAGTGTCGAAGCAACGATTGAAGACGGCGATGGATTATAGTTTACATCTTTTGGCCGAAGAAAATCTAATCTCATCAGAAAGTTCCGAAGTGATAACCGAAGAACACATTCAAATGGGAAATAAAATACACGAGAAAGTAGTGGAAGTTTTATCGGAGTATCAGCTTATATGCGACGAAGAGTTGATCTGGAGCAAAGAAATCGACCAAGAAGAAGAATATCAAATGTTGGAAGGTGCTAGATCGTCGTCAAGTGATGAGTATGAACCCGATGAAAAAAAACATTAAAGAGGATCTAGATTACGTTCCACTCGACTACAAAATAATGGTGGTTAATCTTGCCAAAGCGCATCCAACGTGGAGTTTAAAAAGTTGGCAATCAAAAGGAGCATCTCGCTTGAAGCATGTGCGAGATTTGAAAATTTGGGAACAACATATGAAAAATGGTGGAACTCGGAAGGATAAATACAATACAATTGATTCGTGGGCATATGATCGCTTCGTAGAAGCGCGATGTTGTAACCAGTAAATCACCACAAGAAACTTTCGACAATGGGCACTTGCTGCTGCCAGTCAATTTTCAGAGTTGGAATTCAAAGCCTCCGAATCGTGGGTCATCGACTTTAAACAAAGACATAAGATTCGTCAGAGGAAAATTACAAGATTTGTGTCGGAAAAAGAGACAGCTACACAAGAGGAAATCCTTGCTGCGGCAGATAAGTTTCGACTCCAAACTCGAGCTCTCATTCCTCAATACGACAAGGATTTTGTTATCAACACTGATCAAACAGGTAAGTCAAGAATTCATATTTGTCTACCTCAAATGAAATACTCTGTTTAACGGCGCGTATAATAAATTTACATTCGTATATTCTCTTTCCAGGTTGCCAGTACCAGTGGACGTGTAACCGAACCCTGGAACATTTAGGGGTAAAAACGGTTTTCGTAAAAAGAAAGGATATGAACAAAGTAACCCACTCATATACAGCGCAATATGCTATGAGCCTTTCCGGAAAGCTATTGCCAAAAGTTTACGTATGCTTACAAGAGAATACTGGCTCTTTTGGACCGAGGATTCAAAAAACGGTGGATGAATACGCAGCAAAATACAAGAATGTTGTCATCATTTCTTCAAATTCTGGAAAACTTACAACAGCGTTCTACACAAAATTTTTAACGGATGTGATGAAGCCGTAAGTACAAGAGAACAAATTTCTTCTGCTGATTGACTCGTGGGGAGGACAAACAAATCCGCAATTATACGATCAACTCTTCCAAGATGAAGAATGATTACCAACGTGTAGCATCAAAGTAATTCCCCCTAAATGTGCTCCACTGGTGCAACCCTGCGATGTATATTTTTATCGTCAGGTTAAAAACTTTATTAAAAAAATACAAAATTGCTCTTATCTCATCGAGCAAGAAAAACAAATAACTTTCCGAGAAGACTGCATAAAAATACATTCGATTGTTCATCATCAATTATCCGCGCCAATATTCGGTAACATGTTACGTTACGCGTGGTTCGCTTCTAAACTTTGCGATGAGAGAGAATGCTTTATGAATGTCAATTAAATATGTTTTTCTATGGAGACGTTGAAACAACAATGTGGTTGTAAAAATGCAGCGTTTATAACGTGTGCTAGATGCAGAAATGATTATTGTTCCCCCTGTTTCTACAATAAATATCATCCCGACACATGTAAATCATCGAATGTCAACGAATAAAGTTTTGAATTTTTATGTACAAAGTCTTTTCGTATGCGCTTTAAGGGGGGAGGTCTAGCTAGAACTTAAAAAAAGGCCTTTTTCCGATTTTTTTTTGGTCAAACGATAAAATAATTTACAACAAAAGTTCTTCCGCTTAAAAGATATATATTTAAACCAAACATTACAATTTTTTTAAAGAAATATATTTCAAAATAAGCCGGTATGAATCAATGGCCGAGGGCGTTGCAAAAAAAACAGGTTTTGCGGTGATCACTCTCGCGCTGCAACGGATTATCTGAAACCAACAAAACAGAGGGGGATCTTTAGTTAATTATATAATGTTCCGGATGAACGAAGGGTTTTGAAAAATTTCCATTTTTCACAAAATGGCGGACGTTGAAAGTCAAAAGTGTTGTTTTGACCAAAATTTCACTTACATTTTTGACTATAAAAAAAAGGATTGTCCAAAAAAAATCCTTCGTTCATCCGGAGGACAACTATGTATAGAAGAAGTGATATAAATTTCAACCCGATCGGTAAAACCGTTCTCGAGTTACAGGGATCACCGACTTCGAAAACATGGTTTCGAGAAAAACGTGTTTAAAGTTTTGAGTACGATTAGCATGCAGATAAAAATTTTTTTTTGTAACTTACATAGAGTCGTCTATTCCTGGGCCATATACTTCGCCTTCCTGCGCTTTATTGACTGCATCTGAAGCAATTTTCAGCTGCCGCCGAGCTACCCTCGCCTCTCGAGTGTTTTCCAGGGATCGCCGGTTAGCTTTGTTGACTCGAATACAATCTTCGGTCTTGGCAAACGCGTGGGCGTGTGGTCCCAACTTGATCCCCATAGCATCAAAGACTGCTAGCAAACCGTATGTACCCTCGTTAAAAGTGCAGGTAGCAATGTAAGCGGCAATGCTGACGGTAGTATAACTGGCAGGTAAGGTTTTCGGCATGATCTTCCAAACGCTATGGTTGAAACTTTCGTTGCTGTTTTGTGTGAATCCTCCAATGCACCTTTGCAACAATTCATCGTTTGTAAGACTTTCATAAATAGGTTTCATTGCATCGAAGACTTGTTTCGGCAACGCAATGTAATCGTGTTTGAAAGACTTCAACTTCTTCTCGGCATTTGCTTGTTGATATTTGCACCACGAGTCAGCACCTCGTGGACACTTGTGATGCTGCGGTTTCTCGTCGGTTGAAATCTTGTGGTAGAGCGTAGCCCAAATGGCATCCTTCATTTTTTCAACCGAATCACAGTTGTCACGAATAGCCTTGCCAAAATACACAGACAATTGGTCAATCAATTTAGCAGTCAGTTTCCCTTTACCGCCGAGTCCTTTGTTATATTTTTTACACGAACGTAGACGGGTACCCATCCGTTTTTGAATATGACCAACGTATTCTTTTTTCGTCACTTCAGTTTTTCCATAAGGAGCAGCTGCAACAATGCCAGAGTAAGTCTTTGAATCTCCGTCCCCGACGTAATACAAAAATCTCACTCCAAGATTTTACCACGAACGACGAAACATTTCGATTGCAGCATCAACCTTCATCTTTCCCGCACTGCCTATATGATTCGCCGAACAAGTTTCTTTGTGTGTTTCATACCATTCTTCATATTCTTCCGTGTCTTTTTTATCTTTTCAAATTTCACAAGCCTTACAGTAAGAACTTTTTACAAGTACGTCAAGAATTTTGCCCGTAAAATGTCCTATTAGCGATGTGACGTCAAACAGAGACGAAAATCCGCGTTTGTGCCATGTTCCATCACCCGACACAATGAAATCAGTATTCTTACTTTCACTGTTAGTAGAATTCGAGTTTATCTCTTCTTTAGAAGCTTTCTTCATAAAAAATTGAGCCATATTTTTACTCGCTTCACACATGTGCTCCAGTAATATGCAGTACGTAGATTTAGCCAACCATGGCGGGAAGTCCATCAATGCGCAAAATTTTTGTGCACCTTTGTAACCAACGTCTATGACACGCATCGCTAATGTGAACCTTCGATTTATTGCAAAAGAATGGTTAATAAAATCGCACGACGGTATGTATTGAGGAGTACACTTATCACACACAACAGAAATTTTGAACCCAAGTCCACGTTCGCTTATTATGCCAAAAGATATTTTGCTGTTGCATTTTGCACATTTCACAAGACTCGCGATCGCCGAAAAAACAGTAAAAAAATTGATTATTCTGTAATCAACTGCATCTGTTTTTGGCACATGATATTCATCCTGATCTCTCAATTTTTTTGCTGACGTACTCGCTCCGCCATCATCAGTCTCCGCAGTTTTTGGGTTAAAAAACTGTTTCCTTTTCAAGGTTCATGACTTATAAATTCGTCGATTTGCCCTGTCTTCTCTCGATACTTTTTTATCCATCTTGCACTGAAAAACTCAAGAAACCGTTCCGAATATAGACGTTCGCACGGTCCAACGTTTCGAACCTAACTGCTTCTGAAACAGTATTTCGAACTACGAAGGTCTTTCTTATTTTCTGTGTGTGTGTGTGTGTGTGTGTGTGTGTGTGTGTGTGTGTGTGTGTGTGTGTGTGTGTGTGCGTGCGCGCGCGTGCGCGTGCGCGTGCGCGTGTGTGTGTGTGGGTGTGCGTGGGTGTGTGTGTGCGTGCGTGCGTGCGCGCGCGCGCGCGCGCGCGTGTGTGTGTGTGTGTGTGTGTGTGTGTGTGTGTGTGTGTGTATTTATACATGTATGAAATACAATAAAGACCTTCAGAGACCCTCTGGAGTCGAGCGCACAGCTGCCGCTACCTGCTTACTTTGTACGGCTCAAACACGGCGTCTTTCAAAGTTATGTATTTCGGCGAATAATGGTCCGATTTATATGCAATTGGTCGGAAAATACTCGTAAGATATTATACTTTTAGAAAATGGAAAAAAATCGATTATTTGAAAATTCTAACTAGACCTCCCCCTTAATTACAATCCTTTGTTGAAAAGTCCAAAATCCCAATTTTTTACCTTTTCTATGCCTTTTGCGTATAAATAAATAAATAAAAGAAATTATTCACCTCTTTTCAATTGGAAAATGAATAATATAAAAATTGAGAAAAAGATAGAAAAAGAAAAAAAAAGTCTCCACACGGGGAGCCAAACCCACGACCATCGAATTACTAGTCCGAGCTCTTACCGCTACGCCAGCCGCTGCTTGGCAAACATACTAACGTAAATGGCTTATATGGTGCGAGAGTCGCGTCAACATTTTTATTTTCTAAATGCTTAGCCATCTAGAGTTCCCACTTCGGGTACTTTCATTTCTAGCCAAGCCCTGCATGTCCTATAAATTTGAGCGAAATCGGTGATGACGAGTAGGGAATGCCCCTTTGTAAGCTTGCATCCCAGGTCTTCCGTGCCCCGAATTTACCTCCTCTGGGAGATGGGCGGTCGGGGCCTCCTCAGCGTAGAGTATCTGCACAATAGAATAGTCCTTGGTGCGACCTGAAACATCATGCAAAGTTCGCACCCGCTCCTTAAGTTTGTGCACAATCACGAACGGATAGGACGCGGGGCATTTTTATATAGGATAGCTAAAAAAGCAGCCAAATCCCTTAGTCTCGAGTTTGACCTACGAACCGGACCCGAGCAGGCCCTGGTAGCAATGCTGGGGCCTGCGAGGCGAAGGGCCATCAGCTGTGCCGAGCAGCGTACATTGCTACAATGGCACGTCGACAAACCAATGCATGGTGTGTTATATAGACATCTGGAATAACTTGGCTTGTCGAAGCAGCTGACGTTTGCATTCATGCAGTCAGCTGCCCTGATGTCTGAGACTGAGAGATTCATTCTGACTTGCCAAGACGGCGTCATTAATACTCTCGTCTACCGTAGCAGTGTTATAGGGCTGCAGGTACCTGACATACGATGTCGGGTCTGTAAGGACGCTCTAGAGACAATCATGCACATCCTGTCGGCCTGTCCGATATGTGCTATCTTTGGATACGTTCAGCACCATAACACTGCCTTGCGAGTGCTTTATTACCATCTTCGGCACTCATACAGTACAGACGAGACGCCCCAGTTGCCCTACCTGCCAGGAGATATCCATTCTGTCGTTGAAAATGGGAAGGCCCACATCTACTGAAACTTCCCGTTCCATACAATCTGGCAGTTGGCTCACAACAATCCGGATGTCGTCCTCATTGACCTAGAGGCGAAAAAAAGTTTTGTGATCGAATTCTCGGCTCCTGCCGAGACTAACATCGTGGTCAAGGAGGATGATAAGCGACAGAAATATCGGGATCTCCTGTTTGAGCTGAGAAAGCTGCACCGAGGATTTTCTGTTGAATTGGTGATTTAATTATCGGCGTCCTCGGGGAATGAGGAAGTCTTTTGTATTTGGACTGCGGAAAATGCCATCTTGCCGGCCAGGTACCGGACGTCTCGCAGCTCAAATGCAGGAGGCCGTGATCCTCGGTTCCCTCTGTCTGCTTCGGCAAATAAGTTTGGATGTTATTTTCAATTCACATTTGTTATATAATAAAAATAGAAAAATGGCTCGAGGATGGGATCGATCTCACCACCTTCGGGATGTGAGTTTAACCTTGACCTATTCTGTTATGAACTCATTCGAAGATCAAACGGTAGGAAATGGTACTGGCTTATCAGGACCGCTTGACATAAAATTTTACGGAGTAGAAAACTGTGGTTTAAATCTTTTCTTAATATTTATCAACAGCCTCGTTGCTATCAAAATTAATATAATCATTCACGTAGTTTCTATAATGTTCCGCTTGGAGTATAAAACTTATTTGCGTATCTATAAATGAACCCTGACCTATTCTGTTACGAACTCATTCGAAGATCAAACGGTAGGAAATGGTACTGGCTTATCAGGACCGCTTGACATAAAACTTTACGGAGTAGAAAATTGTGGTTTAAATCTTTTCTTAATATTTATCAACAGCCTCGTTGCTATCAAAATTAACATAATCATTCACGTAGTTTCTATAACGTTCCGCTTGGAGTATAAAACTTATTTTCGTATCCATAAATGAATATTTGTTTCCAATTCTCTAGCTTTATTTTACATACATAATTATTTCTTTATTATAGATATTGAGAACTGAAACCAAATCATTGTGGTCATAAAGTATGTTAAAAAAATGTAAGAGAAGCCAGATGTTATTATAATTATTTATTATGTGTTAATTGAAAAATCGGTCTAAGAACCACACAAATTATACATGTACATGCATGAGTATTCCATGCGCCCTTCCCCTCTCCTCATTTGTTCCGTTACACGTGGTAACCAAAATATAATAATATATATAACAAATAAAGAAATAAAACATTTATTATAAATAATTATTAATTATTGATATTGAATAATAACAATAGAAATAATAACAATAATAATGGTTATTATTCTTAATTAATAGTTATTATTCTTAATTTTGTATATTTACTTATTAATATTTATTAATTATTATCAATGTAAGCTAATCGCTTCAATTTATTGCTAAGCATAATCCGTTTAATAATGAAAATTAAGAAAAAGCCCTCGATAATAATCATTTTCGAAGGACTAACCTCACTTACTGTGTTAAAAACAAGTCTCGTATTCGGGTATTTCAATTTAGTTGACAACCTCTGTCGCCAAATCTGTAATCGTTGAATTTCGATGAAAATCCTCATTGCGACATCTGCGTTTAGCATCTGTAAGCGTTCGCTTGCGACGATTCCGCTTTGTTTTCTAGTTCCGCGTTCCCTAGTTTTTTCGGCTAATTTACACCCTACTCCGCGGACTGATGTTTGGTTCACGGCTCGTTCCATCCCTTCGTTCCTGCGTTCAGGTTCAAAATTTACTGTTTTTATGCGTTTTTGACCATTTTTTTCTCCGCAACGAAAGGTTCAAAATAACTTTATCATGAGTGTTTCCTTAAAAAAATAAACGAACTTTATTTTTACTACAAGGCCAGATAGTATTTAAAAATTTTTTCCAACATTTTTTTCTCCCTCCGCAGAAACTATGATCACTACAATTACGACGTATTTTTTTTTCGACAAAAGCAAAAAAACCGTTCAAGAATCACCCCAGAAACATTCCGACATCGGCCCGCAAATGGCCGTAAAAAAGCCTGTCCACCCCCAAATTGTCACCCTGTATATAATTTTTTTCCCCCATACCCCTTTCTATGTAGCGTTTAGTCACTTGACTGAAACAGATTGCATTTCATGTTAAGGACGATAACTGAACATATAAATACTGAAGGAATATCATTAATTAAACTTTTACTCAATCAAGTGAATATGTGATGCGAAACGAATGTCCATCACAGGTAATATTCTTTGTCAGTTTTTTTTTAGTTTAGATTAGTTTTTTTTTTAGTTCAGTAAGGGCAGAAAGAACAATTAAAAAAAAATTGTCCCGTGCGTTTTATCGACTTTAATATACGATGTGGATGGGCGGCACATACAGCTTTGAGGGATAAGGAAATAGCGTTTGTAGTATGGGTTAACACGGTGTATGACACAAGTGGTTATACATATATAGGGTACTTATAATGGATCTCCCCGTGTAATTTATCACCGCTCATAACAAGAAGCCGCAAGTTTGTACATATTTCAGCTCTCTCGCCCTACACACCAGCTCTTGACTTCAGGCTCTGAAGCTCTGAGGTCCGCGACTCGCGCACCCTCTCTCGTTCGTTAGTGTGTACTTGCGCGTTTCGTTAGAGTTTAGAGGCATTGCTGCGGGGGAGCAGCCGACACAGCACCCCTTAGCTTCTGTTTGCCATGAACCACTTCTCCTCCCATTCCCTTTTTCTATCTCTTTTTATTTGGTCGCTTTAACGGTAGCAAAAGAGCGCGCAGAGCAGTAGCCGTCAAGCGGACTTCTGAGCTCGTCGAGCTAAGGGGAGTATTATTTATATCTACCATTATATCACCCAACCGAAGAAGAATATTGTTCGAGACATCGCGCATACATTATAGCCCGCTTTTATTACCACGACCACTTATTTGTTAACATAATATACACATTATGTAGAACCCCGAGACGGAGGGGGATCTTTTCCATCTCTCTTTGGGAAGAGAGAGGGGGGACAATGAGAGTCACTTCTTCGTCACGGGGGAACAGCCATAGACGTAACGTGATGCGAACATAGACCGGCTGAAGGGCACGCGACCCAAAGACTGTGGTAAGCCTCTTTTTCTATATATAAAGGGTGTCCTAAAATAGATGGTTAGCGTCGCAAACTTTACCTTTTGAAATTCAATAACAAAAACAAATTTTATTACTTTTTTAACCCCGATAAGTTATCAGTTACACTATGCAATAAAATGAAAGAAAAGGAAATTTGCTGGGATGACAGTGCGTAATTGTTTTCACGCTCAAACAAAATAAAAAGTGAAGAATAAAACTTTTGTATCACTTTATATTTTGTAGATAAAACCGATATTTTTTTTTTTTCATTTACAGACAAGTAACACTAGTTTGACGTTTGTAATTATTACATTTTTCAAAAAATTTTCAATTTTATTGATGTATTAGGTTTTCTTCTATAGTCAGACTTGCAAGGATCCCGAAAAAGAGACCAACAGTAATCGGTAAGAAACCCAACATTATAAAAGTTTTTTTTTCATTTCAGCTAATCTATCTTTTTTTTTCAAATTTATAAATAATTCCTATCGTTTCAAAAAAAATAAGGCTAAGTAGAACTGGAAAGACTATGCGGCCATAACTAAAAAAATAGGAGGAAAACGTTATAATTTTTTGAGCTTCAAGTAAGTGATTCCTTAGTGATTTTAAGACTTACGATACACACTGGGGTCACGCGTGACCCCAGCCTTGGTTATTTTATATTGTGAGCTCGTAGGAGAAGTATTTGGTCTTTTCTTTGCCTAGTGGGAAAAATCTTTACCGATATACCGATAAGATTTTACATGTCCCGTAGTTAGTTAGACTGTGGTAACTACGCCAGTCCTTTTTAAAAATTCATTTTAGGGTCACCCGTGAACGAAGTAATCAACTTTTTGTAATGCAGGGAGGTGCAGCATTTTTTTTCTTATTGTGTTAAATCTCTACTTTGAGATAATATCCGATTTTTCCCGTTAAAATAGTTTGTACTGCATGAAAACATTTATAAAGGTCAAGTAGAATATTTTGATATTGTACTGCACCTTTTACTTTCGGTCTATTTAGGTGCAAACTGTACCTCCTCAATAAATAACTTTTCCATAATCGTGTTGGTTAGAGTCTCTCCTTTCGATTCATGTATGATTAATATCAACAAATCTATTTTTTTTTTTTAATAATTATAGCAGAAACAATGGTTGGGGTCGTCCATGACCCCATATGTCCGGAATATTCGAAACACATAAGTACCATAAGGGTTAATAAAAAAGCGATATTCATACATTGAGGGCCGATAGAAAAAAAAACAGAGGCCCTTCCGGTTTTGTATACGTTTTATTGATACTTTAATCTATAAAAACGTAGAAACTTAAATGCAGTTCCGTTTTTTTTTTGCCGTGCCAAGATATTTTATGAAGAATTAAAAATATGGCATATTTTTAGTGTTTTTAAAAACGGATATCACGTAAACAAATTATTGAATAAGTCATTAAAAGTTGAATTGAAGTCATTTCAACAGATATTCACAGCTCGAAGTTATTTTGCAAAATTAATGATTTTCCAAAGTGGATTTTAAAAAAATACTTAGAAAAAACTTAAATACTGTAATAATTTTAGTGATTCTTTATATATGTAAAAGAGTGTACTGATTTTTTGAGATGTGATGTAGCAATAAAATGTTAATTTATGTTATCTACAAGTCATACGTAACACGAAACACTGTTCATTATACCAGTGAATTTTGGAGTGTTGCATAGTGTTATTAACTCTTAGCGTAATGAAAATACATTGAAACAGCCCCTAAAAACAGCAACATTTCTTCAGATATTTATTTTTTAGGAAACTTTGAAATGATTTTGCGGGGATGTAAAAACAGAAAATGAAAAAAAAATTATAATTTTTAAGATGTGGGAGTTTGGGAAGTAAACTTTCAAGAAATGCATGAGAATGAATAAAACCACCCCTGTACCACAGTGTATTAGTATAGTATTAGTATTAGTATAGCATAATATTAGAATGGTCACAGAATGAGGAAAAATGTAATGAACCAAATTCGTTAGGCACATAATTTCCTATAAAATAGTTCTTGACTGGACTTTTGTAAATTTAATAATTCAGTGCGAAACCGATCTGAAAAACAATCTGGTTTCTGAAGAACCCTAAGTCGAGCGGTATTATAGTTTGTTTTTTGCAACCATTTTCAAAACTGAACCAACACTGGAAGTGGAAACGTTTTGCAGACTTTTTTTTAGATAGTTTTATATATTCTCTATAAAAATATTCCTATATATGTATTTTTGCTCTATCTTAGAGCTTTGTGAAAGGATACGCCGTTTCGTCAACTTTAATCCTGAATAACTCATGAGTAGAAGGTCTGATCAAGTACCGGCATTACAGTATTCAACATGGAATGCGATCTTGAGCACAAATTTATGGTAAGGAGAATTTATAGCAGGACACCCTGTATAAATGTTTATATACTTTTCCATGGGCATAGCATGGGGTGGCTTTTAGACACGGTGGACGATTCTTTCTCAATTCATCGTTGGTATCTTTTGCTTCTTCCTCTAACCCCGACCTTGTGCCGAAACTCTTGAATGTATACGGATGCTTCTTTTTCGATTCATTCTACTTCCAACGAAATACTCATTGTCATCGCTCTTCTCCTGTATTTCTATAGGTGGACGATCGTATTTTCATCCTTTTTCCTCAAACGCGATCGATCTCCCTCGGTGCTATTCTTTCTTTATTTGCTCTTCCCATCTCGTGATGTAGACGCAAATCTCGCATGCGCAACCCCCAAAACACCCGTTTGGTTTCACAATGTCAGCTTGGATCAATTAATCAAAGAGTAATTGTTCGGGCAAATGGACATGTTCCGTATGCGCAATTCCAATCGGCTCTGTGTTGCATCATTATATATTTGTGCACTCAGCGTACTAAGTTTTTTTTGCATCCCAATTTATTATTTTGAGTCATTCGAGATTATCAGCCATAGTGGGAAGTATGGTTCAGCATTGAAGAAGTGATAAAACAACTCCGCTTAAGGGAAAATCAATACTTTGACATAGCTTTGTTATATTTAATTGTGAGAATAGATACGGCATTCCTCAGGTAATCACTTTTATCCAGGCAACCAAAATTCCAATCTATCCGAAATGCATCCTTTTTCATTTTATTTCCGGAACATATTTAGATCGAAACTTACTTTGGTAAGTGTTTGCAAAAACGTGGGCTCATCTTTTGTATAGGTTGAGAAAATAATCCAAATTGGATCAAATTTCTGCAAGGTTTAAGAATGTTTTACATGTACAATCTCATGCAAAAATGTAATTCTTTTAGAATGACAGTACATAATGATTTGACAAAAGTCTGGAAACAGCAGCCATCTCAGGAATATAAGGACAATTGATTTTCAAAAATTTGTTTCGCTAGACCCGCATAAAATATTCCGGGAAAACCTTTGATCTTTATTGATACATATTCTAAGTATTCGATTCGATATTATAATCGATTTCTATAAATATTTATATGACTTATCCTGCTATCGTTACAAAGCCAAAAAAAAATCAGTACTTGAGGGGCGCCACTCGAACTCATTACCAGATGATCTAAAATAATAAAAAAATCATAATAGTTATTAAAATATATGAGATTGTTATCGCGCTATCCCTTAAAAAGCAAAAGAAAAACTTTTCTCGATTTATAATAATGGTTTGAAAATGAAGTTACAAAAAACCGGAGTTTTTTTTACGTTAATTTGTTTAGAAAAAATAAATGGATGAACGAAAATTGATCATTTTGCGTAGTGCGATAGCGAAACTAATGAAGAGTGGAATACCGAAAAAAAATAAAAATCGGTCTTTAAATGAATTTTTTCGAGTGGCGCCCTTGAGAAAAAAATAAACCCGTTTTGAGAAAAATGCGTTTTAAGTTTTCCGCTCACTCATATCTGCCTGCCTCTGAAGACTTATCTGCCTCAAAAATCTATACTTTTCGAAATTTCGGCTTGACATTTTTACATAACATTCCTCAGATGTTATACAATGAAAATATAAAAACAACTAAATAGGAGAATGGTAGGTCTCGTCGGCAGTCTTCATCGTGCAGATGATGGTCCTCTAGCCGTGAACTGGCTGGCTCATTGCATCACAGTTGAAGCAGTTCCTCCCTGAGCGCCTCTGGTGGTCGTGCTTAGGTGTGCTCGCATTGCTACCTAAGGAGATTAGCTACGTGTATTGGCTGTATCAACAAGGTTTTCTACAGTTTCCCTTCACCCGCGGCAAATGCGATTTAGTCGGAGATAAGTCGTCTGCAACCGCAATGAGGAAAGAAAGCTACTATATGAATGCTTTGGAAAGAAATGAAAAGGAAAGAAAACGGAATTGGGATACGCATGAGGCGCAGAGCCATACGCAGGGATACCTAAAAAATAAAAAAATTAAAAAACAGAAACAAATATATGAAAAAACTAAAATTGTTTTTCTAAAATTTTTGATTAATTATTAAATCAGACATTTTTTTCTTCATATAAAACGAATTCGTTAGTTTTTTGAGCATGTATAACACTTTCAGCATTTTCTCTGTGTAATAACCACAGAAAAATCTCTTACTTTTTAATCTACTTTTTTGGTTCAAAAACATGAAAAAAAGAGAGGACAGAAAGAGTCATTCGTATTTCGGAGAATAAACAGATTTATTTGATATGTCGAAAAAAATGTCTGATTATTTGTTGAGAAATATTTTTTGCCAACAATTAGTCAGTAAATTTTTAGTGTCATTATTAAAGAAAAAAAAAAAACACAAAACTGTGAACTAAAAATGTATAGTAACCTTTAGACAAATAGTATAAAATTTGTTAAAAAATACAAAAATATATAATTAATAAGGCATAAGAAATAATTAAATTGGTAATTTCAACTTCCTCACGATTTGATTATTTTGATCAATGTTAATAATCGATTTTAGGTTAAGTTACTTGCAAAGAACAACAATCAAAAAGTGATTATAAAACGTGAAATGGATAAACCACAATTTGATTTAACCAGAAGATAAAGAATGTACTCACAGAAAATAGAAATAATATCCCTTGAAAAAATTTACCACTGGCCTAGCATTTTCTCAGTATCATCCCGATAATGCTCGACGTTTGCCCAACTTCTGGCACAACCATCGGTCAAGGACTGTCCCGGAGCCGAAATGGTAGCTCCGGTCCAGGCGCTGGTCGCCAGCGTTAGCCCGCATCGACTTTAGATACTGGCCCAGTATTGCACAAATTCTGGCCCAGCTTTGACATATGCATTTGCCCAGTGATACTAACGATATCGGTCTGGTTGCCCAGGAGCTGGCAGCCAGCGTTCGGTCAACATCGACTTTCGATACTGAGCTAGTATTGCAGTATTGAGATACAAAAGTACCAATTCAATTTGAATGAGCTTGAATTATAAATAAAAGTAATAGTAACAAAAGTGATACTGTTAACATCATATTTTTGTATTAATTTCAATTGTAATTATATCATAATGGGCTGACGAGATTTACAAAGTTGACTCATATACTAATGACGGACTTACAATAGACTCACAATGATGATATCTTGTGAGAAACTTTATAACAGGGCTAGGATTGGCACAACGTCTTCTCGTCAGTGCTGGTCGGCAGGCCAATAGTTGGTGCTCCCACTGGGGGACTGTTGTCACAAAACCGAAATGATAATTGTGGTCCAACGGTGGATGGCTAGCATTGAGCCAGCGTCAACTTCTGATATTGGCTCAATGCTCAAGTCAGAACTGGCTCAGCGTCGTCTCCCAATTGTTAGGATAGCCTATTATTATTCACTCAATGCAGATTCATATTGATACAAAAAAAAATATTTTCTAAGGTTGTTGCTAAATCTTTTTGGAGAGTGGAAGGAAGGGACGAAGCTCCTATGCTTATGCATTGGGTGATGTCAGCAACGCCAACTTATGAATGTTAAATATTATACGCACAAATATTGCAAAAATTTCCAAGTGTATAGTAATAATCTTAATTACTATTTACATATATGTTCATTTTAATTAGTTAGGATTATTAGAAAATTCATTTTCAATGATTTAATGTCGCACGTTCTTTGGTTATGCGCGGCCGTTAGCTTGGATTCAGTGAGGTCTGTGACAGCTGTTTTACGTGCGCTGACTCGTGTTTTTATCGGTTATATCAGCATCAACAAAAAATGACGATAAACTGCAAAAAAACTAATACGTCACTAAGTTTTCAATAGAAAGAACGCGCTCTTTTCTACAAGCATCACACCGACATTGAAAAAAATAAAATGAAATAAAAAATGTTCTCATTACTTGCATTTGACTATAACAAATTTCAAATCACCGTGCTGATTCTTTGACTGCTTGTGCTACAGCCGTAGTTGCGGCGTTGCCACATTTCAATAGAGATATCTCAATTAGCCTTACTTTTTTGGAAAATTGTTGTTTATTGTTGATGATTTTTCGTTAATTAATTTTGTTACCTACCTATTTTTTTCGATAACATTGTTCTATATACTGTATTCGATACAGTACTCATTTTTTTAATAGTTTTCTTTATTTTTACGGACCCTATATGCAAACAAGTACGAGGGTAATGGCCTTACCTCGTACAACTAATGCAATGGAGTTACATTTTTCTTAAGGGGCCAGTCCACTTTGGAGCCACGAAAAAAAAGGCTAAAACTATAGTTTAACGTAACGCCTCATAAATACGTGGGCTAGGTAGCTCCATCACAACTTGGCAACGGCTTGTCTGAAACAAAAAAATCAAAGTCCATTAGATTCAGTATGACACCAGCTACAAAATGACCCTCGGATATAAAGTTTTATCAAAAAATAAAAAAATGGCAGATAAAAAAGAAAAAAGTAAAAAAAACGCGTTTTTTTCGCAGTTTTTCACAAAAAAAAGGGTAAAAATCAAAATTTTAAAACCATCAAGGGTCATCTTGTTGCGAATCATGTTTACAATATGTGGTTCAAATTTCAAGAGAATCGGTTTATTAGTTTTAGAGATACGATGGAGCTAGATTTTGAAAACGTTGTTTCGAAAAAAACGCGTTTGAAGTTTATACGCTCAGGTAGACGAAATGAGGTCCTGACGTTCAAGTAAAAAAAAAAAATACTTAGAGAGCTCGGATTTTCATAAAATTTTGACACAATATTTCTGAATGTATGTACTTTCGAAAACAGTTAAAAAATCGATTTTTTGGAATTTTCAAAGTAGACTGGCCCCTTAAGCTTCAACAATTAATTTCTCTAAAATGAATGAGGTAACCTGCGTTCTCCTTTCGCCTTCGTAAAATTTTTACGAAGATCTAATCACTTCCAAATTTTGTATCCACAACCTTAATGACCTAAGACTAAATATTGTGATAAAAAAGTACTTTATAAAAAAAAAACGACAAAACTACGTTCTTATTTTACACATATCACATATGTTTTGGATCTCCGATAATTCGATCTACCTACCTACGTCTTTCCTACCTAATACCTACCTTACTAACTGAGGACACTAACCACCACGCTACCAACTACATTAGATCTTTTAGAATGTTATTCTTCGTATAAGCTGTATGTTACTGCCCACTAAAGTAAATAAAAGCATAAAAAAATATATTTGCAATAAAAACGTACCTATAATAGTTTTTAAGATTCTTGGATTAGGCTGTACAGTAAATAATGTAATTTATTGAAATTTTGAAATCTATAATGGTTGATTGCATATTATTTGAATGATAATAATCAATGTCCTTCTGATTCAACATTATCAAATCGAGATCCGTAGTTCAGTCTTCAAATTCCATATGGCAAAAATAGATCTGGAAAACGGTTAAATATGAGCTTTTATAAGAATAGAAATGCGCTTCATATATAAAATATAACAAAGCAAAGAGAGGATGGGGCGAACAGCAGTCACATACAGTTGATTGCTGTTTCGAAGCCAATATCGGCCCAGAAAAGGCACTTTGTTGTACGCCGATACTGAATCGGAGGGTAGACCAAGCAGCACTAATTAACGATAGGGTACGAGGGGCCAAACGTTTGCTGCCAATAGTCATTTGCTATTAAAAAGCCAATTCTGGTCCGGAATTGGCGATTCGATGTATGCTGATACTGAATCTGAACGTAAACCAAGTAGCAGCGATTAACGTCGGTGACATGAAAGATCGAACGTTGGGCACAAATGGTCGTGTGCTATTCAAAAACTAGCACTTGTCCAGAATTGGTGAATTATTGCATACCAGTAATGCATCTAAGCGAAGGTTAGACAGCGACAAGCAGCATCGGCCCATCCTATGGGCGAACGTTGGCAACCAATAGTTGTTTGCCATTTAGAAAACAATAGCAGAGATAAAACATAAACAAATGCATTGGTCCGTCATAGGGCCGAACCCTGGGCGCCAACAGTCGGCTGCCATTCTTAATCCTACTAGTATCAGGGGCCAGTATCAGGAGCCGGTGTTGTTCCACCGCGGACCCCTGACTGTAGGATCCAAGTTATAATTTCTGCTGTGGCCACACTAAGCCAATGTTGAACCGATTGTAAATCTTTTCTTGAGTGAATTCAAAGGACGATAGAATGGAAACAATATTGACTAATCAAGAGTCGCGGTAGCGGC
Source organism: Rhimphoctona megacephalus (assembly GCA_963989365.1). Classification (NCBI taxonomy): domain Eukaryota; kingdom Metazoa; phylum Arthropoda; class Insecta; order Hymenoptera; family Ichneumonidae; genus Rhimphoctona; species Rhimphoctona megacephalus. Next base: position 6,118,758 of record OZ022423.1, read on the forward strand.
TTGACGCCAAGTATTTAAAAAAACGCCAGTGCGAACCCTGCCGCACTCTTATATATTGACATATGACGGTTTCGGACTTTAAAATATACTAAAAGGTACTGTTATTTATACGGTATTGTCGTTAGCGTTTCTTTCACGCTGACCGTGCTCATGATCGGGCGCTCCTGACAACTAGCGCCACACTTTCGGTGCAATCTGGAGCGGTTCAGTGTGCTGGGCCCAATTTTCTTCCAAGACCTCTGAAATCAATTAAAAATATCATATTTAAACATTTATGTCACATTGAACAATTAAAAAAAGGGATATTCAACTGTAATAATTGTTACAAAGTACTTTTCCTTCATTGGATTTAGTTTTTTTTTTCAAAGCCGCTGTACTTAAGTTATACCACCTTTGTAATGGCAGCCGGAATCATTTCGGCAATATCCAGTTTGACGTCCTTAAGTCCGATGATTAGTAAAATAAACAAAGTTTTCTGAAAATCAAAAAAATCATGTACGGATACATGTAAACAGACACGTGCAAATAATAAGATATAGATATGACATTGAAGTTCACATCGTTGAATTGTAATGAAAGTTCTTTAATTCTCCCATGGTGGCTCATTTTCGCCTATTTTAGGCTATAATATCCAATAAATATGGAAATAATAAAATTAAGCATAAAAATCCCCCTTCGGGGAAAAAAACCTGGACAAGTACATTAATTGACTTCCGTTTCCATATTTTTTCACAAATATACATACACTCCAGAAATCTCCCCTCACAAAAATCCCTGAAAAAATCAAATCCTATCAAAAAGTAAAAAGAGTGATCCTCTCAAAAAATTATCACAGAAAGTTAAATCACACAAAACAAAAATGAGTTAAGCCTCGCAAAAAGCTAAGCTTGAATTTCGCAAAAAGTTATAAAATAAATTGAGCTCCATTAAAATATATGTAGTCAAGTACGGGAGGTATTATTGTATTTTATAAAACCAATAAATAATGTTGAATGTTGATAGAAAAAAAAATTAAGTTCGGAAGTACAGTTGATCTACCAACCAGAACAAGAATAAATACTATGTATGAAAAAAGTCCGATCCAAAAAAAAGATTACAAATGAAAAAGATTAGATTGAAAAAAAAAATTTCGACTGAAGTACTTGGCGAGTTTTTTTAATTCACATAATATATCAGTCATGGTCACAAACTCGCCAAGTACTTCCACCGTAATTTTTTTTTTCAATCTAATTTTTTTCGGTTGTAATCTTTTTTTGGATCGGACTTTTTTGATACATAGTTTTTATTCTTGTTCTGGTTGGTAGATCAACTGTACTTCCGAACTTAATTCTTTTTTCTATCAACATTCAACATTATTTGTAGATTTTATAAAATACAATAACGCCTCCCGTACTTGACCACATATATTTTAATGGAATTCAATTTATTTTATAACTTTTTGCGAAATTCAACCTTAGCTTTTTGCGAGGATTAACTGTGTAATAACGGCGCTTTGACTTAAATATAAAGTCGCGATCCACCGAGTTATTTTGAGCTTTCACAATACTGCAGTAAAAATGAAATGAGCATCACAAAAAATGAAGAATTTTCTATGCTCAGCACGCGTCGATCATCGTTCGCACTAAAGATTTAGGAAAGAAGAGTTTACGAAAGAGAGGGAGGGAAGCAAAGGAAGCTTAATACTGGCAGATCGTTACACTGACTACCACTAACAAGGGGAGGTCGGCTACTCATCATCACCGATTTTGTCCGGATTCACTGTATATGTAGGACTTGACTAGAAATAAAAATGACGTTTTAGGCAAAAAAACAGCTTATTTTAGGAATAAGAAGAAAACTATGAATTTAAAATTAAAATCCTTCGATTAAACACTAGTTTTTTATGTGTAGAAGATACTGTATAAATTTCATTTGGATCGGTTGAGCGATTTTCAAGAAATAGTGGTCATCGACTTTTAAAACATACTTTTGCCAAAAACACATTCAAAGACATGTGTAGTAACTATGTATAAATACAATGTATTAAATTACTCACCTCAGCGGCTGTTCTGACACTGCTTTAAAATAACATAATAGATCAATGTACATGCTTCGCGAAGATCGGAAAGACTCAGGTTTTATTTAGTACACTGGTAAAGACTGGTTGTTATTAGCTATTATCGGCTATCTCCTTTCAATACTTTGAAAAACCTATGGTAATCATTGTATATCTCTGAAACTATACGTTAGATCAACTGGAAATTTTCACAGAATGATCTTAAGATATCAAACTTTCAAAATTTATAAGTGCCCCTAACCCCTTAATAAAGCACAGGCTACGCAACGCATAACAGTGTTGGCTCAGCATCTGGAAGAAATTTCAGCACCAACGATCGGCTGTCATTCTAAATGCGATACTGGCTTGGGATTGGCAGCTTGTTATCCGCCGTTTTTGGATCTCAACATAGACAAAACGGCGGCAATCAGTATTGGTATGAGTATCGGTATGAACGTCGGCCGACAACTTTCGGTTGCCAATTTTGAGACGGTATCGGGCTGAAGTCGGCAGGTAGCAGGTTGCCGATATTTAACTCGAGGATGGGAAGAACACCAGCGAATAGATCGGCCTAGTCTCGGGGTCACCGTTAGACGCTTACGGTCGATCTGCTCACTAACGTAGAAAAATTTAGTCTCTCTAAGATGCTCGCAGAGAACCTCAGAGAGCATCTCGTTGAGAATCTCTAATAGGACTGTCTCAGAGATTCTTTTTTGAATGTCACGATAAATCTCTTGGAGATTCTCAAGACTTATGAAGAGTATCGCCAAGACGATTTTCCAGATGTTTCGAACTTTTTTCGAGAATCTCGTCGAGACTCTTTTCGAGATTTTCCGAAATTTTTTTTGAAAATCTGGCCGAGAGTCTTTCAGAGATTTTTTGAAACTCTTTTTGAGATTTTTCTAAACTTTTTTCGAGAGTCTCTCCGAGACTCCTTCCCAGATGTTTATAAATTCTTTTTGAGAGACTTGCCGAGACTCTTTCCGAGACTTTTCGAAATCCTTCATTTCGAGTATTTGAAAAAGGAAACCTTCAGAAATATCCATCGAACATCACCGAATTCATTTTATACGACGAAAAAAAATCAATTTAATAGTTCAAAAAAAAATAATTAATTTGTTATTAAATATTCCATAATTTCGTTATTGCAGATCAGTGATCGCAATGCGAAGAGTGAGAAAAATCCATAAAAGAGAAGTTGGAAATTTTGCATGACTAACCTTTTTCTATTTTTCAGTTTAAAATAGATATCCCACATTCTTTGATATTTTTTTCTTCTTTTCGGCCGAAGTACTTGGCGAGCTTTTTTGATTAATTCATTTAATTTGCTTAATTTAATTCAATTCGCTTCATTCACTCATGGTTACAAACTCGCCAAGTACATCGGCCGAAATTTTTTTTTTTCAATCTAATTTTTTTCGTTCTAAATTTTTTTTTGTATCTGATTTTTTTTCATTCTTATTTTTTATTCTGATTCTTTTTGTGTAGAACAACTGTATTATAGTACATTTGTCTTTTCAATTAATTGGAAGATTTTTTATTAGAGGTTACTAGGCCTTTACGTATTTTACTATTAATGCTTTTATAGTTTTAATTTATTTTTGTAAAGTTTAGGCTTAGAAAATTTTTTTGAGTTTTTAAATTATTGAAAAAATTTTGTGGGGTTCTCCTATAATTATTCAAGAGATTTGATGTAAATTAAAGAATTTTTGCTAGATTGGTTTTTTGGGAGGAAATCTCTTTTATAACATTTTGTTAGGGTTTCGTGTTCAGAAGGGAATTTTTTAAACAACTATTTAGGGGGAGTAAATGTTACATCCCTATTTCGCATAATACTCACCTCGATCGTTATCGAAGAATGAAGAGAAAAATTTAATGGATAAAATCGCCATAAAATATAGTGAACCGATTTGGAATTAGTGTACTTTCTTGTGTGGATGGTTAAGTACAGGATGAGAGAGAGAGAGAGAGAGAGAGAGAGAGAGAGAGAGAGAGAGAGAGAGAGAGAGAGAGAGAGAGAGAGAGAGAGAGAGAGAGAGAGAGAGAGAGAGAGAGAGAGAGAGAGAGAAGAGTAGAAGTATTAATCGGCGATTTGAAATTTTCTCTGATACCCTTGGAGGATTGACTTGAGAGTATTTGTGTGTTTGTCTTTGTGTTTGTTTGTTTATTGATTTCATGGTGTGGAAGTGGATCTCGTTTTGAGCAGAGGAAGATGGTGAATTTTGCTCGGTAATTTGAAATTGTATTTATTTTGGCGCTGTGTGTGTGCGGGTAGAAGCACACATACGCGCGAGCATATGGAATATTATTATAGTAGATTCTCAATACGAAAAGTTTGAATCGAGTATTTCATCTTAATTTAGTGCGTGGATATCGGGTTTTTTTCGTTTCGGTCTTGTTTATGGTTGCGTTCGAAGATTATTTTCTTTATTGTTTGGTAATTTAGAGAAAATGTTTCCGTTACGTCATACACCACTGAGACGTATGCCGGTAACAGTTGATGATCGAGCATCAACTTCGCGTGATCAGCTGTGCTAATCAATCCCTCGCGTAGAATGCCGGATAGCGGGATAGTAACGTAGGGCATAGGTTATACAGATTATCCCATTTTAAATCACACCAAAAATAATGATTAAAGTTAATTAGTAAAAAAAAATATCAAGAGCGAGAATTAATTTGAGCGCTTTTTCCCGTTTAAGCACTCTAATTAATTCTCACACTCGATATTTTCTGGGCGTCAGTCTAAGATTTTTCTTAGACAAATTTTTATGAAACTATCGAGAACGAAAATATGATTTTACCCGACGATAGTAATTTTTCCACAATATTGGTAGAGAGGCGAGATCAAAGACTTATACAGAATAAATCACACACAAATTCTCAAAAATTCCGGAATTACAATTAATTTTTATTAAAGAAAATGATAATAAATATGGAAAATAATAGGGTAAATAATAGGTTAAATTATTTCCGGAAAAACATAAATGAAATTACACATTAACGATACCTTATCTCATTACACGATAACGTTGGCTTATGACAGCTCTTCGATAACAATTTTCTCATCTCATAAATCGGTCAAAATCGGTAAATTAATTTTCAGTTAACCGTCACAATACATCACATTACCGACATTCATTATTCTTAAGATCGAATGTTCACTCCCAAATTAACCAACTAATATCGTTCGGGCCACGCCCTACCGATTTTCTCTAAACAATAAGAGGAACGTTCGATACATCTTATTTTCCTTAAACTATGGACTTTCGTTTTGGACACTAACGATCGAGGACAGACGTTTACTTCCAAGCCATCGCCAACCCGATCAAAAGAATCAACATTTTTTTCGGTATTACAGCAAAATATGGTAAAATTTAATCACAAAGTGATTCTCTCAAGAATTGGATCCTGAATAAAAATTTTAAAGGTTCGTCAAGCGATTTTTTTATGATTTCGGCTAGAAAGAGGATACATGATCGAATTTCGAGCTACTGTATCGCCACTATATCGGAACTAAAAATGCATTGTGAAATATTTGATATAAGATTATTTAATTGATTTAAGAACTGTTTAAATGAATTCAATCTTCGTAATTAACCGTCAATATTTATAAAATTATTAGATTACTTAAAACGTACAGTAATTCTGAGAAGATACGACGCATAAAAGAACCACGAAAAAGAACTTGAATTTTTTCGGATCGAAAAATATTCCATAAAAAATGATACCGAAAAAATACTCCAATAGTATCAAAATGCACTCAAAGTTTTTAAATATTAGGTGTATGACTTAATTTTTACAGATTTTTCAGCAAATTTATTTCATATAAAAAAATAGACAACAACGAACTTAATCTTGGAAATATTGTCCATTGTTTTCTACGACCTTGCGCCATCTCTCAGGTAACATACGAATGCCGTCGCGAAAGAAACTTGCAAGCTTCGAGGTGATAAAGTCATCGACGAATTTACGCACATCGTCCAGCGTTTTGAACTGTTTATCCACTAAGGCGTGCTGCGTTGACCGAAACAAATGGTAGTGGGATGGGGCCAAGTCTGGTGGGGTGGGGGTTAATATGTAGAATAACCAAATTGTAGAACGGTTAATATTTCGAAATTTTAGTATTCATAACATTCGATTAACGAAAAATAAGAAATTCGAAGTTTATATTTTCGATAGTATATTAAGTTGAATGCGTATTTGATGTATAATATTTTTTTCTTTGATCGCGCATTTACTCGAAAATATATATTCAGACTGTCTATACTTCAAATGCAGATAATATAGATTGTCCTAATGTAAGAAGTTTATATTTTCTAAATTCGAAATGGAGAGCAATTCTTTTATTGAGAGACCAAAATATATAGTATGAATAATTCGAAAGTGTATTTTTCGAATGATAAAAAATTAGAAGTACAGAATAGCGAACGTTGTGAAGCACGAAGAATGACAAGCAATACTTTACAGCCCAGAGGCTCTCGCTATTTCAACCATTCGACTTTCTGGTGTTTCGCTATTTTGACCACATTAATATTTTGTCTTTCGTTAAAATATATTTGAAATTGCGAATGTTCATAATATTGCCGATTTCAGTATTTGACGACTCGAATGCGTAATAGTCGAACTTTTGTAAAATCGCTATTCCAGCCTTCGTCATTTCGGCTACTGTTATATTTTATTTTTGACGTAAATGTACTTCGAACTCTTTAATTTCTCATTTTCTTATTTCCAGCATAAAGGCTATAGTAGAATTAATCTGTCTACATACTACCATTCTTCAATTTAAAATTTCGCAGTTTTAGCCGTTCGAAGTTTGAATCATTCGAAAATCTTACTCCCACCCGTCTGGTGAATATGCCGCGTGCGAGAGAATTTCCCATCCTAAGTTCAAGAGGGTCTTCTGACTCACGCGAGTAACGTGAGGTCGAGTGTTATCATGCAGCAGTATGACTTGCCTACTTCCTTGCTCAGTAAATGGCCTTTTCTGATCAAGTTCGTCGCTCAGTTTATTCAATTGTCGGCTGTAGCGTTCCGCAGTCACCGTCTGACCAGTTTCCAGGAGTTCGTAATAAAGCACGTCCTTCATGTCCCACCAGATATACAGGAGAACCTTCTTTAAGTGGATATCCTGTTTTGGCGTCGATATACTGGGTTGCCCGGGATCTACCCACGTCTTTTTACATTTGGGATTCTCGTAAAAAATATATTTTTCATCACCCGTCACAATTTTTCACAAGAAATACTTTTTTTGTTGCCGGGCAAGCAGTGAAAGGCACGTGTTCATACGTTGTTCTAAGTTGTGTTTGGTCAACACATGTAGGACCCACCGTCCAAGTTTTTGAATTTTTCCCATTTGGTGCAAACGCTTGGAAATAGCTGTTTGGGTAACTCCTAGCTGAGCTGCAAGCTCTTGTTACGTTTGCGTTGAGTCTTCATCCAGTAGAGCTTGCAATTCCGCATTTTCAAACTTTCGAGGCTGTCCAGGGCGCGGCTGGTCACTAAGATTGAAATTACCACTTCTAAAACGTTTGTATCAATAATTACACGTTTCATAAGACACAACGTCGGCACCAAGAACACTAAAAATTGATTCTCGTGCTTTAGAAGCATTTTTTCCTTGTTGGAATTCGTATAGAATGCAGTGTCGAATGTGCTGTTTATCAGTTGTCATTGTAAACTCTGCTATTCCGAGAGGTTATGTAACTCACGTAGACTTGTTTGGTGTTCTGAAACCTTGCGTCCGATCCTTTCAAAACCACAAAAGACCGCAAAAATATTTCTATTTTAAATATAATTTTAAGCTCGATGAAAAAATCTGTAAAAATTAAGTCATACACCTAATAAATTAAATCATAATGAACCGATATTTTGAAACAAATAAAGTATGCGCTCAAAATTTCGAGAGCGAAGGTTTCATAGGAAAAAAAAATTTGGCCGAAATACTATGCGAGTTTTTCTTTTATAGCGTTTATTGATCACGAATTATATCTCATGAGCAATAGGTAAAAAAAAAAAATTGCTGAAATACTTATGAAATTTTTTTTCTTAAATCAAATATCTTTTCGCTCAAAATTATTTCGTATAACTTGATTCCGTTTTGGGTTTCTTTCATCCTAATTATTTAAAAATTTCAAAACTTTTTATACGTTTTATTTCCGATAGAATATTTTTTTATGTATTCATTCTCTTTTTGAGATTGCGAAACAACCAATTTATGCTAACAAAGTTTCCTGCTAAAAGAATTTGAACGGAAAAAAACTTTCGACCGTACTGCTTAGCGAGGTTATAATAACGTTTATTAATCATGCATAGTACATTGTGTATATTTATGCAACAAAAAATAAGCGATCTACTTTCAGCCAATTTTTTTTCCAATGAAAATTCATCTTACTTGAAGCCATGTAAAATACCGACTAAGCCGCCATGAGTACAAGAAATATGTATATAACTTATGAGATTATTCCTTTCACACAATTTATTTGCGAACAGTTCGTTGAAATCAATATGATGAACACATTATCACTATTAAAGTAGTTCGGTCGTTTGATAAAGTACGGTGAATGTTCACTTTTTTTGCGGTAAATGATAGTTCAAGGTCCCCTGATTACAATAAGCACATTTTCGGGGCCTCTTACGGGGCAAAATTTTGAATTATTTCATTTACAATTTTGAGTTTTTAACACGGTACCTTATGGGAAAACTCACAATAATGTTAATTGTGAAAAAACTAATCGGTGTTCGAGCTTCGGAAAAGTTTCTATCGTAAAGAAAATTTATCACAGATTCTGTTTATTAAAAAAAAACATTACCTTACGGGGCTTTTAAGAAAGAAAACATTAAAAAACTTTAGTTTTTGACGTGTCGGAAGCGGATGGCATCCATTACGTTGCACTGCTGGTAACAGCTGATTGAAGCTTTGGGCAAAGTCGGTAATCACGGGAATTTCAAATTCATCTCGAGAAACTTTAAAAGTGATAAATATTTATTTTTTTTCTTTTTTTTCATGAATAAATTAAGTTTTGCAAATAAATTGTAATGTATAATCGTTTGAAATATTAATTTTTTAACCACAAAAAATATGCATGCGAGTTAGTGCAACGTGAATACGATAAATAAAGGCGAGGACAAAAATTTGAGAACCTTGTTTATTCAGTCAATGTTTTTAAACAATATAAATAAGAATAAATATACATAAAAGCATCACATTAAGTAACAGAAACAATACAATTTTGTTTTTTTAAAGAACCATGCTCAGAGCAACTTATAAATGTTGAAAATATAATTTTTATTCAATGGAATTTTACAATCACTGCACCACATACTTTTTCCGAGCAACGCTGTATCAACTATTCTTCGACCAGCGTTGTTTACGTTTGTTTTCACTTTTTGGTCGAGTTTTTCAGCTTTTTTAAAATTTATTTTTGAGATTGACTCACGTGCTTTGATTCGTTGAGTAGCTTCGCTTTTTTTAGCGAATTGACCATTTTTTTTCTCGATGCCATTACACCGATATAAACTTTCTTTCGCATAATACAAATGTTCGCTAGGTTATGTGTATTTAAAATGTCACCGGTACCGGCATGGCGGGGGTGAGAGGGGCAGCGACCCGACTTTATCCGAACATTACTACAATCATGGCGGACTCAATCACTTAACTAGTCAAGTTGACGTATAAATTTTATCTTTTACGATATATTTAAAGCATTTTATTACATTCTCGTGATAAAAATATTTTCAATGGAAGTGTTTCTTAATTTTATTAATAATTTAGACTTGCATTTAATCAATATAAATTAGTTACCAACTTGACTAGTCATAGAACGACTGAACTACTTTAAGTAATGCACTGACCAAAAATCACGGCTGTCGATCTAGCCAAAATTAAAACGGACGAAAAAACATTGATCAGCTGTCACTTATACAATCTTTATAACCTCACTGTTATCACTCCATAACCATAAACGGGAAGTCAAAACTGTTCAGAAATATATAGGTATATTCAGTGTCGCATTCACGAAGGATCTCAAATATCACCAGATTTTTATACCAGTATTACTAGTGTTACTAGACAGCGACTACGAAAGAAACATATGAGCATCAAAAATGTGTGCGAAAAAGCCATACTTTTTTGATGTAACAAAAAAATAAAATATTCATATTTTCAATACGTGCAAAGCTACGGAGCTCTATATCTCCGTAATAAAAAGGAGGAAATAGTCATAATCGAAAGAAAAAAAAAAGAAAAATACGTGAACTCGGATAATCTTTCAAAATACTGTAATTAATTAAATATTACGGAAACAATTTTCAAAAGTTTTCGAAAACAGTTGGGATCTGCGGTCCTTCGAGTAAAAGAGTCTTGTAGCGATCTCATCTTTGCTAGGTATATCTATAAAAAGTAAAAAAAGAACGCCAAGTATTAAAAAATCGCGACCTTAGTTATAAAATGACCATTATACATATGTTCTTGTTGAATGAAAAAGAGAGAGCGCGCGCTATGGGCGAAAGAGAGGGGACCTGGCTTTACGCGCTGTCTCTCTCGCTCAGCGGCGCGCAATAAGTGGGGGTAGCCTAGTTCAGTGGACTGAGCGACTGCAGGGTAGACAAATGTTTACCAGTCTCGCAAAGGGCGTATGTCCAAATGTAAACAAACGCTGCTTACGTCTTTCCGATTCCAAGGGACAGAAGTTCCCCAAACATTCGATTTTAAATCACAAAATTATCATATCTCGAGATTAGTTGGACGGATCAACTTACAACAAAGACCAATGGAAAGAGAAAAATCGAAAAAATCATCCCTTATATTTAGATTTTTTACTCAAACCATTCCACCATGAGAGCAGTTTCAAAAATATGAGAAGTCCGAAAATCGTCATATTCGCGTATATAAGAGTGCGGCAGGGCTCGTGCGAGCTTTCTTTTTTAATACTTGGCGTCGAGCCGCTACCGTGCCTCTTGATATAAATGTACTTGTCTCGAGTCGCTACCGCGACTCTTAATGTAGACATGTTTAAGGGCAGGGTAAGGTTTTAAAAGCGAAAAAGGCACATTTTCATGATTTTTTTTGCGCCGATATGAGTAATATTGTTTTATTCATTATATATATATATATTACAGTATAACTTCTGAAGTATTGTAACGGAACGCTTTTGCCATACGCTAAACGTCGCTACGCGCAGGTCCGAGCTTCCTAAATAATTTTAAATAATTTTGGTGCAGGTATGAAAGAAACGTGAGAAACGCGGATTTTGTGTTCAAAATAATAGCAAAATTAATTTATTCAATTAAACAATGTAAATTTTCCGATTTTTGTTACAATAAACGAATATTTGTTTTATTTCGCGTTCGGGTTATTTATTTGCATGAATTTAGTTATTAATCCGGATCAGAACGGAAAGAAACGGTATCAATTTTGTTTCTTTGTCGGTAACTATTCAAACGATGATATTTATTTTAATTCCCTTTTCGCGTCAGAATTATCGTTTAAATGAGAAAAATAACAATAATAATGGTCAAATAATAAAAACGATGTCTTCGAGGCTAATTAACAATAATAATTGAAATACTCGGTGAAGCTTTGTCGACAGAACAATAATAATAATAATTCAAACAATAATTGAATTATTTAATATGAAATAACAATTAATAGGGCTTTATGTTGCTATGAAATTCACTTTTATTTCATAGTGAATAATAAAAATAATTCAAAATTTTAATAATCCAAAAGTGGATTGACTCGATATAATAATAATGATAATTTTATGTTTTTAATTGTTTCTATATAATGGATAATCTTACCGCGGCCTTTTGGATTATCGAATTCAGGATTATTGATGATTTTTAAGATAGACGAGGATTGCTGAGCATAATGAGTGACGCAGACTGATTATATTTTATTGAAAATAATTTTGAATAAAAAAAATTCAAAACATAAATTTAATTAGCAAATTTTAATTAAAAGAGAGCAAGCAGTCTTCCCACTTCCAGCAGGCATAAATTCAAAAGATAAAATTAATTAGAGGAAACGTAGTATGCAAGCTATGGGCCCCGAACGTCACCGAACGACGCCGATACCCCACACACCACAGGTAAGGATGCAGACCCCGAGCTATGGGATGTGAACGTCGCCGAACACCTCCGATACCCCGAGCACCCACAGGAAAAAGGAAAAATGTAAAAAAATTAAAGAATGACCTTGGACTATGGAAGTTGAACGTCGCCGAACCGCTCCGATACTCCAAGCATCAAGGAATTATAGCAAAAAATTAAAGGAATAGAATTGACCTTGGACTATGGGAGTTGAACGTCGCCGAACCGCTCCGATACTCCAAGCATCAAATATGATAAGAAAGATAGGTTATTATCCTGCTGGAACTAGGAAGGATCCTTGCTGCTGAGAGCGTGTTGTCTCTCCGAGCTCTGTTTTCAGAATGAGCAGAATGCCTCTCCACTGCTGCTGTGCACGGCTTTTTATATCCAGCAGATCCTTTGTTCTCGCGCTCGAGTTCCGATTCGCTCGCCGGGTAGTCTCGAACCCGTTCTGCGCACGCTCATTTACAATATTTTTAGGATTCGTTCTTCGCTTCCCCCACTCTCGCATTCTCATACTTCAATTTGTTCGACGCTACCCCCACTTTACGCATCGCCTGCGCAAGAATTAACAATTTTCGTAATTTACCAATTTTTATAATAATTTTATCATATTTGATCGTTTCCTAAATTTATTTAAACATTTCGCAAAGATTTTTCAGTAATTAAAGAGTTTTTAATAAATTTTGAAATAATGGAAAACACACTCTCTCATTTGTGCGTTCCCTTGTCGCTTGTCCCACGCGCATGCGTACAAACATTCGTTCTTTTCACTCTTAAATTACCGGTCATTTTCGCATAAATTTACCGCGCGAGTTATTCACTTCGATTTGTCGGATTTTTCTGCATATTTTACGCATTATTTTAATTGCAGTAATGTCTTTTTAATAATTAATTATTGAAACGTGCAAAAAGTCACGTACGCATTTTTTTAGTTCCGGTTTTTCACGATAGGCGACGGCCAGACGCTTTCGTAAGTGTAGCTTCGCCTTTAGCATAGTGTTCAAGATGGCCGCCGACAACAACAGTCAACAAACGCACGCGAAACGTTGTCGCGTCGTTTTCGCAAAAATGTCGGATATCGGACATAACACAGGATGACAATTAGGATAGAGTTTTTATAAAGAGTGCCGGGACTGCGCGTAAGTGTTTTCGTTACAGTATATTAGAAAAAATTTTCAATAAAAAATATTGATAAATATGCCCGTGACAGCGAATCTCCGGAGGCGCCTTGAAAAAAAGTTGTTTTGCAGTGAACATGATAACTCGTTACCAGATCATCTGAAACAAAAAAATCGATATGCGTTTTAAAGGTGATATGTTTCCCCAGGTAATCAGGGGTTTTTTAATTTTTTTTTTATTTTTTGCAGCATTTGGAAGTGAAAGACGCGATTTTTGTTAAAAAACTCTCGGTGAATTTGTTATTAAAAAATAGAAAAAAATAATTAAAAAAAAAACTCGCCCTGATTACCTGTTGATTTATGTGTAGAAATAGTATTTAAATTTTCAAAAGGATCGGTTAAGTAGATTTTGAGTTCTAATGTTCACGAACTTCAAAAATGACGTGTTCGAGAAAATCGATTTAAAGCTCACCGCTCGGGCATTTGTCGTGCTGTGGGCCGGTCGTTTGAAACGCTGTAGCTCCGTTAATTTTGTTCCGATTGACTTGAAATTTTTAACTCCCAACTGCCCGCAGGGCAAAAAGACGGGAGTTATGCGTTTCACTGCGATCAGCTGATTGGGGCTATTTCTTTGTCACCACTTTTCTCCGAAACGGTGACAACTGTCTTGACCAATTTTCGTATGTACTTTCTATGTGTGACAGACAGTGTTCTTCGACATGGTTTGTTCAATTCTATTGCAAACTCGCTGAAATAATTAAGAATTATTAATATTCACATTCAAACGCATTTTGCCATATCGAAAGGGGATCCTTATTCGACTATCGCCAAATTCACACCCTTGTGCGCGGCTAATTTCATGTCAATCCGAATCGACGCGCGTCTGTCTATACAGTTCGTCTATATACATGCATATATTGTTTTTTGTGTGTTATAATTGCATGTATTTTCTGTGTGTGGCAGACAGTGTTCTTCGACATAGTTTGTTAAAATCTATTGCAAACTCGCTGAAATTATTAATATTCATATTCAAACTCATTTTGCCATATCGAAAGATAAGGTAGTCCTCGACTTTTTTTTTTGGTTATGCGTTTCGATGCGATCATTATTTTTATTTAAGGATGTATGCCCAAAATATACAATTTAAGTTTGACCTTCAAATTTAAAATATGTTGTAGAGTGAACGATGCTGCGTCGATTAGAAAAAAAATAATTAGACTTCACCGTATAGTTATTACGTAAATTAATTTTTTCAGTCCTATTAAAACGCATGTTAATCGTAGCGGAAGTAGCCTAATTTGAAAGAAAATAAGAAAATAAAGCCCGTGATATATAAGCGTACAGATTTAAAAAAATATTATTAGAAACTTTATTTTTTTTACTATTTAAAGAAAAAAAAAACCCCCCGATGTCACCGTCGTATTTGTTCAAAAATCTCAAAAAAAAGTAGAGTCGTTTGGGTCATGTGCGGAAACTGCTACTACAGCCGCCATATTAAATATGCGAAACATGGAAATATGGCAACGTTGCACGCGCGGGCAGTACGAACCGAATGTACAGCAGTAGTGAGAGAAAATAAATACAAGCGTGATCTAATCATGAAATGTCAATGCAAATATATAATGCAAGATAAACATGAGCTATATAAATAAATTAACCAAAATATAATTTTTTTCGATGTTGTTCAAACGTCTTCGTTTTTCGACACTCTTCGCAACACTCTCAAGCCATTGTTTTCTTTTTTGTGTGGTAAATTTGCCTTTTTTGTCTCTGAGCACAACACGAGAATTGTCACTCATTTTCCTCACTCACATTATACACGAAAAAAAAAAATTAAACAATGTATTAGGTTAGGAAACTAGCTGTCTAACGACACACTTTCCGGCACTGTTGCCAAATTTTCTCGATATATAAACGGAATTTTTTGATTGGTTGATAGAACGGACATTAACTCCAGTAAAAAATAGTCAAATGAAGAACGAATTTTTCTTAAAGTTAATAACTGTAACTTTCATCGGGTTGATTTGTTATGTATAATTAGTATTAATTAATAAAAAACATATTTATGATTGATATCTTATATAATGATCTGTTTGAAAAAACAAATAGATGTACTGCGGATTTGACTGGGCATACATCCTTAATATAATAAAGTTTTGTGTTATAGTGATTTTCTTACTCTTATTTTTTTTTATTTATTATTTATTACTGCGTGACACACAAAGTGAATTTAAAAATAAGAGTAATAAAAAGCCGTGTAAAGTGCTACGAACTCAAAGCAACAACAATGAACGAAATCGACAATGAAAGTATATAAACATAAAATTTTATTGCGTTATTGAAAGTTACAGTGATTTTTTTATTTTTTCATGTAGACTGATCAATAAATAGATTTTAATAGTAAATTTGACAAACGAACAAATTGGGAACAATAATACTTTAAATTTTTTAATTTAGCAAATGTACAAGTGAACAAAATTATATTTTTAATAAAAAGATTACAATAACATTTTTTGTGAAATTTTATTAGTCATTTTATTTTTTAGTGCGTACACAGAATGAGCTTATAAATAAAACCGAGTCTAATTTTTTCATCACGCAAAGTGAATTTTAACAAAACTTTATAGCATTGTAGAAAATTACATCATTTTTTTAATGAGCGAACTTGTTAATATTTTATTAGTACAAATTTGAAAGAAAACAAGTTATTTGAGTGTAAATTTGACAAAAAACAAATTATTATTACTACGCACACAAACTGAATTAAAAAAGAAATACATAAACGTGAAGTTTGAAAAATTATAGATTACAATTTTTCAACTAATCGAACTTAGCAACAGTATTTCTTTTGAAGTATGAATCCGACAAAAAAATGAATAAAGTTGGGAAAAACAAAACTTTAAATTTATAAATTCAACAAACGTAGAATGGAGAAAATGTGTAAAAAAAAAAGAACTTTTTATGGAAGTACATATAAATCTGACAAATAACCACAATAAAATCGGGAAAAACAAAACTTTGGATTTATATATTCGACCAACGTTTACTGAAGAAAAGCTATATTTTATAAAAATGAACATTTATAATAAAAAAAAATTATTTTAAAAAACAAAAAACTCCCGCCTGCTATAATAGTATAACTTCATGAAAATATATTTTTTTTAAATGTTTCAAAAAAAGAATGAAAAAAAGAAAGTAAATATTAAAAAAATGAATTAACTTAACACCCACCACCAAAAGTAGAAACTGGTGAATTTTAAAAAGTGGGAAATAAAAATTGTTTTCAAAAACAAAAAACTCCCGACTGCTATAATATATATAACTTCATAAAAATATATTTTTATAAAATATTTATAAAAAAGAATGAAAGAAATTTCCAAAAAAAGATTTATTTTGAAACTCCTCCGCCAAAAGTAGATAGTAGTGAACTTGAAAATGTGTGAAATAAAAATTGATTAGAAATAATACATATAGATAAAAAAAACATTCAATTGGTTAGTGTAACTCCCTCGACATTCAATTTTTTTATGGTTAATGTTAATTGACGGTAGGATAAGTTATTTACATGCGAAAAATAAAAATCAAAAAGTAATTATCAAAGTTAAATAATTGTACGAAAAATGTAGATGATGAAAAAACGTACAATTTACATAAAATTAACAAATGTTATAATTATAATCGAATTTAATTGTGGTCGGGAGACGTCTCCATTTCTCATTTAATGACTTAGAGACTTAGAGACGGACAGACAGACAGACACACGAGTGATCCTATAAGGGTTCCGTTTTTTTTCGTTTGAACGTACGAAACCCTAAAAATGTGTACAGTACGTATGAATTTCACCAAAAAACGACATTAAAATGGATGGTGTCAGTACGATAAAAATTAATATCCTGATACTGTAAAATTTCATGGGACGATTATCAATTTTTGTTTACCTGAACATGAATTTCCCTAGTGCTCATTTTTCAGTTTTATTCCTCATAATAATAGTATTATTATAATTATAATAATAAGAAAATAATGAATTGATAATTACTCATCAATTAATAATCCATTCATCCAACAAATTATTTTTTTATTTAATAAATAAATCATCAATTAGATCAAACGTTTTTAATTTTTTCAGTCTGTCTTCATCAGAATTTCAAATTGAATATATGTATGTCAGGACACGATCTGCGGTAGAAAAAGTTATGTTGAATTGGCAATTTGCAGTTGAAGGAGAACAGTCTCCGAAACTACTTAATTTGCCGCTTCTTTCTATCCAAATAATTCTTTTTCCTTTTTTAGTATCAAAAAAATTGTAAAAGGTTAAAGACCACGTCATGTTGCATGACAAAACGGAATAAAAATATTAAAAGTAGACGACAGGGCCTGGCCTATTCATCTTATGCAATAACAAAAGATAGAGCTTGAACCAAAAATACCAAACAGCACGGTAAAAATTGCCTTGCAGTGTGATAAATTTCTAAACCATCTGAGATTTAGTTGCGGTGTAATAATTAGTTTTTCGTTTACGTCGTGGTAAACAGAAGCGATTTTTTTTAATGGAACTTTTTACAGTACTGTTCCGGAAATTAGATTGTACCGTATTACAAAAAATCATAGGTTTATTTTAAATACTGCGATACTGATTCGGATCTTTATTTTTATTTTTTCGATAAATCCTCCCAAAAATGTTATTTGCATACAGTTTGTTGTGCAGACCACCGTAATTTTTGTGGTATTTTTCTCTCCGTGTATAACAGCTTTAATAGTAATATACATTAAGGCTTATCAACCTCTAATAAAAAATCTTTCAGTTAAATGAAAATACAGATGCACTACAGTATAGTTCTAGTTTTGAGGCTTTCACGGCCATTATTGTTATAAAGATTTGAGGCTTCCGGATAGATGCCGTGTAATGTTTCAGCTTATTGCCGACATTTCGCAAACGTTATAGTTTGCATCATCAGGGCTAGGAGCTCCGATACTGAAGCTCCCTGGTCTCAGGTAGTCCTTATATACGCATGGTCATCGTTCCGGATGACTGCATCAACCAATCGGAGATTTTAATTGATCCGCTGATCAATTAAAAAACCAGGAGGATGGTATGCCAGATAAGGTGGACCTGGTAACCTCCGTCTCTGTTCAGGTTGTCCAGGTGTTTTCGGATTTCTAGGCCTTTTCTATGTTTTCTGGAGAAGTAACTCGAAAGGTTGGCCAGCATTTGAGCCTTGTCGGAAAGGATAGAGTGTCCAGTTTCCATCTTGTGTTCTGCTAATGCTGACTGGAGAATATGACCATATTTGGCACACCGTTGGTGTTCCTTGATCTGTGTACTGATCTTCCTCCCGGTTTCTCCTATGTACACTTTGCCACATAAGCATGGTATCTTGTATACCCCCGGTGTGTTTAAAGGGGGTCTTTGGTCCTTCGGGTTCGGGAGCACTTGTGCTATCTTCTTTTACAGTTTGAAGATGACTTTGATGTTGTATTTCCTGAGGACCCTGCTTATGTGGTCTGTTCTGCCTTGAAGGTACGGGAGGACGGTTGTGCGTATGGTTTCGTTGTCTGTTGTTTCTTTTCTGCGACCTTCGCCTGCGATTTTCTTCTTGAGGCGTTCGATGGTCCGTTGGATTTCCCTTCTGTTATATCCATTGTTTAATAGGGCCAGTTTGAGGTGGTCTACTTCACTGTCCAAGGAGTCAGGTTGGGAAATGGTCAGGGCTCTGTATACTAGGGAGCTAATGACTGATGATTTTTGGGATGGGTGGTGGTGAGAGGTGGCATTGAGTTATCTATCCGTATGTGTTGGTTTTCGGTAGACTTGATGGCCTAAGGAACCATCGTTTTTCCGTTGGACCAATACGTCTAGGAAAGGGATTTGTTGGTTTTGTTCGATTTCCATGGTGAATTTTATATTAGCATATTGGGAATTGAGGAAACTGAGGAAATGGAAAAGGGTATCTCTGCCATAGCTTCAGATGACGAAGGTATCGTCGACATAGCGGAATCAGATCGAAGGTTTCAATGGGGCTTCTTCCAAGATTTTGTTCTTGAAGTTCTCCATGAATATATTGGCGATGATTGGCGAGATGGGGGAGCCCATGGCTGCGCCGGAGGTTTGTTCATAGAACTGGTCTTGGAATTGGAAATATGTGGAAGTGAGGCAGTGTTCAATGAGCGGCCATAGATCTGTGGAGATTTTAGGAGATTTTTTGATGATATCTAATGTGTCGTAGACCGGAACATTCGTAAATAATGATACAACGTCGAAACTCACAAGAATGTCATCTGGCTTGGTTTTAATCGCCGTGATTTTATTCACAAGGTCTAAAGAGTTCTTGATGTGGGATTTGTTGAGGCCGGTCATTATTTGGAGGGATTTAGTGAGAAACCGGGCTAGGTGATAAGTGGGACCACCAATATTGCTGACTATTGGCCGCAGGGGGATGGAGTCTTTGTGGATTTTGGGCAGGCCATAAAGTCTGGGAGCTGAAGACTCCTTAGGAGTTAGGATTTTAATTACGTATTGCGGTAGCTGGGAGTATTTCAGAATCGTCACTGTCTTTTTCTCGATCCTAGGTGTGAGATTGCGGGATAGTTGTTTGTACGTGTTCTTATCGGCAAGCAGGGTGTTTATTTTATTGCAATATTCCTCTTTGTCCATTACGACAGTGGCGTTGCCTTTGTCTGCTGGTAGAACAAGAATCTTCTTATTCTGTCGCAAACTCAGTAATGCACTGTGTTCCTCCTTGGTGATATTTTGTTGTGGAGGTTTGGCTCTGTGCAGGATGTTTGTTGTCCTGTTCCTAATGTCATTGCCTGCTTGGTCAAGGAGGCGGTAAATGGCGGTTTCAATTTGGCTTATTATTTCTTCGGTTGGGATTCTTGAGTATAGTTGCTCTACACAAAAAGAACAAGAATTAAAAATAAGAATGAAAAAAAATAGGGATACAAAAAAAATTTCAAACGAAAAAAATTAGATTGAAAAAAAATTTTCGTCTAAAGTACTTGGCAAGTTTTTTGGATTAATTTATACACTGTACTTAATTTAATTCAATTTTGTTTTCAATATAATTTTTTTCGTTTGAAATTTTTTTTGTATCAGAATTTTTTTCATTCTTATTTTTTATTCTTGTTTTTTTTTCATGTAAAACAACTGTACTGTAGCGCATCTGTATTTTCAATTAATTGGAAGATTTTTTATTAGAGGATAATAGGTCTTAATATATTTTACTATTAAAGCTTTTACAGTTTTAATTAATTCTCGTAAAATTTAGACTTAATTTTTAGTCGGATTCGAATTGGCATTTTTTGTGAGAATATGATTTGATTGGTAAATTTTTGTGAGGCTCTCTTAAATTTTTTTATGAGTTTTAATTTATTGAAAAAAACTTCGTGGGATTCACCTATAATTGTTTGAGATATTTGATGTGAATTAAAGAATTTTTTCTAGGTTGGTTTTTTTGGGAGGAAATCTCTTTTATAACTTTTTGTTAGGGTTTCGTGTTCAGAAGGGGATTTTTTACTGGAATAACTATTAGGGGGGAGTAAATGTACTTGTCTCAACTTTTTTTTACAGCATTTATGCTGTTTTTTGTCAAATTTAGCTGATATCAGAGAAGACATCCCCTCCACTCCTTTGTATTCAATGGTTTAAATTATTTAACTACTTTTTTTACAGGCGGAGTTTCTTTGGTTTATTAAAATATTTTTTTCAAATTATATCATTTTTACAGTTGGGAGTATTTGCATTTTTTTTATTTATGTTAATATATTTTTCCAAGTTATGCAATTTATTTAATTAATTTTTTTAAATATTATTTCACGGTACACATTTTTTCATATTTATCTAATTTGTCGCTTTTTATTTTTACGAGTTTTCATTTTTTATTTGCTTATTATTCATTTAAAACCCAATCAAAGGTTCCATCAATGAATACTCTAACGGCACATATGATATGCACACTGAACACTGAAAATCATTAGCAGAAAATAAATATATACGGCGATATCTTTCATAGGGTCATAACCAACAGTAAGCAGAGTATGTCGTACATATTGCAAGTAAACGTGGTTATGACGGTGGTATCCCTTCGATACTTCTTTTTTGATTTCAACATATTCAACGGAAGTTTATTCTTTATTATGTAACTATGTGTATGTATACACATAGTCGCATTAAATTGCTAAGAATCATGTCTACTGGTAATAAAATATATTCCGAATTCGGTGAAGTAATTTTTCACCGGTTTTGTAAATATTCCGAATGGAAAATTTGTCAAAATTAAGTTCGCGATGAAATATGACTTCCGTTTTTTACTTAAGCAAGTGGTCTGGTTTCAATTCTGATCACATTACAATTTTTGGGTGCCGCGGAATTATATGTAAAACCTCCGTAAATGTGAATGGGATCGGAACATCTGTATTAAAAAAGGATAAACGACCAGGGATAAGAAGTGCTCTCAAATTCTGGATTCATCGAGCAGACGTAAAATGCTTTCTGACAACTAAACTCCAGATTTGAGTACAAAAACGTCTGCTGGTTATAACACACTTTGATATCAGATCCATTTTTTGCTGTCACAAAAGTTGATTTCGGTATTTGTCGGAAAGGGCACGTCAACGTGAAACGAGGCTTACTTATCCAGCGTTTGAAAACAAGAGGTAAATTTGGTATTACACTATTTTTGTTTGGCTGTTAAATATAATAACAAGAATCCGTAGACGAGTTGAGTGAAATTAGGACTACAGTTTGACATCAAGGACCTGTCGGCACGCGACGAATGGAAAAAAAAACGAATTTCTTTGGAACATCGAGGAGGTGGGTAAGAGCAATTCTTATTTGACTTGGCCCGGAGAGGTACTTTTTTGTGTACAGGTCGTTTGTCAGTTTGGTCATGGGATCATCGTAGCACATATTAGACATGATACTGAATGTACGTGTATAGGGTGTATTAAAAGTGATGACCATACTATGCCAGATCAAAAGATCATGAAATTCTGAGGTCAAAAGTCCTTAGCCATTCGTCTCTCGGTCACACCGTTGATTGTTATTATATAATTAGCGAGAATTAATAAAGTACGCTTAAAAGAAGCATCATGGTATAGAGGAGGCGTGTCTCATGACGGTAATAAATACGCTACTAACGCAATCCCGCTGCCTTTGCCACACTCCATCTTCTTATCAGGACATGGGATTGACCATGATTTCATTAGTATCTTATAAACGGTAGATCGGAGAGAGAAATGATAAACGATTTCCTCTTCAGAATTACCGGATCTACGTACCCTGTAAATCATGAGTAAGCCTATTGAGCCACCCTGTCTATTTGCTCATACAGATCAATGAAACCGTTTGCCGTCACCCTAACACTTAACCCCGTCCTTAATCTCACCCTTAACTTCATCCTCAACCGCGATTTCGACCCATGTGCCCTCTTAGCTTTCGCCCCACAGTTACCATAACCAGCCCACAATTCTCTTTCTCGTCGCTCAAGACTGTACGCGTTCGCCGTATCCCATGGCACCAGCTGTTAACCCTCATCTCCCTCCCTTTTCCTCTCTCTTTCTCGCCCTCTCATCATTTCGATCTGTTTATCTTTTTCATGCGATTTATCTGCGCCAGGCATCGTATAAGTGGGCCTTATGATTCTCACATTGAACAACAATGCACACACGCACACGTGCACCCCATATCCATGTTCGGCGGATTAATGTGCATTTTATATTGTTGTGAAACGTGAATGATCATAATTCCATTATAAGATTCTTATCAATCAGTCTTTCGCGTTATAACGAGAACTATGATGTGGTATTATCAAGCTCGATTGGATCACTCAATGAAAAACTGCTTGTTAAACCAAAAACGGATTATTAATAATGATAATAATTGCACTGGTTTATTGGGTGATATCGGCAGCGTAATACCCTATATGTATTGTATTTCATGTGAGGCGAGCACACTCAAAAAATAATGGCATTACGTTTAGGTCATTATAGAACGACCCCCCCACATTTCCCGATTTAATCCCAGCTGTGAATAGTCGGCATGCGATTAAATTTCGGAGCATGGTATACACGTAGGGCGTTTGAAAGTCGTATTAAGTATTGTCGATTTCATTGAAGATTTAAAAAAAAGCTTGTAGGGCTAAAAAAATGAACTTTTAAAAAATATGTGCATTCGATAGTGGCAACCGTTATATAATTATCTATAGAAAATTTAAATGCAAAAAATGATATTGATATAGTAAAAATATGTCAAAATCGAAACAAACATTTTCAGAAATCGTTTCTTCGTGAAGAAAATCGCCATTTTATTTTATTCCACGAAAATGATTTTTTTTTTTAAATTAAAGTTGAAATATTATAATTCAAGGAAAAAATATTGTATAAGGGGCATTCCATGCCAAACCGACCAGTCCGTGACCCCGACCATTTTTGATTTTGTCGAATTTTTTTCATTTTCAAGTAACTACTGAAAAGAGTTTTTAGGAATTTTTTTAGATATTTATCTCAACCCATTTAAAAGTAATGAATTTTTCAAAATTTCGTAAGAAATTTTTTTAAATGCTCATAACTTTTTCAACGTCAGATATCAAAGTAAAATAGAAGGTAGTTTTTTCGCCTTGAATGGTAGTTTCATAAAAAAATACAAAAAAATTATCAAAAGTCAATTTCATATGTTTTTTTTAGTTTTAATCCAAAAATATTTTTTTTTTTCAAAACTTGAATCGTTTTGATTTCTTTGAAAAAATTCACCATTTTTCTATACATATTTTCACATGTCTTGAAAAATTTACAGCTTGTGATATCCATACCTTCTATTTTTTTCTCATTTTTTACGACGTGTAAACCAATAATAAAGAGTTGTCAATCCTGGATTATATTTTTTATTATTTTTTTTCCACTCATAATTCCATTCCTCAAGAAATTATAAATGAAAAAAGTTAATAAATAAATATTGGAACTGATTTCCATATTTTATTTTTTTATTTTATTTTTCAACCAAACATTTTTTTTACAACTTGGGCCATTTCGATTTTTCTGAAAAAATTCACCATCTTTCACGACACGTCCCAAAAAATCCGCAGCGTGTGATATCCATAAATTCTATTTTTTTTATTCTCTACCATGTGTAAACCAATGATTGTCAATATAATTAATCCTTATTCATGAATATCACACGCTGCGGATTTTGTGGGACGTTTAAAAATGTGTCATAAAGGATGGTGAATTTTTTCAGAAAAATGAAAATGTCCCAAGATGTGAATATAAATGTTTGGTTGAAAACTGAAAAAACATGGAAATCAGTTCCAATATTTGTTTATTAATTTTTTTTATCCATAATTTCTTGAGGAATGGAACTATGAATGGAAAAAAAACAATAAAAAAATATAATTCAGGATTGACAACTAATAATTATTAGTTGTAAACCAATAATTATAATTATTGGTTTACACGTGGTAAAAAATAAGAAAAAAATAGAGGGGATGGATATCACAAGCTGTGAATTTTTCCAGACGTGTAAAAATATGTCTACAAAAAAAGTGAATTAAAAAAAAAATCAAAACGGTCCAAGTTTTGAAAAAAAAAAATTTTTTCGATTAAGACTAAAAAAACGTATGAAATTGCCTTTTGATAATTCTTTTGTATTTTTCGTTACGAAACTACAATTCAAGACGAAAAAAATTACCTTCTATTTTATTTTGATATCTCTGTTGCTGAAAAGGTATGAGCGTTTAAGAAAATTTCGTGCGAAATTTTCAAAAATTCATTATTTTTAAACGGGTTGAGATAAAAATCTAAAAAAGTTCCTAAAAACTCCTTTCAGTAGTTACTTGAAAATGAAAAAAAATCGATAAAATCAAAAAAGATCAGGGGGGACTGGCCAGTTTGGCATGGAATGCCCCATAAACATTTGTGCATTGAGGATTTTTTAAGGGTTTTTAAACATATGGTATATTCGAAAGGTAAAAAAATCAGTAAATATTTGGTTTATGACGACAGAAGTGCTTATTTTTTTTTTTTTTAAAGTACGCAAATCCAAATATTGTTATTTTCTTGTATGTTTTGATTAAAATTTTAGGTGCACTCAATGCAAAGTTCGCATCTGTGTTCGTCGCAAACGGGATCGAGGCAATTGTATTATCAAGAGGCGTGGTAGCAGCTCGACGCCAAATATTAAAAAAGAAAGCTTCCGCGAGTCCTGCCGCACTCTTATATACGCGAATATGACGATTTTCGGACTTTTCATATTTTTCAAAGTGCTCTCACAGCGGAACCGTTTAAGTAAAAAATCTGAATGTAGGGAACGATTTTTTTCGATTTTTCTTCTTCCATTGGTCTTTGTTGTAAGTTGATCCGTCCACCCAATCTCGAGATATGATAATTTTGTGATTTAAAATCGAATGTTTGGGGAACTTCTGTCCTTTGGAGTCGGAAAGACGTAAGAAGCATTTATTTACATTTGGACAAACGTCCTTTGCGAGACTGGTAAACATTTGTCTACCCTGCAGTCGCCCAGTCCACTGAACTAGGCTACCCCCACTTATTGCGCGCCGCTGAGCGAGACAGCGCGCGAAGCGAGGTCCCCTCTCTTTCGCCCATAGCGCGCGCTCTCTCTTTCTCATTCAACAAGAACATATGTATAATGGTCATTTTATAACTAAGTACTTTTTAAGTAATACTTTTTTTTAAATAAAAAAAAGTATTTTTTATGAATATACTTCGAGTAGAATTGAAACAGGGTGCGAAAAGTCGATTTAACACAGTTACAGAATAATTTCGCCGTGCTTACCTCTTATTATATTACCGTCTATTTATTTTATACGCGCGCGGCTTATTGTCTTGTTATCGCAAAGTGCGTATTTTACGCGACTTTCCTCGCATACGATACCGTAGTTGGTAATCATCGGCCCATCGATTTGCAACATTTTTCAAATCAATTTTTTCGCCATCAAACGTCACGATGCATGAAGCGTCAGAAGGTCCACTGCCCCCTTCTGCATTCAGGGATAATGCCCCTGCTTTAAAATTTCTCAAATTATAACATGTTTCTAACTTAGCCATGCTGTTGAATGCGAACAACTATTTATTTGTTATACAAAATGAGAAATAATTACGATTTTATACAAAAATATGATTGCTTTGATATTAACTACCAAAATAAAAATTATACATAGTTGCATAATCTTGTGCGTGAAATTAAAAAGCATGGACAGAAGCAAGTAGACATCGTTTAATGGCCCACTGTTCCAACTACTATCTCAAGCAAATGCTCTGCGCAACTTGCTTCTTTTCCAATTCTCCAACAGTTCCAACCGCCCGTCATGCCAAATACCCAACCGTAGCAAGTGCGCGGCGTGACAACTCAACAGCGTAGCAACCCATGAAAATATTGCAGAGGTGTACTATGCGGCCGATGCATAACACAGTATTGGATAACCAACCGTTGGCGCCCAACGTTGGGCCATTTGTTGGATCAACGCTGGCTTTTAAACGGCAGCCTCTATTGGCACTCAACGTTGGACCATACGTTGGGTTGGCAGAAACTGACGTTGGCCCAACGCTGGCCCCCATCATAGGACCCAAGTTATCATCGGTTTTCGGTTAATTGTCACCCACTGGTGAAACTAATGATTGGCCAACCGTCAACACCGTTGAGGCGACACTGGGCCAATACTGGGCCGATTGTAAATCTTTTCTAGGAAAGTAGACACTACCCTTAGTGTATCAACTACCCCTCGTTACTCGCTTTTTTGTAATTTTTCAACGTTTCCAACTGCTCCTCGTACCAAAATTCAGCAGCACTTATTCAGCAGCACCGGCCGTCCTTATCGAGTGGAATGGCCCATACTCGATCACCGTCACAGAGTGTAAACTTTTAAATGTACCGACTACCTAGGTAGTATGGGTAAGAGTAGAGTGAGGTGTTTTTAGGCATGGATTTTTAAAAAGTAGGGTTTGAGCCATCATGATTATAGTTAAAACACGTAAAATTTTTTCCAATTACTACATTGGCGTCCCTCAAAATTTGAAACTGCTCTGTTCGGATCCGAGCCTTCATTAACTGCTCTCCTTCGTAGTGGTTAATTACAGTTGTAATCTTTGCGTAAAAAAAATTGAAATCTCGCAATATTCTTTTCTTTCAAAAATTGTTTCTTTTTTAATCCTAAATACTTGCCAGTGTCACTTTTTGTTACCATCCACCAGATCGCCATGGCCGTTCATGCACTGGAAAAAAAATTAAAGTATTGCCAACTATGTGATGAAGTTGAACGATTCTCGTTGCGCCAATAGTCATATTATGTTCAGCTAATCGCCCGGTGGTTGATCCATTAAAAGTCATGTCGTTGAGACAACTACGCCATGATTTTGCCGCTAAATTTTAATTTATTTTAGTTGAGTGTATTTATAGTATAAATAGTTACATTGAGAAAAAAAACGAAACTTGGGACACAGAATTGATTGAATTTGAAATAATCACACGGAGGTTGAGGTGTATATGGTTTATCCGTGACTCAATAAAATAATAGAATCAGATAAACTTCTTCATGTAAATTGAATTCAATGATACCATAGATCAACGGAATATAATTTGTAATTACGCTAATTACCTAGTAGTAATTTAGATGAAATCTTTTGTTGCTATTCGAACAAATGAACCTTTGCTAAAGCTACAAAAATTTCGTTGCGCAAACAATAAGTTTTGTTTGACATAAATTATATATATTGTAATCGGACAGCCTTATTCCCTGGCTGGTTTCTGGTGCGGCAGAAATCCGCTAGAGGGCCACGGACGGAGCGCTCTCGCGTAAGCGTCGCTCCGCCCGTGTGCTCATAAGGCTCCGGCATTGAATAATTAAATAACTAATAACGACCACTTCGATCAATGGTCGCCAAGTTAAGCTGAACCCTTGTTTTCGAGACGAGGTTAAAAGGCCTAAGGCCTTTCGTATAATTAAAGTACGCTGATATAAAAACGTTTGCCACCTAATTATATCAGGATAGGCGCTCTTACGAAAGAGAAGAGGATGACCTAAAAAATCGATAAACCGTATTTACTATTGAAAATCGTAAAATATAAAATCAAATAAAAAATATATACATATATATAAAAAAATTCAAATATTTTTTACAGTCATTTTAAAACCATGATTGTTCGGCACAATATATACGTTTTGATTACATAATGCAATTCATTTAATCCAACCATGATTGATACAATTAACTGAAATACTTTTCCCCATTTCCCGACCAATGCGATGATACTATTTCAAATATTTATTGAATTTTATTCAAAAAATATTTTGGTTCTATTAAATATTTAAAGTTTTACCACAAATTGCGGGTATAAAGGGCTCAACGAAATACCTTCAACTGCGCGTGAAAGCTGCGTCAACTACGCCATTGGTTTCGCCATATCCAACCTCAGGGCGTAGATGAGCCAACTATGCCTCGACACTATGCTTTCTTTCAGTGTGGGTTAATGCATATATGATTAATATTGCATTGAATATTCCCCGATTGCTGTTTAGGCCATCTACCCCAGTAGTATGTATGGTGATGCTCCATAATCTCTACATGGTGTGCAATGGTGCTGAGATTTTGATTCGATGACGAACCCGCTCGGGCTAAGCCGCTTTGCAATCTTGCTTATAACCGCTCAAGAGGGTAGTAGTTTATTATCGTGTCGATGTTACCTATTCAACGAATCCCGTAATAATTATTATGTAGTAATAGCCTTAAGTTGTAATCTTGTTACTGATTTGAGGGAACGTGTTTTCTACAGAAGAATACAGCTTCGAGTTCTTCCATTATGGATATGGAAAATTCCAGTCCAATTGATGCAGCAGTACTTAAAGATTCTGTTTTGTCAGAAGACAAATAAAAAGATATTTTGTTACATAAACTATGATATATTAATTAACAAGTAACTGTTTATTCACTAAAGCATAATTTGTGAAGGAATACAAGTAACGAAGAAATAACCATTCAGCCGGAGATCCTTCAAAAAATAGCGTCTTGCTGCTGCTTTTACTAGGAACATCAAAAAATAAAAATAAAAAATCAGTATGAAATATTAAGGACTAAGTAGAATTTTATAAAAATCGATCTTTTCGCATTTCTTAAAAGTAAACAGTTTTGAGAATACTGTGATAAAATATTATTAAGAAATTCGAAGAATTGTAAAAGTCACGGAAGTTTCCCTGAAGCAAGGCGGAGGAATCGCCGACTAAAAGTAAAATTAGGAAATTGTTTGTTTTTTTTAATTATTCCATTCTTAATTAACAATAACAAAATTATTCATCATTATTCATAATTTCTCGTCAAGATAAAACTTTTTGTCGCTTGTATTTTTGTTGTAAGATGAGCAGTTTTTGAATTATATTATATAAACAATTAATGATATTGTAAATCTCTTTCCAACCATTAAGGCGGTCGTCTAGTGTGAAGGCTATTTTTTTAATGTTTTTTTGGGGAATTTTTTTTTTGACAAACCATTAAAATAAAATAATTTATAAATTATATATCATTTTTATTAACATTTAAACAAACTTTTTGAATTTTTTTAAGTCAATATATTGAATATAATCGGAGATACACCGCCCAACAGGAACACATATAAAAAAAGAGGTGCTCCACGGCTGCCATGATTCCGGCCGTTCTGCTTATCTGAAATTAAAAAACCAAACGCCATTCTAATTGTGAGACTTGAGGCTCTACATGGAATTAAAATAAAGTCAGAATTCCAAAAAATATTTTTTTTTACGCTTTAGAAAAAAAATTCAATTTTTCGCACTTTTTTTTGGGGTCTATTTAGCTGGTAAAAAGAAAACTAACGAAGCAATCTTAATTATTTTAGTTCAACTTGTAGTTATATATGTACTAAAGATGCTGTATAAAATTGAGCAGAATCAATTAACTAATTTTTGAGATATCATGGCAGCAGTTTGAAAAATCGTGTTTTGAGAAAAACGCATTTGAAAGTTATTGTATATAATTCATAATAAAAAATGGTCTCACCATCAATCTGCTATGCCTGCACCATAGAGTACACCTTCTTCTTCTTCAAATAAGTTATGCAAGGTCGTTTTCTCTTCTCTGTTTGAAATCCGGGCTTGTTTGGCGAAATCACTCAAGCGTCTCTCTGAGCGGTCGATGCGAGAATCTTTACGCTGATGGACGAACGCTTGGGCATTTAGGCCAATGTTTACTCCCATGACTTTCATCAGCTTTAGAATAGATTCGAACCCTTCATTGAAGATTAACACAGCAAGAAATGTGGCGATTTGAACGACTTTTGCACCAGAATGAAGATGCTTCGGAGCGAAAGTCCAAATTAGTGAGTCTCTTGACAAATCATCATAGATTGGCTTGATAACTTCCTGAACTTTTTCAGAAAGAGGCTGCTTATCGTGTTTAAATCGATCACTGATTCCCTGAAATTCAGCTCTACGCCACTTACAACAAATATTTTCACCTGCAGGACAGTTTTGATGCCATGGCTTATCATCTGTGGAAATCTTGTGATAAAAAGTGGCCCAAATTTCTTTTATCATATCAGCAATGGAATCCGAATATCTACGAATGGCCAATCCATAACATTTTGTCAATTCGCCAATTACTTTATCAGTGAGTTTACCCTCACCTCTTCCGCCTATGCCCTTGTTAGCTTTCTTTGCATTTCTAAGCCGAGTTCCCATTCTCTTTTCAACATGTCCAACACATTCTTTTTTAACAACTACATAATTTTTTCCATATGGTTGTACATCTAAAATACCTTTAAGTGTCTTACTGTCACTATCACCTATATACGTTAAATATTTGACGCTATATTTATTTATTGAACGTGTAAATATTTTCACGATGGCATCTATCTCCGTTTTTTCAGAACTTCCAGTATGATTTATCATACAATTTTTTTCATGGAAAGCGAACCATTCTTCATATCCTTGTGGATCATCCTTCTTTTTATTTTTTCACGAAATACATCCCTGACAAAAACTACTCAACACACACGCATCCACTACTTTACAGGTATATTTTGCAATTAATGTTGAGACGCCGAATAAAGATGAAAAAGCTCGCTTTTTCCACGTTCCATCTCCCGAGATTGTAAATTCATCTTCTGGTTTACCGGCTTCTTTATTGAGCTCTATTTCCTCAGTAACCGCCAAGGACAACGCATTTGTATAAACGGTTGAAGCAGCTATATATATAATATTTAATACTCCATAATAAGTATTTCGAGCCAAACCTTGTCCCATATCTATCAGTCCACAAAACATTTTCAAACCTTCTAAGCCGAGTCCTAATAAACGCATTACGAAAACCATGCGACGATTTATTTCGTATGCATTATCGATCATAGGGCATGAGTTGATTTGCTTTATTTCGTCACATTCGCACTCCATAGAAATCTTGAAACCCAAGCCTCGTACACCAAACTGTTTAAATGTCACTTCATTATTGCAATTCTTGCAAATGACAGACGAAGAAATGGCTGAGAAAACGCTAGTAAACTCCAAAATGCAATAAACCAAACTTGGAGTAACGGTCACTTCAAGATTTTTCTTTGCTCCAAGTTTCTTCGCTGACGTAGATGTAAATGACATATAATTTACCCTTGTATATTTATTTCCATGAAATTTCTGTTTTTTTTTGTCCGATCTCCATGAACTGGCTCAGAGTGACTTCCCTTTTTATCCATTTTCAATTATTTTTCGAAAGTGTATCGAGCGAGGAAAACTACGATGTGTACTGGGTCGATGCCACGCCGAAACTGATCGACCGACGCTATACACAGATATCGGAACGGATTTGTAAACAGTTCTGGGTCCCCAATAGTTGAGTCTAGTACACAAAAGAACCAGGTAGCAGCTGGGCTTCAGAATATTCGATGCGAAAGCCAGTGCTGCGACGCCCCGCTGAGCGGGCGCCACGCGCTCCGTATACCTGCTCCGGTTTACGGCTATAACTTTTCAACGGCTTCGAATTTCGAAAAATCCTTTTACCCACGTCTTCTACACATGTTTTTTATTTATTTATGAAAAATTTCGATTTATGAAAAAAATCGATTTTTTGACCTGACATACTAGACGACCTCCTTAAGGGGGGAGATACCTTTAGAACTTGAAAAAACGATTTATTCCATTAAATGTTAGCGCAATGTCTTAAGAATATCGTGTCAAAATTTTAGACTGAAATTCAAAGCCGTTCGGAAGTTCAAACCGTAAAGTGACACAACTTACCGACGCTTGGGCGCACTGCATGCATAATTGCGTGTTACCGACGGGGCTACATATCTTTCTTACCCTACTATTTCCAAATGCATCCACGGTTACTTTGGAGCACTTGGAGCGTTTTCTGTACAGCCTATTTTTCAAACGAAATGTTTATGTAGTATTTGTAGGTTAGAGTTTACGCTAGCGTCTCGTGATCAGTTTTGTTCCGAAATTTGCAGTGCTCCGAAAAATTGTTTCAAAATGTCGTCTTATCCAGAAGCATCGAAAAGCGAAACATGCCGATCTTCAAGACCACGCAAAGAAAATTCTGCGGAGATAAGAGGTCAGTGGAAGAAGATGAAAATGAAAGTGAAAAAAATAAAGCAAACGCGAGTGCAAGAAAACTTTCCTTTGGTAGCGAAGACGATATAAATTGGAACCCTTTGCACGGTTACCGTTTTATAGAATTTTTCACGGTATTTAATGCCTTAACCAAGTTGGTTATTCGTCGCCAATGTAAGCACTGTTTGAGATTTGAACAATCCGGAAATCAAGGTCTCAATTTTGAAATCGTCCTGATATACCTCTGTGGTCGAAAAGATATTCATTCAGGACCTTTAGTGAATACTGTCTACGAAGTGCCGAACTGTGTTCGTCATGCGGCTCTTAGGCATCGGAAAGGAAGGTATAAATCTCTTCTGTAATTTCATGGACGTATATAACGGGTCGAGCGGAACCGCAACAAATGAATGAAAAAAATTGAGGCCAATCCTCGATTTGAAAGTTTCTGGTGATGGGACGTGGGAGAAACACGGTTGCAAATCCTTATACGGTGTAACAACGTTAATAGGCTACTACACCGGTAAAGTGATTGATTTAGTAGTCAAAAGCAGCTTCTGCTTAGCCTGTATGATGTGGCAGCAAAAGAAAAATACTCCGGAATATGAAGAGTGGCTTGCAGAACATGAGGAAGATTGTCTAAAGAATCACGAAGACTCCGCAAGGAAGATGGAAGTGGATTCAATTATAGAAATGTTTTCGCGATCGGAGGAGACGTTCGGTGTACGTTGTAAAAACTATATAGGAGATGGAGACTCCAAAACATTCAAGGCGATTTTGGATAAACAACCTTACGGTGATGAGTTTCAAGTAATCAAAAATGAGTATATTAGCCACATAAAACAAAGAATGAGAAGTCGCCTCCGAAATCTAAAAAAAATGCATAAGCTCGGTGGCAAAGGAAAATTGACGGATGCCTTGATAAAAAACTTACGGCATACTATGGCTTAGCTATTCAAAGAAACGTTGATAGCTTGGACGATATGAAAAAAGCTATATTGGCCACTTATTATCACTTATTCTCCTCTAATCAAAATCCTCAACATGATTACTGTCCACCGGGCAAAGAGAGTTGGTGTAATTGGCAAAAAAATAAAGCTATTGGAACAAATTTAGATGATTCTGAGCACCCTCCTTCGCTTCACCAAGTCGTCCAAAAGCATATTTTCCCGATTTATGAGGATCTGTCCAAGGAAGATTTACTCCAGAGATGCTTGAGTGGTCATACTCAAAATGCCAATGAACGTTTTAACTCAACGGTCTGGACCTTGGCTCCGAAGCATTTAAATTTTGGTTTGAAAATCGTCGAAATTGTGTCGTATCTTACGGCTGGACTATTCAACGAAGGATATACATCGATTTTGAAAACCATGGTGGCATTAGATATTATTGGTGAACGCGGTTAAAACGTAACTCACGCCACGTCACGATTCACGGATTCACGTAAGGGATACGCATCGAGTCCGATGAGGCGCCAGGGGTGCTCATACTCTCGAGCAACCTGCTGCCCCCTCACGGTCTTCTTCGTTTTTTTGTCGTTTGTTCGTTGTTGCGTCCAGCGTTCCAGTCCTTACCGGTCTTTGTACGACGCACGTTGTTCAACTTTAATTTCCCTTTCTTTTATCATCCTTAATAAATCTTTAATATTACGAAACGTATATTCACCTTACTATTGATTTATGTGCATTCCCATCGAGCGCCTCTTAACAGATATCATCGTTGGAAGTCAATGCAAAAATTACGGCGATAGCGTCGACGCTCACCATGTGCATCGACCGTAGCGGCGCAGCTCCTTATCAACTAAAGAGGCTTGAAAAACGCGGAAAGAACAGTTGGCTGTGGAA
Organism: Rhimphoctona megacephalus; assembly: GCA_963989365.1. Taxonomy (NCBI): domain Eukaryota; kingdom Metazoa; phylum Arthropoda; class Insecta; order Hymenoptera; family Ichneumonidae; genus Rhimphoctona; species Rhimphoctona megacephalus. Next base: position 6,153,403 of record OZ022423.1, read on the forward strand.
GATCGATTCTTTGAAGAAGCTGAAGACTTGGTATATGGCCCTGGAATCGCTGATTAGCCGGTGAGTAATTGTTATCATTGACTTTTCCCGTGACTAAACTTTAAACGCGTTTTACTCAAAACTATATTTTTCAAATTGTGCAGTCTCACGTAAAGCTATTCAATCGATTTCAATCAAATTTGGTACACAATTGAACAACATCACTCCTTTCTATATAAATATAATAGATTTTCGATATCGGCCAAAAAAAGTATTTTTCCGAAGCAAAATATACGAAAAATTTCATAAAAAATCGCAATTTCTATTTCAAAACCGTATAGTTTTTGCAATTTTTAATATTTCTTATTTTCCCGATATTCATATAGAAGCTATAAGTGTTTAAAATGAAAATTATCAATTGTATTGATTTCAGATGAAAACAACGAGCTCCAGCCTGCACGCTAAATGAGAAGTCTCCGGTCAACCTGCTCCAGAGCCAGTGGAATATTTCAGCCATTTTTTATTCTTTTATAATAAAAAAAAATACGCTTCGGTACTTCAAAGTGCACTCTAATAATTGATAAAGTTTGAAAAAAAACTTTCTAGTAAAAAAAAAATCTATGAAATCATCGATTTTTTAGGCTTGTAAAGGTATCTCCTCCTTTAAACGCGTTTTTCTCGAAATATGATTTTCAAAACCGGTGTTCACGATATCTCAAAAACTGATCGACAGATCTTCTTTAAATTTGGACACGATATTCTTAGATACTTTGTTCAGTTAGCTACGATCAGACTTTCCGAAAAAAATTCATTCAAATATTTAAACAATGAATTATAAACTTCAAAAATTACTAATTAGGAATTCGAGGCCTATTTTTGTTTCAGATGACTTGTCAACCCAAAATGGTGAACACCGCAAATGACATTTCTAAAAACAGTGCTAACACTAACGCCAATTAACAATATTTATTGTGGATAAATTTTAATTAAAAAAATCACATACATACGAGAATACATGATCTTTTAAACAGAAAATAAAATTTTCGAATAAAGCGATTATTTCCCGAGAATTTTTTTTTCAAAATATGGTCTCTCTTTTATCCATCTACTCAGGTGTAAGGCGTTATAGATTGTATGTAGTCTTTAAACGAAGAATTTTGTAAAATATGAATTTGATAAAAATGATGGACGACCTACGTAGACTGATTTTTTGTGAAAATGACGTTTGCTTGCCGTAATATAAAAAAAAGTATCGGAGCATTCCACGCTAAATCAGCCACTGTTTCAATTTTGTATTTTTTATTTTGTTCATATTTTTTTCTTTATGCCTGGTAAAAAAAAATTAGCAAGTTCATGGGACATGAATTTTTAAATAATTTTTTAATTTTTTTCATCAAATATCTATACCTTCTTGAAAAATGAACCAAACGAAGCGAATAAGGGGGTCAAAATTTTTGTTTCGAAATGTACTTTCATTTACAAATACACAAAAAATTATAGAAAAATTACTACGAGAGATTGTTTCAATTCTAACAAGGAAACCTTCCCAGGTATGCCCCGCCGATTTTGTTCTGCTTGGAGTATGTTATTCTACATTGAAATCTAAGAGACACGTATTTTTTTTTTTTTGCGTAAACTCATATTTAAGGGGTGAAACACACCCCTAAAGTTGAGGTCTCCTAGGGGAGGTTATTCAGTTCCAAATATATGCAGACAAGGGGGCAAAATCAAACCAATTGCATTCAATGCTTCATAAACAGTTATGACTACTCGATTTTTTTCAGCCCTGAGGGGATGAATAAGCCGAAGTTATAGGGGTTGAAAATTAAAAAAACGTTACAACAAATAAAATATGCCCGATATGGAAGTGAAAAAAATTGCATAATTAACAGTTTCAAAAGCTAAGAGATACATGTTCTTGCATTTTTCGAAAAAATGCATCCTTAAGGGTGTACTGCCCTTACATCCGAATACCTTTAATTTCTGTAGATACGTATTTTTTTAAGTATCTATCTGCTAGAAAATATTCTGTTGGATATAGAACATATCGTGAAATTGTTTAAAAAGATTGCTATCAACATAAAAAAAATCCCTTGAAAATAATCGATAGATTATAATAATCGATAGAACATATGATTCAGGCATTGCAGATAATGAAAATTCTTTACTTGAGAGATCATTTCTGTGCGAGGGGTCGAAAAGTAGCTTTTTTCGCGATTTTGTTTCAACCGATTTTTTAATGTTTCATTAAGGCCTTACATACGTCCAGAATTTTCAAAAAATCGATTTTTTTTTACAGATTACTATTCTCTATAGTTTTAGGTGTATTTCTGTGTAAGTCGATTGTACAAATTCCCCATAGATCGAAAGTTATTATAGAAAACGCGACTGCCCAACGAGAGTCTGATGCGCGCAGGTAGATGTCTCGAGCGAAACGCACTTGAAACTTTAAATGCATTTTTCTCAAAACTACTTTTTCTGGCACGGTCTGCATGATAACTCATATAGTTTTTAATATTTTTTGATGCTTTTTTTTTAAATATTCGAAGTTGTTTTCTCTATAGTCTGTCGAGTCGGATTTTTGATGTTGTGATAAAAAAATGTTATAAACATAATTAAAGTGTGACATTTATGACACAAAATGCACACTTTTTTTTAAACTGCCGTAAATTGCCAACATTTTTCGAATTTCAAAAATCCGGCTCGACAGACTATAACTACAACTTTATTTTACAAGAATGTTTTTACGTTTTGCAGATCCATCAGCATTTCAAGAAGAAATGATGCAGACCGTGGAGCAATTTTTTTTCATAGTGCTTCGGGAAACGTGATTTTTTATGTTGTAATTTTTGAAAAAAAATGAAATAAATTTTTTTATAATGTTTAAATACTAAGAAACAATGTGTAAAAATTATTTTTATTAATTTCTATTGCTATCTCTTCTAAAAACAGTTTTTCTTTTAGCGCGTTTTAGGCGCTGCTGGACGTATGTAAGGCGTTAAATCACTCTTAAAGAATAGAGGATGAATTCTTAACGTTATTTTTGTTTTTTACACTGTTTTTTTTCTATCATTGAAAATGTCCTATAAAAAAACGATGTGCACGATTCTAGCTGTAATTATTGTCTAAAACAAAATTTTAAAAAGATTATTAATTTGCATGTGTGTCACTATTTTGCTATGGAGGGTTTATTTTTATTTTTATTTCTTTATTTTTTATTATCAAAAAACTGTTGAAAAAATGGGCTAAATTCGTTCTCGTTTTGTTAGAGAAAAAGAAGTTTGTTATACACGTGATGTTTGTTGTTACAATCACGTAGCAGTAAATGAACTGATATCTTTTATCATTTCGAACCTTACTTTGTATATGTTCGTTAGCCTTGCTTATTAGCTATCTGATTCTCCGAGTTGATATTATACTTCACCTATCATTGAAATAAGTTTCAAAATACGTTGATAAGAAATATATAACTGTTATCTGCCTCTGCCTCTCTTATTTGACATATGATGGCCTGTGCTACGCTTATAAGTCGCGTTCTTCAGAAATTGCTTCAATTCGATAAGTGCGAGTTAGAAGGAATTTATCTCGTGATAAAATAATTTCAACAATCAAAGGTGTGTATAACTCTGTGTTTTCTTGGCAATCAAAAGGTGTTAAAAGTTCCATACGTTAAGAAATCAAGTGTATTTATTATCAAAAATGAAAGTGAATCCGCTTAATGTGATATGATTAGTTTTGGCACATTTTCAAGCCCTAAATATACCTGAAAACCCTATAAATAATGATGAAATACAATTAAAAGAAAGCATTGAAAATATATTAACGAATGCTGTGCAAGATTACATGGGCGTCGAAACAATCGTAGAAGATTCATTATATTTCCAAGAACCTTACAAAGATTGGGATATGAAAATAGTAGAAGACGAAGAATGGGGATCGGCAATCAATGATCTGGTACTACTACCGGATCCGGATTTTTGTACTACTGATGATGAATCTGTTTCGTACGAGTATAAATCGAGGGCAGTCAACTATTGGAGAAGTGGCAAAACTAAAAATTTGAGCTTATCAAGTGTTAAACAAAAATTTAGAAAAGTACAATCAGTGACTCAATTAAAAAGATGGGCTAAATATTTAAATAAAGGTGGAACTTATAAAGAAAAAATAGCTAGAATTTGCGAGTACACTTTAGCCAATTTTAAAACTGCCGTTGATGCTGGTCTTATGGTACATGACATCGACTTAAAAAAATGGGCAATGCAAGCACAAAAAGAAATCGGTCATGAAGATGTCCGTTTTAAGGCGTCAGACAAGTGGGTACACTCATTTAAGAAAGCTCATAAGATTGTTTCCAGAAAAATTAGTAAATTTATCACAAAAAAAAGTATTGAAAATGCAGACAATCTGCGAAAGCTTGCTGAAAAATTTGTTTCTGAAGTGAAGATCGATATAGAAGAATATGAATTATCGAACGTCTACAATTCGGACCAAAGTGGTTTCCAATTAGAAATGCATTCTGGAAGAACATCAGCGGTTGAAGGAGAGAAACAAGTTGAATGCCTTGTACAATCAATTGCTTCTACAACACATAGTTATACGATTCAGCCCACTATAGTAGGTGACGGAAGGCTTCTTTCTCCGCTATTCCTGGTTTTAAAAGAACCAAGTGGTAAATTTGGTCCAATAGTGGAATCGTCACTATTCAGACCAGAAAACGTTTACATAGAAGTATCGAAATCTGGAAAACCCACTTCAGGTAATAATAAAAATTATTTTTTTAGAGAATTCCTTATATCGACACATAAGATACTGTTTATTTCTTGCAACGAAGCAAATTGACAAATTAATTCATACTTTCAGAACATTTTAAAACTTGACTACAAAATGTCTTCTTCCCCCAAGTTGGTTCAAACAGTATTTTATTAAGGGGACCGTATGGTCTAGAAATTTGAAAAAATCGATTTTTTTTTTTTTCGATATGTCGAAAGTATAGTATCTCAAGAATATACTGTGAAATTTTCATGCGGAAATTCTCAATATTACAGCTTCTACAGCCCATAACGCAGGTAGAGAGCGGTCCGCGACACGAAAACGTTCAAAGCCTTATTGGACACAAAGCCTTACGGGGATGATTTTTTAGTTTGCAAAAAAGAATGTGTTTTGCATGTTAAAAAACGTTTGTACAAACGTGCTGTTGATGCGAAAAAAAAACTTGCACAAATAAAGAAAGCAACAAAGAAATTGACAGAAAAAGAAGAGGGAAAAAAGACACAGCGGAAATCGATAAATAAAACACCGAAGCGTCAACAATTGACGAATAAATTATTGCAAGAGCTGTCAACTTATTACGGTCTAGCAATTAGACGTAATTCAGATTCGACTGAAGGGATGAGAAGTGAAATATGGGCAGCATATTATCACAAAATTTCAACAGATGAAAATCCGCAACACTCGTACTGTCCTCCAGGTTCCGAATCGTGGTGCAAGTGGCGTCAAAGTGAGGCTGCAGGTACTGTAGACACCTACGAGCACCCACCTGCTCTGTGCGATGAAGCACAAGAGATATTAAAACCAATTTATGAAGAATTGACAGCAGAGACTTTATTGGAAAGGTGTATTGGCAGTAATACGCAGAACAATAACGAAAGTTTCAATGCTTGCGTGTGGCACCTTGCGCCGAAACATCTGTTTGCCGGAAAAAAAATTATTGATATTGCCACTCACATTTCCGCTTGCATATTCAATGAAGGATTTGCATCCCTATTGAAAATAATGGAGACCATGGGCATAACAATCGGGCCACAAGCGGAGCAACTAGCGCAAAACCGAGACGAGCTGCGAGTATCGAGCGCCAACCGTAGGAGCACGGACAACTCCAAAGAGGCTCGGACAGCTCGAAGAAATGAAAGGAGTGAGGAAATCTTGAATTATGAACGTTCCGAAGGAATCCTATATGGTGCCGGAATCGCGGATTAACTGTAAGTATTCAAAATTTGCTCAATTTTTGAAAATATCTGTACCTCAAACTTTAAACTCATTTATCTCGAAACGACTTTTTTCGGCACTGCGCAGGTGAACACAAAAAAACTATTCAACCGAATCACTTGAAATTTGGATATGTTGTTCACAACATGTATGGCTATCGTCGGAACTACAATCATAATTTTATTTAAATAATTTCTTATTGTTTATACTAAAAAACTAGTGAAAAAAAAACCCGATTTTACGAATTTTTTTTCAAAAGCGCGCCATTTTGTCAATTTTTAATTTTTTCGATTTGTTCTAGTCCCGACCATAACTGCACTCTTTCTGATTAAGAATCTTCTTGAATTTTGTGTTTCAGATGAGTAGAAGTCTCGGATCGATCTTCACCGTCCGGGTCGGATTTTTCGAGAGGATCGTCTTCAATGCCAATTATATGATAATAAACACTGTTTTTAAAATTAAAAAAAATTTTTTTGTATACTTAATAAAGGTAGTAATAAACCCGAAAAGTTAAAACATCGATTTTTAAATTTTTTAAGGCAAAAAAAAAATCGTGAAAATAGGTGAAATTTTCGTGCTCTAGACCATACGGTCCCCTTAATTGACTCCTGGACTGGACATTGCCCTCGAGCTGTTGACGAGGCGAAACTTTGGGATAAAAATATAAAATTAAGAAAAATACCACAGGGTACAACGGGAAAGATTCAATGTTTGGATGTTTTTGGCTTCAGGATATGGAAAAATTATGTGAAACATTTTTCTGACAATGTCATATTAATGGATTATGATTTAAATTTGCATTTACGAAATAATATAATTAAGCTTCAGTCACTTGTTCACAACCAATTATCATCTCCACGATATGTAAAGTTATTTAGGTATTCATGGTTTAAAAGCGGTTATAATGAATGGCGACCGGAGAATTTTGAAAATCTTATAGATTTTAGTTTTTAAACTTGCAAAGCGCATTGTGATGTACCCGTATGTCAAAATATTGCTGTTGTTAGGTGTTCATGGTGTAAAAAATCATTATGTTTCCAACACTTTTTTGACAATTTCCACTATTGTAAAGAATATAATGAATAATTTAATTTGTCAATCAAAAATACATCTGTACAAAATACAGCATATAAAATATAATAAAAACAATGATACAATAATTAGAAATATTAATATGGTAACAATGTGATTGAAAAGAATTTTCATTATCTCCGATGCCTGAATCATATGTTGTAACGATTATTATATATAACGAAGACGAAATCGCAATTATTTTATTAAAAGAAATGTTTTCAAGGGATTTTTTTTTATGTTGATAACAATCTTTTTAAACAATTTCACGATCTGTTCTATATCCAAAAGAATATTTTCTAGCAGATAGATACTTAAAAAAATACGTATCTACAGAAATTAAAGGTATTCGGATGTAAGGGTAGTACACCCTTAAGGATGCATTTTTTCGAAAAATGCAAAAACATGTATCTCTTAACTTTTGAAACTGTTAATTATGCAATTTTTTTCACTTCCATATCGGGCATATTCTATTTGTTGTAACGTTTTTTTAATTTTCAACCCCTATAACTTCGGCTTATTCATCCCCTCAGGGCTGAAAAAAATCGAGTAGTCATAACTGTTTATGAAGCATTGAATGCAATTTGTTTGATTTTGCCCCCTTGTCTGCATATATTTGGAACTGAATAACCTCCCCTAGGAGACCTCAACTTTAGGGGTGTGTTTCACCCCTTAAATATGAGTTTTCGCAAAAAAAAAAAATACGTGTCTCTTAGATTTCAATGTAGAATAACATACTCCAAGCGGAACAAAATCGGCGGGGTACACCTGGGAAGGTTTCCTTGTAAGCAAAAAAGTCTTCTTCCATAGTCATTTTCTCCTCCGATGTTCTTCATAAATTTTCAATAGAAATTATTGTTTATTTTTAATATATTTTCAGTCTCGTGCCATCGTAACCAAAAGTATTGTTCTATTGTTTCATAATTATAAATTACTGAAAAATTGAGCAAACGGAATGGATGAGCGGGCTAAAATATTTGTTTTGAAAAGTACTTTTATTTAAAAGTATATAAAAAATGATTAAAATGTTACTTCATTCAGTATTTTCCATTCTACGCAAAAAATATTATTTGCCACAACGTCATACCCTTTCGATTGTTTTCATAATTGTTTATAGGAAAGTATGCTCTCTTGATGAACTTGGAGTTCAGTCCCGTGCAGAAATTTTTTGGGGAGTCCCTATTTACGATCAGATCCCGACTGGAATTTGACAAGATTACCCTAAATGAGGTATCCTTACTGACATCCAGTCAAGGTTCACCTCGTAAAATGGACGATGTATTTGTTTTTTAGCGCAACGGTGGCGCCACTCTCACCAGTGGCGTCCCAATCAGATCCGGAACCAAACCACAATGGTTTAGATGGTATCATCACCGGACGCAATCGAGATTTAATAAAGTTATCCCAAATGGAGTGTCCTTACTGGTATCCAATCAGTCCCCAAAACATCATCCGAAAGATGAAATATTCAATTTTTCGCGCGGTAGTGGCGCCAGTTTCACTTGTGGCCGTCCAGATCAGATCCCAAACCGAACCACAATTCGATAGATGACGTGATCATCCGCGTCTGGACGAAATTGGGATTTCATAGAGTCTTCCCCACTGAAATATAAGTATATAGTACGAGAGCCCACTACCAAAACCATGTGCGATCGTTTTACGGTTAAAACCATATAAACTCGCTGGATTAGATGACCCTAGACCCAACTAGGTGGGTAGTAGCGGTAAAATACGTCACAAATCTATGGGGCGCCATGTCTGCTATGTTAAACAATAGGCAGATGGTATTATCACAATACGTCTGATACTCAAAATGTACATAGATTTTATCATGTCCAACAGTTTTCAGACGTATTGCTATGTTACCGATCGGTAAATTTTTTTAACATTTTTCAAATGCTCTCAAAATGTAAGGTGCTCAGTTTTTCGTCTGAAAATTGAATCTTTTACATTAACTGAACCATATTTACTTATAAAAATAATTCTCAGACGGGCTGCTATACATTTTTTTGTCTCATTTTTTTTTTAACGGTCTCTTGGGTACGCGCTACATTATCGGCGGATGAAAAATGTGTTCCCGGTATCTCAGAACTATCGTTTAACTACATTCCGAAAATCACACGTATTGCTATGATAGAGTTAGCCGAAATTTTTTGACACTTTTGAAAATGCGCTTAAATTAGACATGATACGCGAAATGTCTGAATTTAGCATTTTTGGGTTCAGGTCATCTAATCTATCGATTATATACGATTTTGGCCGTAAAATGATGAGGTCAAAATCGTGGTCGCTGACTCTCGTACTAATACTGGAACACGCACCAAGCCTGCCGAAAGAGATAGTGGTAATTATGCAGTTTGACCACTTTTCCGAAAATCGATGGAATATTTTTTTTTTCCGCATGCATTGCTTCTATTGGTAACTACTAATAATATTCTGACGGGGGAGGCTGACATTTCCCATAAAAACCATAAGTTATGGGGTTTTGAAGTTACCAGAAATACGTGATAAAATACGGCATTTCCGAATATTTCAATGCTTACGTCATGGAACACACACACACACACACACACACAGAGAGTTAGAGAGAGAGAGAGAGATTTGTTTGTTTTCGCAAAAAGCAAAAGTTATGGGGTTTTGAAGTTATTGGAAAAATGTGATGAAATAGGGTATATTCGAATATTTAGAAGCTCACATCAGGACAAGTGGACACACACACACACACACACACACACACACACACACAATTCTACGAATTCATTATCAGTAGAGGCGAAATTCTTTAGTCTTCAAAATTATTTGCGAGGGTGGTGAGACACAGCATACACCGTACTATTTCACGCACCCTACTATTTCACGCACACATCCCAAGATTTTCAACACACCCTACTATTTCACGCACCCTACTATTTCACGCACACATCCCAAGATGTTCAGCACACACCCTACTATTTCACGCACCCTATTATTTCACGCACACATCCCAAGATGTTCAGCACACACCCTACTATTTCACGCACACATCCCAAGATGTTCAGCACACACGCTACTATTTCACGCACCTTATGATTTCACGCACACATCCCAAGATGTTTAGCACACACCCTACTATTTCACGCACCCTATTATTTCACGCACACATCCCAAGATGTTCAGCACACACCCTACTATTTCACGCACCCTATGATTTCACGCATACATCCCAAGATGTTTAGCACACACCCTACTATTTCACGCACCCTATTATTTCACGCACACATCCCAAGATGTTCAGCACGCACCCTACTATTTCACGCACCATCCCAAGATGTTCAGCACACACCCTACTATTTCACCCCTACTATTTCACGCACACATCTCAAGATGTTCAGCACACACCCTACTATTTCACGCATCCTATTATTTCACGCACACATCCCAAGATGTTCAGCATACACCCTACTATTTCACGCACACATCCCAAGATGTTCAGCACACACCCTACTGTTTCACACACCCTACTATTCCATCTTATCTCACCACCCTCGCAAATAATTTTGAAGACTGAAGAATTTCGCCTCTACTGATAATGAATTCGTAGAATTGTGTGTGTGTGTGTGTGTGTGTGTGTGTGTGTGTGTGTGTGTGTGTGTGTGTGTGTGTGTGTCCACTTGTCCTGATGTGAGCTTCTAAATATTCGAATATACCCTATTTCATCACATTTTTCCAATAACTTCAAAATCCCATAACTTATGGTTTTTATGGGAAATGCTAGCCTCCCCCGACGAAATTTCATTAATGGTGACTAATCGAAGCAGTTCATGCTAAAAAAAAAATTCTTGCATCGATTTTCGGAAAAGTGGTCAAACTGCATAATTACCGAGATAGTCTCTGGGGATCGCTTATCTCTTTCGCACGCTCTAGGGTACAGTCGGTGTTAAAAGTAGAACCACGGCACGAAATATGCCCGAAGTGCGCAATAAGTTTTGTCATAAACTTTTCTTTGGACTGTACTGACCACGTGTGCCGGTGGGGGTCAATAGAAGGGGACAGAGTCCACCCCAGAAACAAAGATAGAACGACAGTTCTTGGCATGACGAGTAGATGGCATTTTCATATGGCCGTGCGCGTTCCAGTATACCTATAGATCAGTGGTTTTCCCGAATCGGGTGTCCCTACTGGTACCGAGATGCCACTGATATCGTTACGCGAATGATGACATTATATATTAGGGTGGTCCTTAATTAAGGTGTTCTTGAATTTGGACTCACGTACCCCTCAGAGTGATTTGAAGTGAATAAATAAAAATGTGTGCCGATGGATTTTTCTCAATGTCAACAATTACCCGTGCCCCACGGTGTAGCTTTTTCCCCATTTAAGGGCTTACACACACTTAGAGAAGTAAAAAACCCGATTTTTCAAACAACACTGTTTATCGATGGTGTCACCCTTTATATGGCATCTCTTAAAATTTCCTGGGAATCGATAACATATTTCAGCAATGAGTAAAAATTTCATCTCCATTTGATAGATGCTTAAACATCAAAATGCTTTTTTTCAAAATGGTGTTTTTCAAAACGGTAACCATTCTATCTCGAAAACTAAACGACCAATTTGGATGAAATTTGGTACTGAGGACATTTACACAATTGACTGGTCTCCGTCTAGCGATTTTTCTTTTAAACATTATAGTTTTTCTTTTACAAGGAATAAAAGAAAAAACATTTTGGCAAAATCCTGACTTTACGATTCAAACCTCTGCCATTTTGCGAAAAATGCATAAAAAAAATTTGGCTTCGAAAAATACTGTTTTTTTTGTCAGCTTCGAGAAAAGAATTTTGTTTTATTTTTGGGTTAAAACGTATAGTCGGAATCGTGGTTACCGTAAATAGCATCTTGTAAAAAACTGTTTTACAAAAACTACACTTTTTTCCCTGTATATTGATTAAAAACTTTTAAAAAGTAAAAAAAGAACGCCAAGTATTAAAAAGTCGCGACCTTAGTTATAAAATGTTGTTATTACGTTAAAATGAAAACTATGTTTTTCTTCACAACTTTCATTTCTTTTTCGTTATATACAAAATATTACTTCACCTCGAAAAGAAACTACTAAAAAATGGTGTCCTTGATTTGAAAAAAAAAAATGAAATCATTCTAACATAGCCAAGTACGGTAAATGAATTATGAAATTTCACATGAGATCATTCATTGGCACCTTGAACAGTGCCCGCTAAAGAGTTTTGTCGCCTCAAGGGCTTCCAAAGAAAATCCTACAAATATAAAAAAATTAGTATTATGTTAGCTAAGACATTATGTTAGCTAAAGACAATGAACGTACAAAATAATCCTACGGGAAATGAATGAAACAAAAATTACATAGAAAATCGTACGTACCCGTACAAGTGTACACGATACACGTTTCTACATGTACGTACGCCACAAGTTCACTCTAAAAACTACATAAAAACTTGGCGTGCATGGTTTTCAAAAGTAAGTTCGGGAAGACACGGTTGTTCGGATATACTCCCTAGATCAATGATCAACTTATTCTTTCATTGATGATGAAATACGCCCCCAGATCCATTCCGAGAACGAATAAAGGAGTCCGTATTGACGACAAGATGAAGATAGGTGAGATGGATTAATGGGATGGATGGATAAATGGATGGGATGGATAGAAAGATAAGTTGAATAAGTAAATGAGATGGATGATTATATGCGAAGATAGATGGATAAGATGGATGGTCTAAATGCATAGTCGAATGGAATGAATGGGGTAGAGGGATCGGATGGATAAACTGATGACTAAGGTGGACAGGTGGATAGAAAAAGACTAGATGGGGTAGAGCGTTGGGACGGTTGATCGCAAAAAAAATGAATGTACAAATGGACGGATGGATACTAATTTTTTGATATTTGTAGCATTTCCTTTGGAAGCCCTTGAGGCGACAAAACTCTTTAGCGGGCACCGTTCAAGGTGCCAATGATCGCTGGAATTTCGTAATTCATTAACCGTACCTGGCTATGTTAGAATGATTTCATTTTTTTTCAAATCAAGAATACCATTTTTTTAGTAGTTTCTTTTCGAGATGAAGTAACATTTTATATATAACGAAAAAGAAATGAAAGTGTGAATAAAAACATAGTTTTCTTTTGAACGTAATAACAACAATATAGAGTGGTCATTTTATAACTAAGGTCGCGACTTTTTAATACTTGGCGTTCTTTTGTTACTTTTTAAAAGTTTTTGCCAAGATAGATAAAGTATGTAGGTATTTAAATTTGCTACGGGTACTGGCGGATGAAGAGTTGCTTCGCTGAGTTTATTTTTGAAAACCATGCACGCCAAGTTTTTATGTAGTTTTTAGAGTAAATTTGTGGCTTTCGTACATGTAGAAACGTGTATCGTGTACACTTGTACGGGTACGTACGATTTTCTATGTAATTTTTGTTTCATTCATTTCCCGTAGGATTGTTTTGTACGTTCATTGTCTTTAGCTAACATAATGTCTTAGCTAACATAATACTAATTTTTTTATATTTGTAGGATTTTCTTTGGAAGCCCTTGAGGCGACAAAACTCTTTAGCGGGCACTGTTCAAGGTGCCAATGAATGATCTCATGTGAAATTTTATAATTCATTTACCGTACTTGGCTATGTTAGAATGATTTCATTTTTTTTTCAAATCAAGGACACCATTTTTTAGTAGTTTCTTTTCGAGGTGAAGTAATATTTTGTATATAACGAAAAAGAAATGAAAGTTGTGAAGAAAAACATAGTTTTCATTTTAACGTAATAACAACATTTTATAACTAAGGTCGCGACTTTTTAATACTTGGCGTTCTTTTTTTACTTTTTAAAAGTTTTTGGCAAGATGTTGTATACAGTGTGACGTTGTGGCTCGGCCACAACGCCTCGCGTCGTGATGGGATCCACTACGGCACTCACTCACGCTGTTAGCATCGTTAAATCGCTATGTTTCATTGTATTTCGTAAAATTTTTATGCTAAGCACTTTTCATTGTATAATTTGCCCGAGTTAAGGCGTCTTCTCACTTTGGAAATTTAAAAAAATCGATTTTTTTTTTTTTTAAATTTTGAAAGTACATATCTTCAAAAATGTCATCTCGAAATTTCATAAAGATCGGACGAGTCTAACTACATTTTTTGGCGACCGTTAGGTGACTACCTGAGAGTACCCGGCGATCCCTTTCACGCCGCTCGGACGGTCCCTGTATATCTGACTCTATACAATTGAATAGCCGTGTTCTTTTGTTAATGTAGTACCCCTTGCTTAGGTATATTCTGTTTTCGGGTCTATACTCATGTAATAAGACCTTAACACGTGCATTTTTCAAAAGAAAATCACTCGGCAACGATGCTAAACTGTTATTTCATCAGTCTAATTTGAAACTTCGTAACGGCAACATCTCTGCGCTCAGGATTGTTATAATGGATAAAAAGACTTCGCAACAAAGTGCCACGTGGCGACGTCCAAGTTCGAAATCTAAAAAAAGAAAATTTCGTGGAGTGCTTCCACACCAGTCTGAAGCAGATACGAGTCATGCTAGTGCGAGTGCAGCAAAATTAAAAAAATCGGACGATACAAGTTTCGATGTACACATCGATCCAACGGCTGGATATAGTATTATTCAGTTTTTTCTTGTTTTTTCTACATTACAACAATATGTGAAGTGTAAAGTTTGTAACAAAGATGTTTCAAGAAACATCATCAAGAAAAACCGTGGAAATTGCTTGCCAAACAGCGGCATGCATTTATAACGAAGGGCTACAACCTGTTTTAAAAATTTTGGAGGTGATGGGTGTCAAACTAGGCCCTATCGCCGTTCAATACGCCGAGAAACGCGACAGTGATCGCGTACGCGTAGGGAACCGCCGCAGCTCTAACGCTTCAAAAGAGACTAGGTCGAGACGAAGGGAAGCTACTTTGGACGAACACACCTTCTACGAAGAATCGGAAGGTCCATTGTATGGAGCAGGCATCGCTGATTAACCCGAGGTAAGGTTTTTTCATGATTTTTCTGCAACCAAAACTTTAAACGCAGTTATCTCAAAACAAGGTTTTTCGGTGCTTTGTTGATGAAATTTCGGAAACTATCCGGCCGATTGTCATGAAATTTGAATGACATATGCTTCATAGTTATGGCTATAGCGCATATCATCAGATTTTTTAAATTTTGATTTTAAGAATTTTTTTTTTACAAAAAACTGCAAAAAAATCGTGGTTTTTTTTTACTTTTTCGAAAAACGTGCGCCATTTTGTTATTTTCGCGAATATCAAAAATCTGATGATATGCGCTATAGCCACTGACATACTGAATCTAAAACAGTTTTATTTTTTTGTTTCAGACGACCCGTCTCGGAGATACCATCAACAAGCCACGACCATAACATTTTTACACGGGTTTTTCAATGCTACTGATGTATTATAATAATTGTTTAAAAAAATAAAATAAAAATTTTTTCATGTACTTGAAAGATGTGTTTATTACATAGGATCCGTTTTATCCCATAATTTTAAGCAAAAATCCTCGAAAAAAAATCGCAAAAACAGCCTATTTTTGAGGCGTTTAAAGTGAGAAGATGCCTTAACCCTTCTCCGTATTATTCTTCGTTAGTTTTAAGTTTTCGGCTTCCACAACGTACGTCGTCATCGAGAAACACGAATATTCATCGTACACAGTCTTAGCCCCCCCCCCCCCTTTCCTGAACAAGAGTCCCTTCGAATTATTGAATTCCTTCCTAATAAAATAACCCCCCCCCCCCTCCCAAGTTTCCCCAAAGGCGAATTCATCGATGCTGAGTCAAAGGAGCCGAGTCATGGAACCGAATCAAAACTAACGTCGCCTCGAGTAAGGAATTGTCTCCACCTCGAGAAAACCCAGTTACGAGTTCCCTGGCGTCGAGGTTCCGAGTCCCCGACGAGTCATCGTCGCCTGGTACGCATCAGCCCTGCTGTCATAATATTCGGCGTTCGAACGTTTGCGCGCAAGGCCGAGTTCGCCGATAATTACGCAATCGTCCACCGCGGCGCCAGCCCGCAGGGACGCGTCTCTCAGCGCCACGTCTGGATCATCGATCAATCAAGGAGCTGTGACGTCACGCCGGCACGCCAATCCAGCCCCGACAGTCCAGTCCCCTTCCTCTCCCCTCACTCCTCTCGTCGCCGAACACAACGCAATGCGCGAGGTAATTACCCGCCATTGGTCAATCATCGGCGCGCGCATCGATCAATAATCGATAATTTATGCGCAACGAGGACGAACGAGGAAGAAGCATGGAAAAACTTCACTTCCGTCACGACCCCGGCGTGCGTGCCATCGCCCCAGTTTTGCCCACCATTTAATTGTTTCACGAATTGTATTTTATTTCATCGCTTACTCCCCATATTGTGTTGCAACGACCACCGGCCTCGTATTGATTTGATGGATTAAGAGAGTATTTTTGGGATCCGAGAAAAGAGTACCAAGTAAGTCGTTTATGCTCAATTTTCACCACGGCGAAAATTGGACACGTGGTCATCTCACCACTTTTCGCCGTGGTCCGTGCTCTCGATTTCGCCGGTCGAACATTTTTGGGTATTAATTCGCCCCTCGTATTTGACTGTAATTATTTTGCCCTATTTTTCATCCGCGAGTGAGTGCTGTGCTGTAGGGCTAATTTTTATGTCCCTCCGAAAACCCGACCGCGTCCGATCTCGCCCCCCCCCCCCTCCCCCGTCGTCCCTCGCCCTTTGATATTATCTTTCGCGACGCATAACTCAGCTCGCTATTTGGTTTCTTTAGTTTTTGTTACATTATCACGGGTATTATAATACGCCTGAGTGACAGGTGCCCGTCGACCCGAATTTATTGAGTCCTTGCTCAACGATTTTATTGCAAATTCGATCTTGTTATTAATTTCGTTCCATTTCTTTTCGAGCTAGCCCCCATTTTGTACATTCCCTCCCCCCCCCCCCCCCCGCGTGCTATTAGTCATAAGTCTATTATTTTGCTAATTAATTCGAGAGAACAGAGAAACTAATATTTGTTTATTTTGTTGTTTTTATTTAAAAATCAACTGGCGCCCAAATCGAATTACTGTTTGACAAATAAAGCCAAATTTATTTTTGTCACTGTCTCTCTTAACTTTCTGATTTTTAATTTATTTTTGCTTCCCTGAATTTTTACCCTTTTTAGGGACCGGTGGCGAAAACCGTCACAACAGATACAATAATGCATTCGACGGTTCAAAAGTTATTAATTAATTATCATTACATTACTTCCCAAAAATCGATCGGAACGTTTTGGTGTATTACGGGTGGTTCAAGATCTCTACCTCAGGAGCATATCCTGAAATTGACAAGCTCACCAGGTTGTACGGGATTATGAAAAATGATGTCGCGCAAAATCCGACAAAAATCAATCGATTAGATCCTTAGCTATCATCGAAAAACGATTTTTGTTTAAAGGAGGTTTAACTTGACCTGTTAAATTATCGCAGAAAAAATAACAGAGGTGGATTTTTCATAGCATGGATACCATTTGCAATGACGTATCGCTGATTGTATCTATTTATTCGAAACATCAAGTTTTCGACAATCTGGCAACGTTGTGTTTTGTACTCTTTCACCAACCCGGCTGCCAATCGGTCAGTTCACATTCGATCGAAACAAGACAAGGCTTGTTCAAAATCTGATAAAATTTGCTGCAATTGACGACTTTGCTGTTTTCGAGTCGGTCAATTTGGACCCGACTTCGACAAAAATCAATTGTTGCGTTTTAAGGTAGTTGGGAAGAGTTGGGATCTACGTGTGATCATATATTTTTTTGCATAGAATCCAAAGAAGATAATTTTTTTTACGTGTTGGTAAAATTTAAACTCTTTTTACCGTGTAGTTTTTGAGATATTAACTATTAAAAATACATTGCGGCCATAGGAGAACGCAGACGATAGTATAGGTTAGAACTTTCAATTCGAGAATACTCAAAAATTTGTCGTGCAACCCACGAAAAAACTTATCGCTCTAATCTACGATATGTGAAGCATCTTCTAAAAGACATTGAATTGGATTCACCGTATAATTATTGAGAAATCGCGAATAAAATTACACACGTAGCAGAATTTTGTCCGCTTGATTCGGACTTCTCTTTCTCTCGGAAGTCAATAAATAATCAAGACGGCGGCTCATTTATGCCCGCCGGTACGAAATGTCAATTAGACGAGTGCCTTTCTTAATCAGTAGCTGCTTCATTTCTAAGTTTTTTTTACTCATTGCATATTTCTACAGCTTCCAGTGAACACCTTAATTAAGGAGCATCCTATTATATATGAAGCATTCCACGCCATTTCGAGCGACCGTGGCCTCGATCATTTTTTATTTTCCTGACATTTTTTTATAAAATAGTACCCTATGGACGGAATATCCACACCAATTTTTAGATTTTTATCTCACGTCTTTCAAGAGTTACAATTTTTCAAAAAATCCAGTTTTTAGAAAGTTCAGAAACCTTCTAACGCCGATATCTTTTAAACTAATCGACATATCGACAAATGTCAATTTATCGATTTTTTTCATTTCGGTTCATACTTTCATGAAAAAAAGGAAAAAAAATTATTAATCATGGTTATCAACATTTTTTCTGCCTCAGAAGTAAAAATTATTTTTTTTTAAAGAAGATTGCCTTTTTTTATTTTTTTCAAAAAAATCGCCAAAATAATATGAGCAATTATACAATTTTTAACGCTAGTCCGATCGTGGGCCCACTTTTCCTTCTATTTTTTGTTGAATAAATTACATTTTTTTATAGAAATTTGGTTTTTTGTATAAATCATATTTTAATCAAAGATATAACCAATTCCATGATTTTTAAGCATAGTTTGATTGTGATCAAATGGTTGTTTCCAATTTTCATCGAAATTTTTTTTGTTAATTTTTTTCAACATTTTTTTATCACTTGTAACACTGATAAGTATTAATTATAGTACACATGTACAATTAGTAATTATAGTACTCATTTCACAATTTTTAGTCAGATTCAATAAGTTAAAGAATTTTTTTTCCATTACTTTCCTAGAAAAAACAATAGAAATGTTGAATTATGTGAGAATTTCTATTATTTCTTTTTTAGAATTTTTTCCCCCCTTTTACTTTCCTAGAAGAAATAATAGAAATTATGAATTATATTAAAATTTATGAATGACAGGAATAAAATATTAGAATTTCTATCATTTCTTCTAGGAAAGTAATGAAAAAAAATCATTAACTTATTGGATCTGACTAAAAATTGTAAAATGAGTACTATAATTACTAATTGTAAATGTGCACTATAATTGATACTTACCAGTATTACTGATGATAAAAAAAATTGATAAAAAAAATTTCAACGAAAATTGCAAACACCCATCTGATCACAATCAAACTAGGCTTAAAAACTATGTAATTGGTTATATCTTTGATTAAAATATGATTCATACATAAAACTTCAAATTTCTATTAAAAAAAATTAGTTTATTCAACAAAAAATAGAAGGAAAAATGGGCCCACGATCGGACCAGCGTTAAAAATCGTATAATTGGTCATACTACATTAGAGATTTTTTTGAAAAAAAATTAAAAATTGTAATCGTCTTTAAAAAAAATAGTGTTTACTTCAGATGCAGAAAAAACGTTGACAACGATAATTGATAATTTTTTCCTTTTTCTCATGAAAGTATGAACCGAAACGAAAAAAATCGATAAATTGACATTTGTCGATATGTCGATTAGTTAAAAAGATATCGGCATTAGAACGTTTCCAAACTTTCTAAAATCTAATTTTTTTTTTAAACTGTAACTCTTGAAAGACGTGAGATAAAATCTAAAAATTGGTGTAGAAATGGCGTGGAATACCTTATATATAATCCGATTTTTTGCTTTATTAAGGGATTAGGGGTAGTCAGAATTTTCAAAAAATCGATTTTTTTTGGCATTTTCTTGAAGCATGATGTCTAGAAAATATTATCTGACATTTTCAAGTCAATCCAACGAATAGTTTTCGAGATATCCCACATTTACTGAAGGGCTCTCTGACCCTCGACGGCAGGTAGCTGGCGGCAGATGCGAATAACCGTTTTCAACCGGCACAATGAATCCTTTGTAGAAATAGTTCCATTTTTAGTCTTGCGGGTTGTTGAAGTACTTTAAATTTTAGATTAGACGTCAGCCCAGGAGTAGATAACTCGGTGTAAGTAATTAAATAATTAGTATTATGCTACGACGTCTCGTTCTCGATGATTACATGTGTAGTAGCGACAGCTATGTCCAAAATTCACAACTTTTAGAGTTTTCAATTGTTCTTTTAAAACCACCACCACCATTGACGGAGGCGTTGGGCGCAACTTACTTCATATAGTTTCGTTGTGTCCAACGATTCGCATCGAAAGAGCGAAGTTATTGAAATAAAATTTTATTTAAAACAATAAAATAATTCTTCACGATGCCGAAGGAAAAAAAAGGAAGCATTCACGATCGCACTCAAGGGATCGCAAACGTAAAAAAGACGAAGATAATAAAAGATGGCAAAATATGCAGCAGCAACTAGATAACCTTAGAAATGTCATCTCTCAATTCGTACAACAAAAAACAGACGAACAAAACTCGGAAAAAATCCAATCCAAAAAACTTCCAGGTGAAATGGATAAATTGTTCAAGAATTTTTCCACACGAAAAAACTTGTTGCGCTTTCCATACGATTGACACATGCCTAACAAAGGGAATATTAGCAAAAAACAATAAACATAATTTTCAAGATTATTTCCATCCGAAAAAATCTTGATGCGTCTTCCACACGAACGACACACACCTAAAAAAGGCAATACTGACAATAGTCACTAAACAAACAGTTCATACAAGTTTCATGTAAACTTGTAGATTTCAATTAAAGAATAATTAGTCAGAATTTGTTATCCATCCATTGGATAATCACCACTCAATGTAGTATACAGTGGCGTGCAAAAGTTTCGGGCCACCCTATTTTTTCCAGTTAAATGATAAAATATTTTATTTCTCCACCCGTTCATTGTTCAAAATATTCAAGAGAGTTAGAATGTAGGTAACAACGTCGTATATTATTAATTATGGCGTATTTTTCATGTACTACGTGGAATGACTTTGGTCGGTGTGCAAAAGTATCGGGCCACTATATCGCCGTGGCTTCGTACGCACGGTTTGTTTACATTTTTTTCCTCATTAGTTTCGAAACATGTCCTACAATGGAAAATCAGTCTCCTTTCTGCCACAATGTCGAAACACACGAATATTCAGCTTCGTGAAGTCGTGTTAAAACTTTCGTCAGAAGGAAAAAGTTCTCGTGATGTTGCGGAGACTTTATCTATTGGCAAAAGTACCGTTAATCGTATTATTACTAAAGATAAATTAACAAACTCATTGCGTGACAAAAATCGGAGCGGTAGACCGCGAAAAACTTTGAATCGCGTCGACAAAATTATAAAAAGGAAGTGCATTGTAGATCCACGAAAAAGTGCTGCAGATGTTTCCCGGGAATTGCGAAGTGGAAATCTAGCTGATGTTAGTCGGAGTACGGTATCTCGACGTCTCAAAGCTGCGGGGCTGATTGGACGTGTTGGTGTAAAAAAACCATTAATTAGCAAAAAGAATAAGAAGGCTAGATTAGACTTTGCGAAAATATATCACAGCTGGACGGTATTAGATTAGCGGAAAGTACTTTTTTTCGATGAATCGAAATTTCAATTATTCGGAAGTGATGGTCGGAAATACGTAAGACGTCCAGCAGGTACCAGATATAATTTAAGGTACCAAATTCCTACCGTAAAACACGGTGGCGGAAACATTAAAGTTTGGGGAGCATTTTCTGATGATGGCGTTGGTCCGTTGGTGGAAATTCATGGCAATATGGACGCTGCAATGTACAGGGACATACTACAAGATCATATGCTCCCATTTGCAACGAAAAATTTGCCGCGTGGTTGGGTTTTTTAACACGATAATGATCTGAAACACGCTTCGCGTCTTGTTAAAAATTTTCTTCAAAGCCGGAAAGTCCGCCTTCTTGACTGGCCATCGCAGTCACCGGATTTAAATCCTATTGAACACCTGTGGCAAGACCTCAAGCATCGTGTTGGAACAAAAAATTACTCCAATAAAACGGAATTGTGAAACCATTTGCGCAGTGAATGGGAAAAATTGCCACAAGAACGAATCAAACAACTAATTGGGTCTATGCCTCGTCGGTGCGCTGCAGTCATCGCTGCTAAGGGCATGGCAACAAAGTATTGAGTCGAGTGGAGAAGACCAGGACATGCTTCCTTATTTTTCAAGTTTTTTGTTATTTTTTTCATACCCAAAAGTACGCGGCCCAATACTTTTGCATAGTCAGTCATAAAAAATTGTTGAACAATTAATGATTTAAGATCGATATCAATGTATACAATCTATTGTTTTTAAATATAAGTGATTACGTGTTATCATTACTCGTTTGTTTTTCTCCCACTACCATATTTCTGTTCAATGTGCATAAAAAATAGGGTGGCCCGAAACTTTTGCACGCCACTGTAAATCAAAATTGTAGTTTTTTCTATTTTAGACCAAAATTGCAACTCAAACAATTTGAAAGTTTTTGTTGTGAACGAGACGGTGCAGATGATAACTTGTCTGTAAGGAATGACCATTCTTGAAAAGAGAATGAGGAAGCAAGTTCTTCACTCGATTTAGAAATCTTGGAAATCCTAGGAAAGGACCCTAATGAAAAATTGGAGGACACTTTCAATTTTCATGCTGAAATTAAAGGTCGATGGAAAGCGTGGATGAAAAAGGGATTAACAGAAGACATAAGAAAAGATATAATGAAAAAGTATCCTCGAAAAGGGGATTTATACGCCGAACCGCCAACAATAAATTTGGAAATATTTCCAGCTCTCTCTGAAATTACAAAGAAGAGAGACGATCATTTTGTTTAGATGCAAGAATGCATTGGGTCTGTTATTATCACACTTGGAGCTGCTATGTCACTCCTCCTAGATGCTATTGAGGAAGAGATTGATGAGATGAAAATCATGGAATATTTGAGTGATGCGGGAAAATTACTTACAGAAATCTTTCACCAACAATCTACAGCCCGAAAATCCTACATTACACCTGTAATGAAGAAAAGCGTTAATACCCTGGTAGACTTCATCCTGCCAGATGAATGGTTGTATGGTGAAAAACTCGCAGACCAAATTAAAGAAGCCAAAACTATTGAGACTGCATGCCAGAATTTAAAAGCAGGGGAAAAAATTATAAAAAACCTCTACAAAGGCCTCAAATGCAGGGAAACTTGAGGGGTCCGTCTGCTCAATACAAACAGACGGGCACATTTGATGAGAGAAGACATATTCCACGTTTCAAACCGAGGAACCAGTACCGTGCAGGGCAGACATCGAATTGAGAGAAGAACCGAACATCCAAAGATATGACGAGGAAATAATTACGGTCAGAAATGTCCCTATAGGCGGTAAGCTCCATTTATATAAAGATGAATGGAGAAAAATTATAACAGATAATTTTATATTATCTTGTTTGAATGGATACTCAATCCCGTTTATTGAAACCCTATATCAAAAGTCTATCCCTGAGCAAAATTGGTCAGGTATAAATGAAAGTTATTAGAACTCGAAATAGGCAAACTTTGAAACAAAAATACCATAGAAAAATGTAAAAACTCTGAGAATCAGTTCATTTCATCATTTTTTCTAGTACCAAAGAAAGATGAAACTCATAGATTTATTCTAAATTTGAAAAATTTGAATAAATTCGTTTCAGTACATTATTTCAAGATGGAGGATATAAGATCGGTCAAAAATCTATTAAGGCGAGAAATCCCTTTAGGAGTGTAAAAAATAGATATTTTTCGGGAATTTTTTTAAAGGGGATAAAATAATCTGATCATTTTCAAATTTGGACATGAGTTCATTATAACTGTCAAGTTTAAAAATTTTTTTCTTTTTGGGATGACCAACAAAATGGCGGCGTTATTACGGGTCTTCGGACGCCTATTTTCCGCGACATCGAAAAGTGCTGCAGTTGTCACTCTTTTTCTGTTGATCTGAAAAAGATTTAATAAGTGTCATTCGTTTACTGACATATTAAGGGGAAGGATATACCTAAAAAAAAAATGATGAAAAAGTGCAACATTGAAAATTTGGGAGCCTTTTACTCCAAAGTTCGAATTTTCGACCATTGTTTCGACATATTTGACCCCAAAAAAATTATTTATTTACACGCTACCTTTCAAACTTTAAGTATATTCTTCCGATAACATTACTGAGAGTAACCTCCCAAAATTTCATCCAAATCGGTCGATAACTTTTTGAGCTACAACACGAGCAGTTTTTGAAAAAAGTTTCGAGATAATCGCGTTTAAAGTTTCAACATGTGAAAACTATTAATTGTAGTGACTTACCGATTAATCAGCTATTCCAGGCGCGTATAGTAGACCTTCAACTTCCTCGAAAAACTAATTTACCTCCGCTAGCTGCTGTTTCCGGGCTGTACGAGCTTCTTTTGCCTTAGAAAGACTCATCCGGTTCTGTCGTACAATTCGCGCCTCATCAGAGGTTTCGGCGAAAACTTTGCAGTTGGTGCCAATGATTATGTCCAACTCGTACATAATCCTTAGGATCGAAGAAAAGCCATCATTGAATACCCCAGCAGCAATGTAGGCCGAAATTTCAACAATTTTTAGTCCAAAATGTAAGTGTTTCGGAGCCAATCGCCAGATCGTCGAGTTGAAACTTTTGTTAGCATTTTGGGTATCGCCACCCAAGCATCTTTCTAGCAAATCATCTTTGGACAAATCTTGACAAATTGGCAGGAGATGCTGTTTGATATTTTCGTCAAGTAACGGTGAAAGATCTTCCAATTTTGGATTTTTATTTAAGGCGATTGCTTTCTGCCATTTGCACCAGCTTTCGAGTCCAGTCGGGCAGTATTCGTGATTCGGCTCTTCCTTTGTTGAAAAAATATGATAAAAAGTAGCCATAATCTCTTTTTTAATATTTTCAACACTATTTATATTTCTTTGAATGCTCAAACCATAATATTTTGTGAGTTTTTTCACAACTTTATCCGTTAACTTGCCTCTTCCAAAAAGTTTTTCTCTCTTTTCTCACGTTTCGGAGTCTGGTGCCCATTCTCTTCAGTACGTGGCCAATGCACTCACTTTTTATAACAGTCAATTCGTCACCATAAGGATTTAGTTCTAGTATGGCCCTGAAAGTTTTTGAATCCCCATCACCTATATAATTGCCATACTTTACGCTGAATTTCTCTTCCGATCTGGAAAACATTTCTTTCATAGAATCAACCTCCATTTTTCCCGCGGAGCTCTCGTGATTCTTCATGCAATTTTCTTCGTGATCTTCGAACCATTCCTCATATTCTTTAGTATGAGTCTTATTTTTCCAGAACGTACAGCCGTGGCAGTAACTGCTTTTTACAACCAAATCGATCACTTTACCAGAGTAGTAGCCGATGAGCGTGGTAACACCATACAGTGATTTGAACCCACGCTTTTTCCATGTACCGTCACCAGAGATTTTGAGAATTTTTTTTGCTCTTTCATGCTTGACATTTTTTTTCACCTCTTCTTTAACAGCATTCTGTGATGAAAAATCCAATGACGACTTAGTAGCTGCATAAATATGCTCGATGATTTTAGTGTAGCTACTTTGATTGAGTCCAGTGCACAGATCCATGAGATTGCAAAAGGTATTGATTCCTTGTCTTGCGACCCCCAAAAGTCTCATGACTAACACAAGCCTTCGATTAATTCCGTAACCAGTACGAATCAAAGGTTCTCAATGAATTTCTCGATTACCGCACCGACACGTAACGACAATTTTGAAACCCAGGCCTCTATGCCCTGACTCTGTAAAATTTATCTTTTGCTTGCATACAGATCAAATTAAAATGCCTGATAGAACCGTAAAAACTGTTAAAAACTCAATCATTATAGAATGACTGAGTTTTTAACAGTTTTTCTCATTTCATATAAATTGCATATAGTTTCATATAGATGCGTGCAAAGGATTTGTACGAATATCCTCTGTGCACGCAGACTTTAGTTTTTTAGCACTTGCACTTATACCGTCACTTGTACTCGGCCCGAAACTCTCCCCGCTTTCATCAGCGAATTGATTTCCTTGAAATCGTTTTTTTTTTACACATTTCCGAGCTATATTACCTCGGGTTCTTTTCGGATAGTTCGGCATTTTAGTTTAGAAAATTCAACCGTTCACGACAAACTTTCGAGCTAAACTGACTCTATTGCTCGAGCAACGTTTCGTTTCGCATACCTACAGTTTCACGCTATATAGATATAATATATATAATGTCGTTCACATGAAAAGGTATGGCATGTCGTTTCAAGAAATTCCTCGAAACATCTGCCTGGCTATACAAAAGGTAAATAAGGAAGTATTGTGAAGCAAAGGTTGCTTCGCCTCTAACGGTCCGAGCGCCCGACTCGCTACCTGACCGCATGCTGTCCCCGCGCTCTAGACTATATGCGATAACTCCGCAAATGTTCCATATTTCGGGTTTTCCTTTGGTCAGTATATTCTTTGGGTATCATACTTTCGAAATATTTAAAAAAAAATCGATTTTTAGAAAATTCTAAAAGGATTTCTCGCCTTAATGACAAACTATTTTATGGCCTCTATTGATCCTAAAGATGCTTATTTTCTGATACCTGTTAGGAATAACAGCAGAAAATATTTGAGGTTTATTTTCAAAAACAAAATTTATCAATTCACGTGCTTACCGTTCGGTTTGTGTAAGAGCCCCTTCATTTTTACAAAAATAATGAAGCCCATTATGAACGTCCTCAGGAAAAAAGGTTTTTTGTCAGTAATTTACCTAGATGACATAATTTTCATGGCAAAAAGTTATGCTCGTTGTCGAAAAAATATTAGATGGGTAAAAGATTTCTTAGAAAAACTTGGATTGGTGATAAATTATAAGAAAATCTGTTTAGAACCGGTACAAAAGTGCAAATTCTTAGGTTTTATCATGAATTCAGTCGACTATACCATAGAATTAACTGAAAATAAAAAAGAACAAATTAAAAATCTAATAGCAGAATTTAAAGTGGGAAAATCAACCACAATTAGAAAATTTGCTACTTTACTAGGAATTTTGAATGCTGCTTGTTCAGCGGTTGGTTATGAATGTCTTACTGTAAAAAGATGGAAAGAGAAAAATTGCTGGCTCTGATAATGAACGATGGAGACTATGATAGTCATATGACGATAAAAGATAATATCAAAGGAGATCTATCTTGGTGGAAAATGAATAACCAAATTGGCAAAAGCCCGATAAGGACATCAAAATATGGAATTGAGATCTCATCAGATGCCTCATTAACTGGGTGGGGTGCTTTTTGTAACGTACAATCGATATACGGTTGGTGGAATCATAAACAGAAGAAGTACCACATAAACTATTTAGAACTTCTCGCAGCTTTTTATACTCTTAAATCTTTTGCTGCAAATTCAAATAACTGTGAAATTTTAATGGGATTAGATAACACAACAGCGATAGCCTACATTAACAGAGCAGGCAGTGTTCAGTTTCCGAAACTAAGTAGTTTATCACGAGAAATTTGGGATTGGTGCGAAGGCAGGAAGATTTGGATTTTTGCAACCTATATATCCTCGAAAGAAAATTTCCAAGCAGACGCGACTTCGCGAATTATAAATGTAGATACGGAATGGGAATTATCTGATGAAACATTCAATTTAATTGATAACAAATTCGGTCGTTTTTCTATAGATCTTTTTGCAACATATGCAAATAAAAAGGTTAACAAATTTTGCTCTAGAATCCCTACCGCTGAGTCTTTTAAAGTTGACGCTTTCACAACATCTTGGGAAGATGAAAGAATTTACGTCTTTCCACCCTTCGCACTGATTACATTAACTCTTAAAAAATTGATTACGGATAAAGCAGAAGGGGTTGTCGTAGTACCGAACTGGCCTACTCAACCATGGTACCAATTACTCAATTCGTTGCTCAAGGAATCACCCATCATATTCCAGCCTGATAAAAAATTATTAATGGCGCCTTGCAGGATCAAGATACATCCGCTTGCGGAAACACTTTCCCTAGTGGCGGCGCACTTATCAGGCAAGCGGATTTGAACAATGGACTTTCGTCAGAAGCTTCAGACATCATGTTTAATTCAATTACAAAGTCTACGTTAAAACAATATGAAAGCTCATTAAGAGAGTGGTGGTCACTTACACAAGAAAGAAATTGTAATGTTTACAATGCAAATGAACAAGAAATAATAGAATTTCTTACCATGAGGTTCAATAATGGATATAAATATGAGACATTGTATTCGGACAGAGCCGCCATAGCACTCATCACTCATGAAAATAATTCAAAAGGAAAACTTGTAACACGTTTTATGCGCGGTGTTTTTAAAAAACGTCCTATGCGAACAAAATATACCACCGTATGGAATGTTGATTGTGTGCTTCAACATATAGAGATCATACCGCATACAGAAAAGTTGAAAATCAAAGAATTATCTGAAAAAACGGTCACTTTAATGATTCTTGCTACAGCTCATCGCTTGCCGACTATGGCTCTGATTACCATTGACAATATAAAAATATCTGACTCCGTAATTGAAATCAAAGTCCCCGAATTAATTAAAACATCAAGACCAGGTACTTTTCAACCCAATTTAATCTTACCTTTTTTTGAAGAAAAACAAAGCTTATGTGTTACCAGAGCTCTCATACAATATCTAAACATGGCCAAAAATTTAAGAGGGGATATTAAAGATCTGTTTATTTCAACAATCAAACCACATAAAGTTGTGGGTGCCCAAACCCTGGGTCACTGGGTAAAATCTTTCTTGAAAAAAGCTGGGATTGATACAAATCATTTTAGCGCATACAGTGTTAAACACGCAGCGATTTCTAAAGCCAGTACCTGAGGTGTTGACATAAACACAATAAGACGTACAGCCAAGTGTTCTAAAAAATCATCGATGTTTGAAAGGTTCTATAATAGGTCTATACAGGATTTAAATGAAACATTCGCACTTAGCGTTCTTCACACATAAAATAATCTTAAAGTCATGTTATTCTTATATTATCTCCAGTGTTGTTAAGTATAACCAACATGTTAACAAAAAAAATCAAATAGTCAACTGTCTCTAAACATTTACACATGTAATCATTGAGAACGAGACGTCGGAACATAACGAACCGATCAAGCGAGCTCGCCAACAGCGAGCGAAGTTCGATCGGTATTATGCGAAGACGTCTCGTTCGAAGATGATTACTTCCCACCATATAACCACCCCTTTCATTACCCATAATCACCTTCACACAACGAGTAAGATAAATTTATCGAAATTTTTTTTTTAGTCTTCCTTTTCTCATAACTCAACTCTAAAAATATGAAGTAAGTTACGCTCAACGCCTCCGTGAATGGTGGTAGTGGTTTTAAAAGAACAATTGAAAACTCTAAATGTTGTGAATTTTGGACATAGCTGTCGCTACTACATATACCTAGCCAAAAACAGCATAAATGCTGTAAAAAAAGCTGAGACAAGTACATTTATGCCCCCCAAATAGTCGTTCCAGTTAATCCGCCCGACCACCCAGCGCCAAAATACCGATCCCCACAAAAATTTACAAAAACCCGTCTAAGTCGTTCATGCAAAGATCTCCGCACAAAAATCCTTTCTAAACACCAACTCATCACACAAAGTTTTATGAGTAACCGCTCTCATTATCTTATCAAATTAAGTCAAATTGTACAGAGGTGATAATTTCATTCTCGTAAATGTTGTGAGTTCACAAAAAGTTGATAAATAAATGAAGATCTACTAAAGTATATGTGGCCAAGTACGTGGGATTTTATTATGTTTATAAAATCTCCAATTATGATCATATGCCATTTCTCTAATTAATGCTTTATTACAACGAATTATTATCCTATGACTTGGAACTACAAGGGCTTTGAAAAATAATACAGAATTGCATTAGCCTGCGTGAACTTGAACGCTGCCACACTCTCATTTGTAATATTTGTAGTATAGTTTTATTGGTTCGAAACCACTCTGCTTACTGTAAAGACTCTAATAGCGACTCATCATCTTCGACATTATAGTATATTAAATGTACTTGTCTCGAGTCGCTACCGCGACTCTAGATAATCATCTTCGAACGAGACGTCTTCGCATAATACCGATCGAACTTCGCTCGCCTTCGGCGAGCTCGTTTGATCGGTTCATTTCTGTACATAAATCGAGTGTAAAATAGTCTAGGCGCGGTATTACCTTTCCGTATAATTTTGAGGTCGGTGGATGAAGTAAAGCTTATTTTATGTATTTTGATCCGCTGAATCCGAATATTGCATTAGTTTTTCCGAAAACTCGGGCATTCAATTATTTAAAGTTTAAACAATTGTTTAAAAAATATTTTTTTAGGGATGAATTATTATTTGTTTTTAATATTTTGGGTAATTTTAAAACGAAAGTTATTCTTATAAAATTTAGCTTAAAGTCATAGCTTTTAAGTAATAAATTTTTGAAAATTTTTGAAATTTTTGAGTTTTTCAATTTTCAAAAATTTATAACTCAAAAACTATGACTTTAAGCTAAATTTTGTAAGAATAACTTTCGTTTTCGAATTGCCCACAATATAAAAAAATAATAATTCATCCTTAAGAAAATATTTTTTAAATAATTGTTTAAACAATTGCCTTTAAACAATTGAATGCCCGGGGTTTCGGAAAAACTAATACGATATGCGGATTCAACGGATCAAAATATATAAAATAAGCTTTACTTCATCCACCCGCCTCAAAATTATACGAAAAGGTAATACCGCGCCTGGACTAAAACTTTAAAATGCGTTCTTTCTCGAAACTATGTTTTCAAAGTCGGTGACTACTGTAATTCAAAAATCACTCAACGAATTTGAATGCAATTTATACAGCTTATTGAAAGCATAAAAAACCAGTACTTAATCGAAGGATTTTTTTTTGCAAACTTCCATTTTTTTAAACAATAAACTAGTGCTTTTTTCCTTGAAAATCTGCGAGTAAACTTTCAAAAGCCGCCATTTTGTTTATTTTCAAAAAAAGCTTCGATTAAGTACTAGATTAACTATTAAACTAATGATTTTTTTTGTTTGATTGATTTTAGATGAACCAGTAAAATGTTCTGATGGTCACCGCAAAGCACTACTTGTGGAACGGGGTCCAACAAAGATGGCAATAACTTCGTCTACAATTAATATTTTCTTTTGAAATTTTGGTCAAATAAAGTTAAAACATAATATAATAACTCTGTTCCATTAGTTTTATAAAATAAACTTAATTACTGTCAAAAAAAAATTATTTAAAATACTCATTTTTTCACGCCCTAACCCGTTAAACTGTCGTACAGTTATTCTCGTGTTTTCTTTAGACA
The DNA here is from genome assembly GCA_963989365.1 of Rhimphoctona megacephalus. Lineage (NCBI taxonomy): Eukaryota > Metazoa > Arthropoda > Insecta > Hymenoptera > Ichneumonidae > Rhimphoctona > Rhimphoctona megacephalus. The sequence goes on from OZ022423.1 coordinate 6,184,915, forward strand.
TTGATAAAGTAATACCCGTGAAAAATTATACGAATAGCCCAAGCACGGTGTAGTACTATGCTAACCATATCTGCCGGATGCTCGACCGTTGGCGGCAATATTAGGCCAACTGTTGAACCAAGGTTGGACTGATAGATACGGTCCTACGGTGAATGTCCATCGTTGGACCAACATCGGAAGCCGATGTTGGCCCAGAGTTGCCCCAATGTTGAGTAGATGTTTGCCCAATCACTAGTCCCAGAGCTCACCGAGCGTCGCCTCCGCCCTAGATGGCTATTATATTGATTATTCAATTTAACAATATTTTTAATGAATAATTTCTATTTTTTGGCTGTATAAAATTATTTATCAACATAAAAAAGTAGTATACTTTAAAAAACTAAAAAAAAAACAGTTACGTCTATTTTTTAAAGTTACATATTTTCTACTTGCGCGGGGACTTGAACTGCCTACCTACGACTTTCCTATCTAATGCCTACGTTACTAATCCGGGACGCCAGCCACTATACTATCAACTGCTTTGTAACTTTACATCGTTATTCTTTGTATAGGCTGTATGATATTCTAAACTGCTATAATTAAAATTTAAAAAATTGAATTACAAGAGAAACGTGTATTTTATTGTATTTAAAAGTACTAAATTCGATTCCAAGACCAAAAATTTTATTCATTGCATTATCAAATTCCAAAATGGGGGATTCTGAATAATAGATTAAAATTTCGATTTCATTTCGCTTGAGACATAATCGTTGTTCTGCAATTTTTTGAGTTACTGGATTCAAATGTATAGTTACATATTCAAAATTTGAGATTACGAATCCAATCCGGTGCATATCATATATAAATAACAAGCACCTAAAAGAATATATACAATAAAACGGGTAATATCAATGAACTATATATAGATAATATATAAAAATATAATATAGAATGAACTATATATCGGGCATTGACATGAGATCATGATCATGAGACATCGATCATGATACAAAGGTCACATTGTTTAAAGAAAGCGCATTGACGTTTGATGCAGCCTACAAAATAGCGGTGGCACAGGAGAAAGCTGCGAAAAATGCAATAAAGGTAGAAAATATGGCGAAATCAAATGCTGGAGCGCGAGAAATAAATTACGTACGGGCAACGGCGAGAGGCGGCAGAGGTGTCGGCAGAGGGAGTGGAAGCTCAGGCAGGCAAAGACCGTGGACAAGAGAGGAGCGTAAACAAGAAAGACCCGATAGAGACGAAGATAAGATGAATAAACAAGTGAACAACGAAGAGGTTAACTGCTATTGATGCGGAAAACCGGGGCATTACGCAAGGGGATGCCCTCATCGGCACAAGACGTGCTCAAGTTGCAATCGCAGAGGACACCTAGTCGCTGCGTGTCGGGGGAGGCGTGACAGGAGACATCAATCCGTGCGGTACTTGACAGAGGAGCCGGAAGAAGAGGAGACGATCACCGAAGACGAAGAAGCGGATCGTGGGTGCTACCATCTGCGGGCGTTGGCACCGTCACCGAAGCGCAGCGAATAAAAAACCATGTACGCGTTGGAGTCGAGGCAAGGTAGAATAGTGGCGGATCCTATGTATGTATGTTTGAAAATTGATAATGTACAGGTAAGAATGCAGGTCGATGAAGGTACGTTTTTAGCGATGATGTCCGACCAAACGCGAAAAAAGTTATTTCCGAGACACGAGGTGGAGCCGACACCACTAGCGTTAGAAGGTTACGGATATATACGTTGCCCCCGGGTGGAGTGTTAAAAAATCTAAAAGTTGAGTACCGAGGGAGGACGAAACGTTTAGATTGTTACGTTGTAACAGCCCCCGGTCCGACCCTCATCGGTAGACAATGGCCCGCAGTTTTCAGAGAATGACCGTTGGAGTTAAAAGGGGATAAACTCGGGGAAAAGAAGGAAAGTTCAATGACATTGACGCTTAAAGAAAAATCGTTACAGGCGCAAATAGAGTCAAGATATCCAGTGCTGTTTGGAAAAGGGCCGGGGTTGTTCAATAAGGGATGCATGAAAATAGAGCTAAAAGAAAATGCGAAACCGGTGGCATTGAAAGCGAGACACGTGCCATTCGCGTTACAATAAAAAGTAGATAAAGAGATCGATATTTTGGTGGGTTTAGGTCACTTGGAAAAAATCGATATTAGCGAGTGGACAACTCCCATCGTGCCTATAGTAAAAGCGGACGGATCAGTGAGGATATGTGATAATTTCAAACTAACGTTAACGGACAACACCACTGTGGCCCCCTATTTTTTTCACATTTTTCAAGAATTTTTTTTTGTGGGAAAAAAAGAGATATTCGAAAAATTTTTGTTGGGTTTTGTTCCTTGTTTATTAATGTATCAAAAAACATTTTTTCACATTTTTCACGCCGCATGGTGGCGCTGGGGAAGCTCTCGCGTCATCTCCGTAGTGGTTCGCGGCACACAGCAGAACTCTCTTCAACGTCGATCTGAAAAAAAATACCGAGTGTTTTCGTTAATAATATGATATTTTGAAGAGAAATACATAGGGATTTGGAAAAATATTGATTTTTAAAAAATAGGCACGCCTTTGAAATTAAAGAATGATTTTTGAGCAAAATTTCTCGTCGAAAATAGGCTATAACATTTATAATTATTGAGATATCGAAAAAATCTTATGTACTTCTCTAGATAATCTACTTTTATTGATACAGTAAAAATTTGAAGTCGATCGGATAAAAATTGCTCGAGTTCTGCTGCCTGCCGCACTCAAAAAAGTGGTTTTGAGAAAAACGCATTCAAAGTTTTAGGTTTGTTAATTTATGTTATAAATTGAAAAAAAAATTATTTACCTTCAATCAGCGATGCCGGCACCATATAGCTAGCCTTCAAGAAGCAAATCGTTGTCTCCTGATTCTTTCCTCGAACTTGTTAAGGCTTTTCTCGCTTCTTTTGCAGCGTCTGTGAGCGAGCGCTCCGCGAGCTGGATCCGCGCTGCGTCGGTCTCAACGCAAAAGTTGAAACAATTTGGGCCGATGGTTATCTCCAACGTCTCCAGTACTTTCATGAGACTTCTTAGGCCATCATTGAACACTAATACCGCGATATCAGTTGCAATATCAATGATTTTTTTGCTTCCGGACTGGCACTTGGGGGCTATTGCCCAAACTGATTTATTGTAGCTTTCGTTATTATTTTGCGTATAGCCGCCCAAACAACGCTGCAGCAAATCGTCCTTACTCAAATTTTCGAAGATTGGCTGAATTGCCTCCAATATTTCCTGAGGAAGAGGCGGTTTATGGCGATATTTAGAAATATCACCATTTGCGACCGCGCGCTGCCACGAACACCACGACTCGGCTCCTTCCGGGCAATCGTCATGTTGTGGCTAATAATTTGGAGCGTTTGATATTCACAAACGAAACGATTCGGAGCGATTAGACATGAATAGCGTCGCTTCTATTCGCAAACTGATGCTATGACGCTATCCCTATACCTGCCATGGAATTTTTTCAATTATCGCCACCAAGTGCTATTTTTCGAAACTATATTTATAACAATAGTTAACCGGCTAACAATAGCCGGTTTTAGTGAAGGGAGCCAAAAGAATACCTGAGAAAGGCGGGAAGAATGTCTGGCGACCCTAAGGCGCCCAGCTGCGCGGGATCCCGAGCGTCGCGGACCGCTGCACCGCTCCACAAAATATTCAATATCTATGAAAATAATTATTTTTTTGACCTGGGTCCAACGGCATTTCAATCTTAAAAGTATTTTAGATTTTTTAAAATGGTTTTCAAAAAATCGATTTTTTGAAGCCGTCACAGTGGTGTTGTCCCTTAAATGCGCAAATCGTCATCGATAAGTATCCACTGCCAACGATCGACGAGATTTTTGCGGCGTTCCAATGTGGCCAAATGTTTTCACAAATAGATTTGAAGCACGCGTATATGCAAATGTCCGTCGATAAAGAGTCGCGTCAATGTTTAACAATCGCGACACATAAAGGATTGTTTACATATACCAGACTGCCTGAAGGAGTTGCGTCAAGGCCCGGGATTTTTCGACGTCAAATGGAAACGTGTATTAGTGGTATCCCGGGAGTAAAGGTATATTTAGACAATTTGTACTGTACGCGAATTACAGAGGGAGAGCACCGTAAGGCGATAGAGGCGGTAATTACGCGATTGCAGGAGTGCGGCCTAAAGGCAAATTCAAAAAAAAATGCGATTTTTTTAAAGATAAGCTAGACATTCTCGGGTTTATAATAGACAAAAACGGCTTGCATAAATCACCGGCTAAAATAAAAGCAATGATCGAGGCACCGCGTCCGAAAGACTCCAAGCAATTAGCCTCGTTCATAGGTCTTATTACGTATTACGCGAGATTTCTTCCGGGTCGAGCGCAATGGATGAAACCATTGTATTGGGTTGGCAACTAAGTTCTGACTCACTTCAGATACACAGATATATTTATAATTTTGTTCTTTATTTAAGCATGTCAATCTACAATATAATCACCAGCCGTGTCTATGACTTGCATCCATCTAATGGGCAAGGACTGAATGCCGCGCTCCCAAAACTTAGCGGGTTTCTGCTCGAAAAATTCTGAGATTGCGTTTTCGACATGGTCGAAATCTCTAAAGCACTGATCACGCAGGAAAGTTTTAAGGCCTCGGAACAGGTTATAATCCGCAGGTGCCAAGTCTGGGGAATACGGCGGGTGTGGAACCGTGATCCAACCAAACTCTTCGAGTTTTTTTGCAGCAGCCAATTTGCGAAGCTGCTCGACATATACGTTGGCGTTCATCGTCTGTTGTCCAGGGAGTAGTTCGTAATATATCATTCCGCATGCATCCCACTAGCAACACAGCAAAACCTTTCATCCGTGGTTCTCTGGTTTGGGTTCTATTGGCTGGCGGTTCTATTTCGCGCGGCAGCCAATAGGCCTTCCATCATTGTTTTCGTAGAGAATGTATCTCTCGTCTCCAGTCACTAAACTGCTAAGAAATTCCTTGCGTTTCGGCAGCAGGAGCAACGACTGGCAGATGGGCACTCGGGCAGCCCGATTGGCATCGCTCAACTCGCTCAACTGATGAGGTGTGCATCTCACCAGCACTCGCCGATAGCCGAGTGTATATAGCCGGTTCTCGGTCGCTGTATGACTATAGCCGAGTGCCTGCGCCAGTTCCCGAGTGGTAGCATTTGGGTGCTTCTTCAGCTCTTTTGATATGGCGTCATCTTCGAATTCAATAGGTCGACCGGAGCGCTCTCGATCTTCCAGGCTCGTATCTCCGGAAGCGAAGCGACGGAACCAGCGGCTCACTGTCGATTGTGTTACGGTGGCCTCTCCAAGAGCAACGTTGATATTGGTGGTTGCCTGCCTCGTACTGCTGCCACGCCGAAACTCGTAATATATTACACCTCGAATAGCGCGCTCGTCCATGTCGAGAATTAGACTCCCGCAGACGTTCGCAGCCGGGCTTTTATACCCACCGTGCGAAAGCTTCTAGAACATTCTAGCAGTTGCCAGTTATGGAAACTTTCTATAATGTTCTAGAATAAAAAAAGGGAGATTTAAAAAAAGTGAGTCAAGACTTAGTTGCCAACTCAATATGAGTGTTTGCGAGAGAAGAAATTCGGTTGGAACGAAGAGTGCGAACAAGCGTTCAAATGGGTTAAAAAAGAGTTAACCTCCGAAAAAGTATTAGCGCACTATGATCAGAAAGAGCAAATAGCGTTAGTGTGCGATGCATCAGCATACGAACTGTCAGCGATTTTATCGCATCGATACAAAGACGGCAGCGAACGTCCGATCGAATACGGGTCGAAAATTATTCCGAAATATGAATTGTGCCGAGCTATTATTGACAAAGAAGCTAGCGCTATAATTTTCGGCTTTAAAAAGTACCACCAGTATGTTTACGGGCGAAAAATTATTTTGCGTACCGATCATAAGCCGTTGCTATATATTTTCAGTCCGAAAAATCGAGATACCGATGACAATAGCGAGTAGATTACAGCATTGCTCTTAGTTTTTGTCGGGGTTCAATTATTGAATTGAATATATTAAGTCGGAAGACCACAACAATTGTGATGCGTTATCAAGGTTACCGATCGAGAACGAGATTTCAGTTTTTGATAAAGAATTTATCAGCGATAAGATATATAAGCGAGAAGTTAGAAGTCCTTGATTTTCGAGTGGTGGCCACAGAAACGGCAGAGGATAGGGTTCTAAAAGAAGTAGTAAAATTCGTAAAAGAGGGATGGCCACAAAGTGATAAAAAACTGGAGAAAAAACTACAGCCGTATTATTCGCGAAAAAGCGAGTTGACGTTGGACCAAAACTGCGTAATGTGGGGGCACAGGGTAGTGATACCAGCACAACTGTAGAAAACGCTGATGAGAGAGTTACACATCTCACACTTAGGCATTGTAAAACAAAAATGTTAGCGCGTTCGTACTTGTGGTGGCCCGGGGTTGACAGCGACGTAGAAAAGTTAGTAAACTCGTGCGTAATCTGTGGAGAAAATAGAGACAAGCCGGTGAAAGTGCAGTTGACGCCCTAGCCGTGGCCAGATAGAGCGTGGTCGAGAATTCATTATAATTTTTTGGGGCCGTTTGAAAGCAAAATGTTCTTGATAGTCCTCGACTCGCACTCGAAATGGCCAGAAGCGATTGATTTTGGGAGCTGCGCCACGGCTGCAAAGCTGATAGTGGAGTTCCGAAAACTATTCGCAAGATTTGGACTGCCGCGGCATTTGGTGTCAGACAATGGTCGACAATTCGCAAGCGAAGAATTTTGCGATTTTCTTAAAATCTCAGGAGTCAAATATAGCTTCTCACCCCCCTACCACCCAGCTACGAACGGCGCAGCGAAGAACTTTGTGCGCACATTCAAAACGAAAGTAAAAAAAATAATGAGAGAGGGCAAATCGTTATATCATACGGTCGATATTTTTCTATTTGATTACCGAAGTACACTGCACAGCACGACCAGTAGAACACCGGTATGGCTTTTGTATAAGAGAGAGCTGAGGACGCATTTCGATCTTCTTAAAACATCTTTTCAAAACGACATCGAGCTAAAGCAAATAAGGCAAATCGAAGCGAAAACGTCAGCGAGAAGTGAAAACTTCACGGTAGGGCATTCAATATGGGCTGAAGACCATCGGCGCGGAGAGTCGAAACAAGCGGAGGCCACGATTACGAAGATTCTGTCTCCAGTGACGTTCGAAGTGCAGGTTAGTCTGGGCCTCACGTGAAAGAGGCACGCGAATCAGCTGAAACGAAAAACGGTGGCGGGGTACAATACAACCAACATATCGGAATCTGAAATTCGGCCACCGTTACGACGATCGATGCGTCTCCATACAAACGCCAGCCCGATTTAGAGTAAGCTAGTTAGTAAATTTAGTATTGTGTAAGAGGTTGATTAAAAAGCGGAGGAGATTGTAATATATCGAGAAAGCATTGCCACCTAGCGTGACAAGGAACAATGACGGGACAGGAGACTCGAGGTAACGATCTAGAGTCTAGTATGCCTCGGAGCCCCGTGTAAAGCCGTCGTTAATAAACTATCTTACAAACCTCGTAGCTCATCTTGTTCATGGGGCATACCTTACATAATTTAAAAAAAAAGAATTTATGGATATCACACGCTGCGGATTTTTGGGGATGTGTAAAAATGTGTCGTGAAAGATGGTGAATTTTTTCGGGAAAATCAAAATGGCCCAAGTTGTAAAAAAAAATGTTTATTTGAAAACTGAAAAAAAAACATGGAAATCAGTTCCAATATTTATTTATTAACTTTTTTCATTCATAATTTCTTTAGGAATGGAATTATGAGTGAAAAAAAACAATAAAAAAATATAATACAGGATTGACAACTCTTTATTATTGGTTTACACGTGGTAAAAAATAAGAAAAAAATAGAAGGTATGGATATCACAAGCAGTAAATTTTTCGACACATGTGAAAATATGTCTAGAAAAATGGTGAATTTTTTCAAAGAAATCAAAACGGTCTAAGTTTTGAAAAAAAAATATTTTTGGATTAAAACTAAAAAAAAACATATGAAGTTGACTTTTGATAATTTATTTATATTTTTTTTTATGAAACTACCACTCAAGGCGAAAAAAATTACCTTCTATTTTATTTTGATATCTCTGACGTCAAAAAAGTTATGAGCATTTAAAAAAATTCATTACTTTTAAACGGGTTGAGATAAAAATCTAAAAAAATTCCTAATCACTCCTTTCAGTAGTTACTTGAAAATGAAAAAAAAAATCGACAAAATAAAAAATGGTCTGGGTCACGGATTGGCCGGTTTGGCATGGAATACCCCATATATGTATCGCTTTTTCCGTCAAACGTACGAATTAACCTTAGCTCTCGATAATTCCAGGGCGCCAGTCGATGATAATTCATCGATAAAATTTATAAAGAAAAATCGAGAACTTCGGTAAAAGTTTATCCGTGAATACAGCTTAAGAAATTAGTAGAATGGGAGGGGTTTTTTTCACAAAACAATAATCTCACCAATATAAAAAAAATCCGGAACTACACTATAATTCATTCATTATAGAATAAAAACTCAAATATTAGGCGAAAAAAATTTTGGTAGGAATTATCTTTCCGGAAAATAGAAAATATTATAATTTACAACTGATTTCGAGAACAATTATAAGAACTGAATAATTTTCCAAATAAAATTTCAATAACAAAAAGTATGAAAAATTAATTACAATTACAGATTTTAATTTACAAGTTAACCGTTCAAACCACAATCACATAATTGAATGCCTTTAGGCTCGATCGTTCACAGCACAATAGGTAACGCTAAAAGCCACGCCTTTAATGAATTTTCAAACAACAAAATGAGTGACACGATCGATAACGAAATTATATATTATACTAACTTAATCTATGGATGTCGAGATTGGGCACAATAATATAATAGAATTCCTCTCGACAATTCAAAGTAATAAACAACAACGACACTTCGGGAAAGATATTAATCGCGAGACAAGACGTGACTAGAATTTTTCCAAACGCGCGCGCACCCTGAAACAATATCGCTCTTTCAATTCCCAAAATTCTCAAAATATTACTCGCGAGTACTATAACTAAACAACACAAAAATATCAGAGCGAGTCGAAGGCTCACCGCTATGATTTCTGTAGGATAAGATCCGGAACAGACCACGAATTCTCTCCTCGATATTTCGGTGGCGTCGGATTCTTGAACGGAAACGGCTATGGCTCGAGAAAAGACGTCCTCCATCGTTGCTGCCCAAAACTCGAGTCCCCGATAATTATGGAAAGCGCGATTACGCGGCCTAGGGTCCTAACCGCCCACTCCTCGCCTACTCACGATACTCGTAGTCACAATAATAGATAATAATCGATAGTTCGGATTGACGCTTGGACGAGAACGAAATTGACCATGTAAATCCTCGATAATAATCGGAATCCGCAGACTGTTGGACGATTCTTGCAAGCTCCGAGAACGATAATGAAAAGCTTCGATGATAGATGATACCGTGAGCTCGACAGCTCGGGATGACGACTTCGAGTTAGCGACCCTCGTTTTAAGATTTTGAATTTCCGCGCTTCCTTCGAAACGAATGACAAGAGCCTAAAGCCTCCTTCACAACGATTGAGCCGACGATGTTTAATGACGCTGCCTTCGACGATGACCTCGTAACATGAACCCATCGCTCGCTCACACATAATAATGAAAATAATTCAAAATAAAATTAATAAACTATAGATACGCTCGCGTTTTGCCCTTCTAGATGTGCTCGAGAGAAATTCGTCGAAACGACGAAAAACGTTCCTTTTCCGTACCGTGCCAATATTTAACCATCATGTGACGTGGGCATAATTATCACGTCATAATATATATGGGGGCATTCCACGCTAAATTTACATTTTTTTCTTTTTTGCATTTATAATTTCGTTGAATCTTTTTCCTCTGTTAGTGCTCAATGGAAGCAATTGACCCGATTTTTTTCAAATTTTCATCTCAATGCGTTTGTTCAATACAAATTTTTGAAGAATTCTGCAACTTTTTTTTCCAGATATCTATAACTCCCTGAAAAATCGAGCAAATCAAATAGATGAGGAGGTCAAAATTTTTGTTTTGATATGTACTTTCATTTGAAAATTTGTAAGATATTATAAAAACATTAATAAAACCAGAATTTTGAGCTCAATGTAAATAATATTCGTTTTCGCCCTTTGTGTTCCGTTCGATTTTCTTCATAAATTTTTATAAAAAACTGTTTTTTTTTCATGAATTTTAAGCCTAGTTTGATCGTGGGTAAATCGTTCTTTGCATTTTGTTAAAATTAAAACGTAATTTTTTTTGTTCAATGATCCGTAACTTCCTCAAAAATTGTGCAAATCAAATGAAGGAGGATATCAAAATTTTTGTTTTGAAATGTACTTTCATTTGAAAATGTGTAGAAAATTATCAAAACATTTATACTACCAGTATTTCAAATTCTAAGTAAAAAATATTCGTTCCCACCGTTCCTGTCCCCTTCGATTTTCTTCATAAATTTTTATGAAAAACTGTTTTTTTTTCATGAATTTTAAGCATAGTTTCATTGAAAGCAAATCGTCCTTTCTATTTTTTTCCAATTAAAATGTGTATTTCTTTGTTCTATTATAGGTAACTCCCCGAAAAATTGTGCAAATCAAATGGATGAGGAGCTAAACATTTTCGTTTTTAAATGTACTTTCATTTTGAAGCATGCAAACAATTATTCATATATTATTGCAACCAGTATCTTCTATTTCAAGCAAAAAATGTTCGTATTCACACCGTGTGTTCTCTACGGTTTGCTTTATACATTTTTTTGGGAAACTGTTATTCTTTAATCAATCTCCAACCTAGTGCGATAGTGGATAAATTGATGGTTCTTCTTTTTCACTACTTGTACTACGCAATAAATATTTCCCGGTAAACGATTTCAAACATAATCAATTTTTCATACACGTAACAAAAATCTGTCGTAATAAGCTGAAAATAAGACGTACCATTTTTTACGTATTCTTTTTTATAATGAATGTGTTGGTTTATTACCTGTCATGCGCCTTATATTATATTTCAAAAACCTAGTCAACACTCGTTACGTTATTTTGGTTACGTGTTTTATATTTTTTGCATGCTTCAAAATGAAAGTACATTTCAAAACAAAAATATTTATCTCCTCAATCATTTGATTTGCACAATTATTCAGAGAGTTACATATAACTGAACAAAAAAATCCACGTTTTAATTGAAAAAAAAATAGAAAGGACGATTTGCCCATGATCAAACTAGGCTTAAAATTCATGAGAAAAAAAAGTTTTCGTAAAAATTTATGAAGAAAATCGAAGAGGACACAAAGGGCGAAAACGAATATTATTTACTTTTAGCTCAAAATTTTGGTTGTATTAATGTTTTTATAATATTTTACATATTTTGAAACTACAGCCATATCAAAAGTAAAATTTTGACCCCCTCATCTATTTAATTTGTTCGATTTTTCAGGGAGTTATAGATATCTGGAAAAAAAGTTACAGAATTTTTCAAAAATTCGTATCGAACAAACGCATTGCGATAAAAATTTGAAACAAATCAGGTAAGCTGCTTTTTAACAAACTCATTGTGTGACAAAAATCGGAGCGATAGACCGCGAAAAACTTTGAATCGCGTCGACAAAATTATAAAAAGGAAGTGCATTGTAGATCCACGAAAAAGTGCTGCAGATGTTTCCCGGGAATTGCGAAGTGAAAATCTAGCTGATGTTAGTCGGAGTACGGTATCTCGACGTCTCAAAGCTGCGGGGCTGATTGGACATGTTGGTGTAAAAAAACCATTGATTAGCAAAAAGAATAAGAAGGCTAGATTAGACTTTGCGAAAAAATATATATCAGCGCTGGACGGTATCAGATTGGCGGAAAGTACTTTTTTCCGATGAATCGAAATTTCAATTATTCGGAAGTGATGGTCGGAAGTACGTAAGACGTCCAGCAGGTACCAGATACAATGTAAGGTACCAAATTCCTACCGTAAAACACAGTGGCGGAAACATTAAAGTTTGGGGAGCATTTTCCGATTATGGCGTTGGTCCGCTGGTGGAAATTCATGGCAATATGAATGCTGCAATGTACAGGAGCATACTACAAGATCATATGCTCCCATTTGCAATGAAAAATTTGCCGCGTGGTTGGGTTTTTCAACACGATAATGATCCGAAACACGCTTCGCGTCTTGTTAAAAATTTTCTTCAAAGCCGGAAAATCTGCCTTCTTGACTGGCCATCGCAGTCACCGGATTTAAATCCTATTGAACACCTGTGGCAAGACCTCAAGTATCGTGTTGGAACGAAAAATTACTCCAACAAAACGGAATTGTGGGACCGTTTGCGCAGTGAATGGGAAAAATTACCACAAGAACAAATCAAACAACTAATTGGGTCTATGTCTCGTCAGTGCGCTGCAGTCATCGCTGCTAACGGCATGGCAACAAAGTATTGAGTCGAGTGGAGAAGACCAAGCCATGCTTTCTCATTTTTCAAGTTTTTTGTTATTTTTTTCATACCCAAAAGTACGTGGCCCAATACTTTTGCACAGCCAGTCATAAAAAATTGTTGAACAATTAATGATTTAAGATCGATATCAATGTATACAACCTATTGTTTCTAAATATAAGTGATTACGTGTTATCATTACTCGTTTGTTTTTCTTCCACCACCACATTTCTGTTCAATGTGCATAAAAAATAAGGTGGCCCGAAACTTTTGCACGCCACTGTATGTAATATATATAATATATATAATATGGGGTATATTGGGTTTGACAAAACCCAATATAAATATCATAAGTCCGAGAGTGGGTGAGTCGATCGCGTACGGTTGGCTGTTCTTTTGAAGTCAATACTGGCAAAGAATCGGCACTGCATTATATACCGATAATGCATCTGAGCGTGAATACCAGAGTTGCGAAATTGTTAATGAAGAAGTAATGCATTCATCATTACTTTTTTTATTCCGTAATGAAAATTATTTCCATTAACCATTAAAATGAATTGGTTAATGGAGAATTTTTCCATTACCCATTAAAATTAATTGGTAAATGGAGAATTTTTTCAGTAACCATTAAAATTAATTGGTTAATGTAGAATTTTTTCATCAACCATTAAAATTAATTCGTTAATGGAGAACTTTTCCATTAACCCTTTCAAGCACGGTGGGATTGTGGAATCCCACCTTTTCCATAACCATTTTCCGTGTGGTTGACGTAGTTTTCATTCGATTTTCAAACTTTTTTTCATGTTTTGGTATCAATTATATATTTAAGAATAAAAATTAATGTGAAATAATTTGCAATAATTGGTGATTTTGTTTAAACAAATGAACGAACGTCGATAAATAACCATTTTACTGGTAAAAAATCATTATCTCCGAAGGTTCTTGAAGTTTCCATGTCCAAGTTGGTATTCGGAGGTTTTCGGGGTCGCTGATAATGAATCTGCACTTGAAATTCAAAAATTCAAAATGGTGGATTCAATACGGTGGACCAAAAATGCAAAAAGTCGTTTGACGAAAGTGAAAGTTGGTACTCCGAGGTTTTTGAGGTCGCTGATAACGAATCTGCACTCAAAATTTAAACATTCAAGATGGCGGATCCAATATGGCGGACTAAAAATGCAAAAAGTCGTTTGACGAAAGTGAAAGCTGGTAGACGTGTGTTTTTAGGGTCGCTGATAACGAATCTGCACTCAAAATTTGAAAATGCGAAATGGTGGATCCAATATGGCGGACCAAAATACAAAAAGTCGTCTAATGACCGTGAAAGTTGGTACTCGTAGTCTCCTGGGGCCCCTGATAACGAATCTGTACTCAAAATTTGAAAATTGGAATGGTGGATGGAAAATGCAAAAAGCAGTCCCATATAAGTAAAAGTTAGTACTCAGAGGTTGTTGTAGTCCCTGATTACGAATTCACGATCAGATTTCGGGAATGCGAGATGGTGGATCTAAGATGGCGACTTGCATGCGAAAAACAATGCTCATTTAGCGTAAGATCGGTGCATAAATATTTCTGGAGTCATTGATTGTAAATTGCATGTGATATGACAGATGCATTCCTGAGAAGTCGTTCATTCAAGGCAAGTTTTTCATACTAGAGTTTTTACTACTACTCGATATACAAACGTACTGCATATACGACTTAGGAAATGAAAACCTCAATTTCCTCCAAAAAGTACTGCTCTCAATCAAATCCAGAGACACGAACGAGGACGTGGTGGTTGTTGTCTCCATTTTTAATTGTTTTTTTGTTTTTTTTTCGTTATTTTGTAATTTTTTTGTTTTTTCTTCATTTTAAAGTTTTTTTTTGTATTTTTTAATTATCCAAATATTTCCTTTTTGTGTGATTCCATGACTTTGCCCTCGTTACATATGTCTTGCTGCCATCCCTCATCTCTTCGTGAGTTCTAAGTATGGTATGACAAAAAACAATTCCTGCTTGGTAACAAACACAACGGCACATCGCAAATGTTACAGATCCAAGAAGTTCGTCTCTCATTGGATTTTGTGCTGCAAAGGGCACATCGTCTTTGTTTGTCGATATGCACTGGTAGATGAGCCGACTCGGAGCGTCTTTTCTCGACAGCTACATGAGGTTTGTGCGGCCTAACGATCGTGGATTTACGTTTCCTCCCTTTCGGAGTCGGAATTTTATATCCAACCAATCCTTCTACCAAAGATAAATGGAACTTCTTTGTGGTCAAAGGTTTCTGATTGTGTTTCTTATCATATATTATGAATGATTTGACTACCATCAGGTCTACAGATTTCAGAGATCTATCTTTCTGTCTGCAGCTTACAGTTGTTATTTCAGAAGGATCATGGTAATTAGATAAAAAGTACACCGGCTTTTTATCCATCCAATTGATTCAACGAATACCCGTATTGGATGTTTTGTATTCGTTTTACCCGTGACTCATTTTTTTATCTGAAATCTCACTTTTTGGCAGTCTGGAATGGTTAGAACGTACGGTACCACAAGCAAAGATCTTATCTTTCTTCAATGCAATCATAAACTCGACACCAGTAAAAAAATTGTCGAAATAAACATGATGATCTTTGCCAACAAGTTGACGAGTCAGATCTTTCATGACGCGGGCTCCTAATTGTTTCTCACCACTTTCTGTTTTACCTGTATACACTTGAAATTCACATACAAAGCCCGATTCATCTGCGCAAACCCAGCATTTGTATCCCCGTTTTATTGGTTTTGCAGGCATGTATTGCTTTAGGCTAGAACGACCCTTGAATTTGATCATGGATTCATCAATAGACTAATATTTACCCGGTTTCCAGCAATTTTTGAATGATTCATTGGGCCGATCCAGTAAAGTTCTCACTTTATATAATTTATCATATCCTGACGTGCCTTTTTTAGGTTCTGCATTAGTATCGGAAATATGTAAATTAGTCAGAAAGAATCCGAAACGATTGACTGGCATCAATAGGGTGATATAAGAATCATTTAATTTCACGTCAGATGACCAATAATCACGGTATGAAGGCAATTTTTTTATTTCCATCAGAATATTTATGCCTAATAAGAGGAGTAATTCCCCTTTTTATATAGTTTTTCCCTCTCTGTTATTTTGGTTCAAATAGAGATTCGTTTGGTCAACTATCAAATCGAAGAGATCCTGAGAAAAAAGATACAAAACTATACCTAATGACGATTTGATATTATCTGGGATATTAGGCCTGACATCTTCAGTGAATGGAGTGTTTTGTCTCGGTTTGCTTTGCTTTGTCCATTTCTCATTTTCATCAACTTGAAGAGAAACTTCATCATTTGTGGAATCTGAGGAAGAAATATTCTCCCGATAATCTCCAGAGTGTGCCAGGAGAATCTTGCCTTGCGCGTTTGTGGTACCAATCCAATCATCTTCACTATCTGAATCACAAAGTCCATCAACCGACTTAGAATCACTCGGGATATCAGCCAATTCCGTTTCGTCTATCATGCTCCATGAGAGAAAAAAAATATACGCAGCTAATAAAAAGAAGATGATGCTGAAAGATGAAACTCAAGAAGTTGGAAACGACGCTTTGTCCGTGGTTTCTAACGAGATGGTAAAAAGTACGATCTATACCATTATACACATATCATGATAATTCATAAGATCAAGTCTATAATACTCGTGATTTGGGAAGATGATAAAAGCTTCAACCTTTCTGAGAATATGTTCTTCCAATATTCCATTAAGAAACCAAAATGAATCATTGAACTTATGAAGAGTCCTTTCCGAGTTTTACGTATATTACTAATAATAATGTGGAATAGGTCCTACACTTGAATAGGTTCCAAACTCTTATGAGAAAGAGGGCGCTTCAGATTATGATAAAATATACAAAGTCAGACCTTTAATGGACTAGCTCAATGAATAGTTCGAGATTTTCTGGAAACCGAGTAAAAACCCCCGAGTACCAACTTTCACTTTAGTCAAACGACTTTCTACATTTTTCTTCGGCCATATTGGATCCGCCGTCTTGAATTTCCAATTTTTGAGTGCAGATTCGTTATCAGCAACCCCAAAAACCCTGAGTACGAACTTTCACTTTCATAGAACGACTTTTTGCATTTTTGATCGGCCATATTGAATCCGCCATTTAAATTTTCAATTTTTGAGCGCAGATTTGTTATCAGCGACCCCCAAAGCTACCGAATACCAACTTTCACTTTTATCGAACGATTTTTGCATTTATGGTTCGCCATATTGGATCCGCCATCTTGAATTTACAAATTTTGAGTGCAGATTTGTAATCAGCGGCCCCGAAAACCCATGAGTACAAAATTTTGAGTTAATTGCACGTAAGGAAAAATGTGCTTGAAAGGATTAACCATTAAAATTAATTGGTTAATGGAGAATTTTGCCATTAACCAATCAAATTAATAACTAATTAATAAATTATAATTAATAATTAATAACTAATGGATAATATGTCCATTAATCACTAAAATTATATGGTTAATGGTTAACGGTAATGATTTTCATTTACCATTTAATGTTAATGATAATAACCAAGTACCCAGCTATTCGTAGCAGTTTTGGTCTGGGCTAAAATGTCCCAATGGTGGTAACTGAGGTTTTTTCGGTTTCTAGTAGCGGAAGCGGTTTTGTTCTGGGTCAAAATAACCCTTTGATAATAACCAAGGTTTACTAGGTTCCCAGAGACCGTAGTCGTTTTGGTTTAAGTCAAAAATGACCCAATGGTAACAATCGAAGTTATTGGTTACTGGTACTCGGTTATCAATGGCCGTACCAGTTTTGTTCTGGGTCAAAATAACCCAATGGTGGTAACCAAGATTTTCCCGGTTACTAGAAGCAGGAGCGGTCTTATTCTGGTTCAAATTGACCCTATAATAGTAATCGAGGTTTTCTCGGTTTTTGGTAGTGGGAGCGGTCCTGTGTTGGGTCAAAATGATCCTATGGTGTGCCAGACAACAATTTGTGAGCAGATTTGCGTCAATTTAACTTCAAATTGGAGCAAGTTTTGGTAGCAAAGTCTATAGCACTTGTGTCCGCGGTCCGCATAGATTTTGCTAGCAAAGCTTGCACCTGACAACAGATTGACACCAAATTACAAGCAAGATTTGCACAACAAAGTTTGACGTCAAATGGTTGCTAAAGGCGAGCGAATCTTGCATTACATCGTTTGATGTCAAATTGCCATCAAATTACAAGCAAGGTTTGCTTCGATGCCAAATTGTCCCCAAACTGCGAGCAAATATTGCTAATTTGATGACGAAATGTATAGGCTTACATTTTATATTGAATTGTTTCATAAACATTCCATTTTAAATAATGGTAAAAATATTATTTTTTTTCGGAACGAAGGAAATTGTTAATCATTTGATATTCCTAACAGCAATCTATTCGATTCTTTCGAATAAAATTGCTCACCTTGACTGGGACTTGAACCTGCAACCTACTTATTTAATCTGCCTAACTGCCTAACACGATATCCACTACGCTACCGACGACTTATGAAAAGTTTTTATCGCGAAGGTATACATATTTTGAATTATAATTCATGATTGAAATGTTGTTTCAAAATGTAATAAGGAAACTATACTCACCAGATATAAGCATGGTTATCTGCTATTTTATTGCTAAAAAAACGCTTATTTAAAGAAATGGTAATTATGTCGAATCCTGGCTCTAGTCCAAAATTGGTCCAAATTTCATTTCAACCATTTTTATGATTAAAAAATGATGTAACAAATAATTTTAGTACGGGCGAAGGGGCGGTGTGAAATAAAAAAAAATATCAAAAGGTATATTTTTCAAAAACGTGAACAATCACATGTTTTATGTTTTTTTTAGAAAAACGTGGGCGCGCGTACGCGTGTGTGTGTACACATACACCATCTCATACTGGATACTTATACTAGTTGATATTGACACTTTTTTTTATTAAGGGAAAATATCCGAGTAGACGACGGAAAAAATAGGTGTATTTTAGGAATTATTATCTCAAAAACTATTTGTCCGATTTCATGCAAGTTTGTTTTATTCGAAAGTATAAATATTGAGGGATCTTGACAAAAAATTTTATAAATATATATTAACTGGGAGCGCTGATATTGTGGCCGGAATAAAACATGTCACGGTATTCGGTCCCCATGATTGCATGCAGTCGATTGATCTGAAACAAAAATTTCGAAAAGATTCTTAAAATGTAATATATAAAGCCCTTCGCATCATAGGATTTTTTGAAAAAAAAAAATAATTTCACAAAATGGTGCCTGATTGAAATTTACATTCATTTTTCAACCTCAGTTTCCGATCTTCAATCAGGTGTCATCTTGTGAAAAAAAATGTTTTCAAAAAATCCTATGATGCGAAGGGCTTTATATATTACATACTCATATTTATATATATGTCAACAAATGTACTTGTCCAGGTTTTTCCCCGAGGGGGATTTTTATGCTTGACAATACATATCGGTTCAAAATAGGTTATATCTATTATTCAAATAATGCTGGAGAGTTGTATTTTTTTGCGCAAGATGGATGTTTTTTGATCATCTCGAACTGCTTGCAATACAGATTGAATCTGTGCTTCGTCTTTTATCAGATGATTCTGAAATTGCTCAATGAGAGCTGACCCTGGCTCCGCTGTATCATTTACAACCCTGATATTCTTGCATACAAGCTGACTGTGTTTTTACGATTCAAGTGTGGCCCATAGCCCAACATCTAAGTCGAGAAAGTCACTCGGTGCATGCAATTTTTCAAACAATACGAATGACTTTACCATTGCAAAATCATTCAGATTTTTAGACGCCAACGAACTGAAACCATTTATGGTAACCATAACTCATTTGGGATTTTGGCTTCAACTCCGTTTTTTTTGCTAATTTAACTATTTTAGATTTCATCTCCAACAATACGCTGTGATCAAAGAGAGACGAAAGGACAAGAACAAAAAGACCCCAAATACCATACAATGCCTTGGAATTTGGTAGCGGCTGCTATGGATATTTCTTTATCAATTTTATTATAGCCGACCACTTCCTTGAAGAATAGCAAGTCCTGATTTAGAGCTTTCACAGTCCTGGGAGCATTGAACGAAGCTTTTATATAAACGAGTACCAAGAAGCAACAGATTCACCATAGCCCGTTGATTTCTTCTGCTGTTAGCGAGCAATCTATTTTCTTAAAACGTTCATTTTCGAACAGTAATTCAAGCTAACAATGAAAGAAACCAACGGGCTATGACGAATTTATTGCTTTTTGGTACTCGGTTACATAAAAGCACGGTTCAATGCTCTCAGCACTGTGAAAACCTCCAATCAGGACTCCATTTTTCCTATGGAAGTGATTTGCTATAATCGGATTTATAATGACCACCGATGATTCTATGCAACAATAACAGTGTTGTGAACGATACAGTGGAGCGGGGGATACCTCTAATTGAACAATTTCAGAATCATCTGTCTAAATATGAAGCACAGAAGCAATATCTGTTCAAGATCACCGAAAAAAAATTCGGTTTGCGACAAAAAAAACTATTTATCATCGATATTTTTGAACAATGGATATGATCTAATGTTTTCAACCGCTATTCATGTTATCTCAAAAAAATCATGTTTGAGAAAAAAAATAATTTAAATTTTTATTTTAGTTCTTAATGAACTCCGTTTTCATTCTTAACTACGAAGGAAATAGATTTTCTTAATTTATTTTGAATGAAATCCCTGTGTTTCCTTCTGAAATTGCAAAAAATGTTCAAAAGTTGTTTACGCAACCTCTAAATCTTTAGCTACAATCCCTTCCTTTCGCGAGATTTTCTTTATAACGCACTAACGTTTTATCAACTAGGAGTGAGGAAAAAAATATTGATTTTTTGGACCACCCTAATAAGTATATTATAAAACTTATAACATAAATATACAGTGGCGTGCAAAAGTTTCGAACCACCCTATTTTTTATGCACATTGAATAGAAATATGATGGTGGGAGAAAAACAAACGAGTAATGATAACACGTAATCACTCATATTTAGAAAAAATAGGTTGCATACATTGATATTCGATCTTAAATCATTAATTTTTCAACAATTTTTTATGACTGACTGTGCAAAAGTATTGGGCCGCGTACTTTTGGGTATGAAAAAAATAACAAAAAACTTGAAAAATAAGGATGCATGTCTTGGTCTTCTCCACTCGACTCAATACTTTGTTGCCATGCCCTTAGCAGCAATGACTGCAGCGCACCGACGGGGCATAGACCCAATTAGTTGTTTGATTCGTTCTTGTAGCAATTTTTCCCATTCACTTCGCAAATGGTTCCACAATTCCGTTTTGTTGGAGTAATTCTTCGTTCCAACACGATGCTTGAGGTTTTGCCACAGGTGTTCAATTGGATTTAAATCTGGTGACAGCGATGGCCAGTCAAGAAGGCGGACTTTCCGGCTTTGAAGAAAATTTTTAACAAGATGCGAAGCGTGTTTGGAATCATTATCGTGTTGAAAAATCCAACCACGCGGCAAATTTTTCGTTTGTATTTGTAGAAATTTGGTACCTTACATTATATCTGGTACCTGCTGGACGTCTTACGTACTTCCGACCATCACTTCCGAATAATTGAAATTTCGATTCATCAGAAAAAAGTACTTTCCGCCAATCTGATACCGTCCAGCGCTGATATTTTTTCGCAAAGTCTAATCTAGCCTTCCTATTCTTTTTGCTAATTAATGGGTTTTTTACACCAACACGTCCAATCAGCCCCGCAGCTTTGAGACGTCGAGATACCGTACTCCGACTAATATCAGCTAGATTTTCACTTCGCAATTCCCGGGAAACATCTGCAACACTTTTTCGTGGATCTACAATGCACTTCCTTTTTATAATTTTATCGACCGCTCCGATTTTTGTCACACAGTGAGTTTGTTAATTTATCTTTAGTAATAATACGATTAACGGTACTTTTGCCAATAGATAAAGTCTCCGCAACATCACGAGAAATTTTTCCTTCTGACGAAAGTTTTAACACGATTTCACGAAGCTGAATATTCGTGTGTTTCGGCATTATGGCAGAAAGGAGACTGATTTTCCATTGTAGGATATGTTTTGAAACTAATGAGGAAAAAAATGTAAACAAACGGTGCGTACGAAACCGCGGCGATATAGTGGCCCCATACTTTTGCACACCGACTAAAGTCATTCCACGTAGTACACGAAAAATACGCCATAATTAAATATATTATACGACGTTGTTACCTTCATTCTAACTCTCTTGAATATTTTGAACAATGACCGAGTGGAGAAATAAAATATTTTATCAATTAACTAGAAAAAATAGGGTGGCCCGAAACTTTTGCACGCCACTGTATTTGATAACATTATATCGGCTGAATAATATGCGTCATATATATTTTATATTATTATTACTATTGGAAAATATGTTTATTAAAAAAAAGTGACAGCTGTTATGCGTATAGTATATTACTTCCTTTTTAAAAAAAATGAAAGAAAGAACAACAAAATAATGAACAAAACGAGTTATTCTAATATTTAAAACACCCTGGCCCGTACGTATTGGACCTTGGATATTTAACCACTGTAGCCCAGATAGCCAAGCTTGACATATCAAACTTGTACAGGAGCTTGGTTTCAAAGCTTGCGGGTAAATACGTACCGATTTGTATACAAGCTTTGTTATATAAAAGTAATGACGCCAAATTGTTTGCAATAATACAACAAAGCTTGAACACATAAGTTGATAGCAAAATAGTATCGAGTTGCGAGCAAGGAGCAACGAAGTTCGATGCCCGCTGTCGTCAAATTGCGAGCAAGATCTGTATGGCAAAGTTTTGTACCGAAATCATGCCAAATCGTCAGCAAGCCTTGCACAGCATAGATTGGAACCAAATTGGCGACAAACTACAAACAAGACCCACACGATAAGCTGCAGACAAATTGTCGACAAATTCCGAGCAAATACCCAGCGTGATGTTAAATTGTTGCCAAACCATGAGCAAGGTTTGGCTCGTTTGGCACCAGTTTAGTTTGGCACAGTAGATTGAGTCTACTGTGCAAGCTCGTTCGTTGTTTGACAGCAGCTTGACATCAGCTTAACTCATGGTTTGGCAACAATTTGACATCAAGCTGGGTAGTAGGACCATTGCTCGGAATTTGTCGACAATTAGTCTGCAGCTTATTGTGTGGGTCTTGTTTGTAGTTTAGCGCTAATTTAGTTCCAATCTCTGCTGTACAAGGCTTGCTGACGATTTGGCATGATTTCGATACAAAACTTTGCCATGCAGATCTCGCTCGCAATTTGACGACAGCGGGCATCGAACTTCATTGCGTTACCTTGCTCGTAACTCGATACTATTTTGCCATCAACTTATGTGTTCAAGCTTTGTTGTATTATTCCAAACTATTTGGCGACATTACTTTGATAAAACAAAGCTTGTATGCAAATCGGTACGTATTTGCCCACAAACTTTGAAACCAAGCGCCTCTAGAAGTTTGATATGTTGCTTGACTATCTGGGTAGTAACCGAGGTTTACTCGGTTCCCCGTAACCGTAGTGGTTTTAATTAGGGTCAAAATGGCCTTATGGTACTGACGTTTTCCCGGTTTCTAGTAGCGGGAGCGGTTTTGTTCTGGGTCAAAATGACCCTATGGTAGTAACCGAGGTTTACTCCGTTCCATAGTGACCGTAATCATTTTGGTTTGGGTCAAAATGACCCAATGGTAACAATCGAAATGTACTCGGCTACCAGTAGCCGTAGTAGTTTTGTTCTGAGTCAACATGATATAATGGTAGTAACCAAGGTTTTCTCGGTAACTAGCAACAGAAGCAGTTTTGTTCTGCGTCTAATTGACCCTATGGTAGTAACCGCGGTTTTCTTGGTTTCTAGTAGTGGGAGCGATCTTGTTCTGAGTTTAAATGGTCCTATGGTAGTAACCGATATTCGATTGCTGGAAGCGGTGGGAGTTTCAGTCTGGGTCAAGATGACCCAATTATAGTAACCAACGTTTACTTCGGTTACTAATAGCGATAGCGGTTTTGGTTTGGGTCAACATGGGTCAATGGTAGTAACCAAGTAATCGGTTACCTGTGGCGGAAGAGAAATGGTAGGTTACTAGTACTAAATTGAAATGAAAAAATGGTACTTACACAGGCGCATACAAACAAAACTGACACTTGCAGCCCTAGCGCCATCTGATTATAGGAGTAAAATATGACTCCGCTATAATTAATGATTTTGTTTTCTTAAGGTAGAAATAGATAGAATAAAAGTTTTGTGTCGACTGTGTCCGATTGAAACTTGTGGGATTAATAATAATTGGAAAGCAAATGATTAGAGAGGAATAAATTTGAATCTGTATGAAAAAAATTTCTTTGCAAATATTCCTAAATAAATAATTAAAAATAAGTTTGATATTACAATTAAACCGTGCGAAAAAAAAATTCAATTTAAAAAAACCTATTTAACCGGTTGAGTGGTAATGGATCATATATATACAAAAAAAATGTACCCGCAGTGGTAATGGATCATATATGTACAAATTTGAATTACTCGCTCAAATGTCAACCGATTTGCACACAATTTGATATATAACCATTTTCGAGGTCGCTCTACACAAATGTTCTGTCAGATTTCCAAAAAAATGTAAGGGTGGCGAATTAGGAGCGGGTTTAGTGGTGGCCTTTTTTACAGTTTTTGTGCCAAAATGGTCACGATATAATTCTCGAGCAAATTAGACGAACTTGCATGCGCCTCACCCCTACCTCTGATTTTCACCCCCCTGGAGGGTGATGGTCGAATTGGGTTTTCACCTAATAAGGTTGGAACTCTTCGAAAATTATTTATTGTAAATCTGGAATTCTTATAAAATCTCGTTCAGAAAATCTGCGCAAATGCACCCTCTACCATTATCTTCTCACCCCCGGTAGGGTGCTATATCAAAACTGGCCCTGGGAATGGATTCAGCGGCCCAAACAAACCCCTAGAAAACATATTCGTATATATTTTAGTAAAGAACTGCAGCGTAACACTTTTGGCCAGAAAACTGAAAAATTGTCTACCACTCAACCGGTTAAGAGAAGTCATTTTCCAAACTAATAATTGGAAATCATAAGAACGATAATCAAGAGACTCGGTAGAGTCTCGGGACAAGTACATTGACAGCTCTGTCGTCTACTGGCCCGAGCTCGCCGAGTCTATACTTTCTCTGAATAAAGTGATTCGCGGTGGTGGGGATAAAATTGGCATGTCATTTTGTCGAATTATGAAGCTCAGGAGTCATTCCGTAATTTGAAAATTGAACTGAAGACTGAGAAATTTTCTTACGATAGAACCCAAAATTAGCACGATTGGTTGCGTAATTGCTGAGAAAAAACTTTGCACAGGCTCAAGTTATGCAAAAGTTACACACATTCAAGAATTTGACGTGTTGTATATACCACCATTAAAGGCCTCTCGAATTTCTGATTGGTTGGTTTCTGACTATACCGATATATTTATATATATTATATACCATCATCTGTAATATTTTTTATATATGTAGCATCAGTCTATCAGATGTTATGGTCATAAAAAAACGAAGTTTTGACGTTACGAAGTACGGGACAAAGGCAAATAAAAAAAAAACGTTCGTCGCATAGTTCAGTGTAAAATAGTATAAAATTAGTTCAGTAAAATTGGTTCTGTTATCAAATCTCTGTCTGACCATACTATGATTGTACATCTTTTCTGTACATCGAAAAGTTTCCGCGGAAAGTTTGAGCGAAATTTTGATAATTTCAGTGAAAATATTTTCATTTGTTAGAAATAATTAATATTATAATGACGCATGCTTTTATAGGATTTGCGGTAAGAAAATATAACCTTAACCGTAAATCTATCCTAGTGTTGTCAAATAATGAAATGCGTAATAACATCGATAAATTAAAAAAAAGGTTATGTCAAAATTCAGTGGAAAAAGAAGTGTTAAGCATTGAATTAAGTGTTTTGATACCCAGTGAGAAAAATAGGTTCGCTAACCTATATCTCCGATTTTTTTTTTTAATCTTAAATTTTAATTCTCTATGAGGAAAGCGAGCGCGCAAATATTAGATGTTAATGAATTCAAACAATCCATCGAAACCTTGGATCAAATAAAAAGTGTGCAAACTAGATTTGCTGTGGCATTATTATTTTATTTAAAAAGTTGTCCTATTTTTCTCCATTTATTTTAGGTTTGCCCTTCGGTCACTTTATTCTGCCTCATTGGTAAGCAATGGATCCATACCAAATATCTGTATTTCTATGTCTCCGCTTCAACTATGGCCATATGTATTGAAAAATTTGTTACAAAAAGTCTTCGGTTGCTCATTTTTGGATTGGATCAAAACTTCTGTCTTCGTGACGCAATGGACACACTCGAAAGTTGAAAATTTTGTTGGGCCTGATGAATGTTTTTTTTATTTTTGAATTTTTCTCTTCAGTTGTGGTGTGATGGAATCAAAAAGTTGTTTCAAAAAGTCTTTGGGTGCTCTTTTTCTGATGGTATCAAAATTTGTATCATTTGAATGCAACGGATACCTACAAACTTTGAAAATTTAGTGAAGCGTAATGTGTGCCAAGTGTTTCCATTTTTTGTCTCTGATTGTAGCATTATGAATTGAAAAGTTTGTTACAAAACGTTTTTCGTTGCTCAATTTTGGATGGGGTCAAAATTTCTGTCTTCGAATCGCAATGGATACATAGAAAATTTCAGAATTTTGTTAGACCCAATGCGCACTATGCTCTTTCACTTTTCTTCTTCAGTTATGTCATAATAATTTTTAATAGTTATTTCAAAAAGTCTTCGGGTGCTCTTTTTCTGATAGTATCAAAATTTGTATCATTGGAATGCAACGGATACCTACAAACTTTGAGAATTTTGTGAAGTGACATGTGTAC
Source organism: Rhimphoctona megacephalus (assembly GCA_963989365.1). Classification (NCBI taxonomy): domain Eukaryota; kingdom Metazoa; phylum Arthropoda; class Insecta; order Hymenoptera; family Ichneumonidae; genus Rhimphoctona; species Rhimphoctona megacephalus. Next base: position 6,211,380 of record OZ022423.1, read on the forward strand.
TAAATACTTCCACTTTTTGTCTCTGATTGTGGCATTATGAATTGAAAAATTTTCTTACAAAAATCTTCGGTTGGTAATTTTTGCATGAAATCAAAATTTCTGTCTTTGAAACGCAATGGATACATCCAAAATTTCTCTGAATTTTGTTGGGCTCAATGTACGATATGTTTTTTGCATAATAGATATAAAAAATTGTTTCAGAAAGTCTTCGAGAACTTTTTTCTGATGGTATAAAAAATTTTATCACTGAAAGGCAATGGATAACTACAAACTTTGAAAATTTAATGGAGCAACATGTGTGCTAAGTATTTCCCCTTTTTGGCTCCGATTGTGGCATTATAATATGAAATTTTTTTTTTTTAGTTTTCCTTTACAGTCGTTCCGATTCTGATGGTAACAAAATTTGCTCCAAGATAATGCCACCGATACAACTAAACTCATTCCATTTTCTTAGGCATGATACTGATTTGAGTTCATCCACTTTGTTCAATATATTGTTTTGAAGTGCTCAGAACAGATAATTCGATCTTTTTGAAATTCAAAGATTGAAATATCTATGACTACTTAATCTCATGGTATTGACTTGTTCAATGATATTGACAAATATCACGATGACACCACGTTGTTGATAAAAATAGGAATAAAAAAATGCATAAACTTTTTTCACAATAGATTCGATATGTTTTCTCTAAAACTACGTAAACCTGGTTTTTTTATTTTTCATTCATCGTAAGTGAAAAATTTCGGAAAAAAAACTTCCATTTTTGTCAACAACAAGCTGAAATCGTAATATTTTTTACCACAAATATACAATTGTAACAAGAAGCTATTCAAATATATTTATTCAATAGAAACAAATTCCAATAGCTGTAAACTCTACAACAAAATTCTGCCTACTCTGAACTCACGCTCAAAAAGTTTGTGAATTCGAATAGTTTTTTAAAAACTAATTTGCTATCATTTTTTTTTTGTTAAACTCCCAGTTTCCAAACTGGTTTAGCCTAAATCCAGAAGGGTAATGTCAGCGGAATGTCAAAAAAATTTGACTGGCTTGAGAAAAAAATGACAAAACAAAAATTCCAAAATACGTGTCCCCTTCTTTCTTCTACAAAAAATTGACTCAAAGTAAAAGGGATCAGGGTTTAGAAATGGAAAAATGGTAATTGCCCAATATTAACTTTTTCCGATCTATATAAAGCGAGATGTTTGAAAAGAAATAAAAAAAACAAATCATATGAAGCATAAAAATCCCCCCTCTGGGGAAAAAACCTGGACAAGTACATTTGTTGACTCCGGTTTCCATATTTTTTCACAAATATACATACACTCCAGAAATCTTCCCTCACAAAAATCCCTGAAAAAATGAAATCCTATCAAAAAGTAAAAAGAGTGATCCTCTCAAAAAAGTTATCAAATAAAGTCAAATCACACAAAACAAAACAAAAATGAGTTAATCCTCGCAAAAAGCTAGGGTTGAATTTCGCAAAAAGTTATAAAATAAATTGAGCTCCATTAAAATATAAGCGGTCAAGTACGGGAGGCGTTATTGTATTTTATAAAATCTACAAATAATGTTGAATGTTGATAGAAAAAAGAATTAAGTTCGGAAGTACAGTTGTTCTACCAACCAGAACAAGAATAAAAACTGTATGAAAAAAGTCCGATCCAAAAAAAGATTACAAACGAAAAAAATTAAATTAAAAAAAAAAATTTCGGCTGAAGTACTCGGCGAGTTTTTTTAATTCACATAATATATCGGCCATGGTCACGAACTTGCCAAGTACTTCAACCGTAATTTTTTTTTTCAATCCAATTTTTTTCGTTTGTAATCTTTTTTTGGATCGGACTTTTTTTCATATAGAGTCTTTATTCTTGTTCTGGTTGGTAGAACAACTGTACTTCCGAACTTAATTCTTTTTTCTATCAACATTCAACATTATTTGTAGATTTTATAAAATACAATAACGCTTCCTGTACTTGACCACATATATTTTAATGGAGCTCAATTTATTTTATAACTTTTTACGAAATTCAACCTTAGCTTTTCGCGGGGATTAACTCATTTTTGTTGTGTGTGATTTGACTTTCTTTGATAACTTTTTTGAGAGGATCACTCTTTTTACTTTTTGATAGGATTTGATTTTTCAGGGATTTTTGTGAGGGGAGATTTCTGGAGTGTATGTATATTTGTGAAAAAATATGGAAACGGGAGTCAACAAATATACTTGTCAAGGTTTTTTTCCCCCAGGGGGAATTTTTATGCTTTATTTATATAGATAAATACAAAATTCGAAATTTATTGAAAAAAAATCATGTCAATAATAGTGTAGGAATAAAAAACTCGCGCAGTGTGTTAAAAATATTTGATTACTATTTTGGAGAATTTTCTTAAGGAGTCCAAAAGAGACTATATCTTTTTAAAAAATATTTCTTCCGTCAAACACAACATTCAAAATTATAACTCCTAGGCCGCAGTCTGAATTGCGTGAACAGCGCTCAAATGCCTGCAATATATACATATTATTACTAAGCAGATTACAGACTACATATAGGGCATTCTACGCCAAATCAGCCACTTTTGAAATCCGCATTTTTTTTGTTGATTTTTTTTCTCTAATAGAGCTTCTTGAAAAGAGCTCGCCTGATTTTTTTCAAATTTTTATCTCAACACGTTCATCGGAAACGAATAAATGAGAAAAATTTAATTTTTTTCTCCAAATGTCAATAACTCCCTGAAAAATCTAGCAAACCGAATGGATAAGGGGGTCAAAATTTGCGCAGGCTAATGCGATTCTTTATGTTTTTCATTATTTGTCATCGAGCCGCTGCGGTGACTCTTGACTAAATTTTTTTAGGACTCTTGTAATGCTGTATTATAAAGTAATAACTTGATGTTATGAAACATAAATTAGAAAATAGTAGCTATACCAAAATTATTCTATAAATAAGAGTGGAGCACTGCTCGAATTGGCGCAGGCTATTGCAATTTTATTTCATAACTCGACGTCTGACCATTGCGGCAGTTATTAATTACATTTGCGAATTCTTATAGTTCCAAAAATTATAGGATAATTCGTTGTGATAAAGCATATATTAGAGAAATGGTATTTCAACATAATATTTTGGAGATTTTATAAAACATCATATAATCGCACGTGCTTGGCCATATATACTTTAATAGATCTCTATTTATCAACTTTTTGTAAACTCCCAACATCCAAGAGGTTTAAATTATATCATTTCTATACAATTTAACTTTTTTGATAAGATAATGAGATCATTTTTCCATAAAATGTTGTATGATGAGTTGGTTTTTGGATACAGGTTTTGTAGAAGGGGATTTTTACTCCGATGACTTTGTGTTAGTTTTAGTAAATTTTTGTGGGGATTTGGTTTTTTTAAGGGTTTGATAATTTTTTTCTGAGGACGGTTTTTCATAACTTATTATGATGAGTTGGTTTTGAGAGAGGATTTTTGTGCGGAGAGATCTTTATATGAGCAACTTAGCGTGGGTTTTAGTAAATTTTTGTGGGCATTGGTTTTTCGGCGAAAGAGGTTTTACTGGAACGACTATTTGGGGGGCATAAATGTACTTGTCTCAGGTTTTTTCACAGTATTCATGCTGTATTTTGCCATTTTTTGACTTAATTTGATAAGATAATGAGAGCGGTTACCTATAAAACTTTGTATGATGAGTTGGTTTTTAGAAAGGATTTTTGTGCGGAGAGATCTTCGCATGAACGACTTTAGACGGTTTTTTTTTATTTTTGTAGAAATCGGTATTTTCGCGCTGGGTGGAAGGGGGGAGTAACTGGAATGACTATTTAAGGGGCGTAAATGTACTTGCCTCAGCTTTTTTCATAGCATTTATGCTGTTTTTAGCTAGAATTGATTATTACCAGAGTTTTATCAATATCACTAGTGTCACTAGACAGCGACTGCGAAAAAGACAGTTGCGCATCAAAATGTGTGCGAAAAAATGCTCAATTTTTCGGCACAATGAAAAAAAAAAACATTAATATTTTTAATACTATTTAAGCTACGAGGTTCTAATTAGTCGTGATCGAAAGAGAAAAAAAAATACGTGAATTTAAATGAACCTCCAAAATGCTGTAATTTAGTTTATATTAAAGAGACAATTTTCGAGAAAAAGTAGAATGACGGTCCTTTTGGTAAAAATGTCTTGTGCGACTCGCTTCGTAAATGTACTTGTCTCGCAAACAGGCAACAAAATTAAGAGTCGCTACCGCGACTCTAATTAATTTGTTGCCTGAATGAAATAATTTTGTTGAATACGTCCAACAATGTATTTTAATATTTCAACAAAATTGGGTTTTAAGTGTGGGGCATCAGGCTCTGTTGGCCTAGCTCAGCAACGCTATGGCTACTAGTAACCGAGTAGCCCACGGTTACCATCATTGGGCCTTTTTGACCTAGATCGAATTTGCTGACGCTACCAGTAATAGGGAAAATCCCGGTTACTACCATTGGGCCATTTTGAACCAGAACAGAACCACCCGTGCTACTTGTAATCGAGAAAGCTTCGGTTACTACCCTTGGGTTATTTAACCCAAAACAAAACTACTCCCGCTATTAATAATGGAAAAAACCTCGGTTACTACCATTGGGTCATTTTGACTCGGAACAAAACTGGTACGCTCCTACTAGTAACCGATTAAACCTTGATTACTACCAGTGGGCCATTTTGATACAAGCCGAAACTTTTACTGGTACCAGTAACCAGGTAAACCTCGATTACTACAATTTAATTGTAATGGGTAATGGAATTATTTACATTAAATAATTAATTTCAATGATTAATGGAAATATTCTCCATTAATCAATTAATTTTAATGGTTAATGGAAAAATTTTCCATTAATCAATTCATTTTAATAGTTAATGGAAAAATTCTCCATTAATTAAGTATTTTTTATGGTTAATGGAAAAATTCTCCATTAATCAATTAATTTTAATGGTTAATGGAAACATTCTCCATTAATCATTACACGTTAATGGTTAATGAAAATTACAATGCATTGAAAAAAGGAATGCACTATTTGGTACCCTGGTAAATACTCACATCAGCAGCGATCAGCATCGGAAACCAGACGGTTTGAATATCGAGTGTCAGCGGTCGCTTGATTTTTAACTCGTCAGCAGGCGCGCTGCGTACACGTTAAACACTGGGCGCGCGATGAGAGATTTTCTCACATGTATAGCTTCTAGTGCTTCATTTGATAAATAGGAACGTGAAAATAATTTCGCTACAGTAATTGTGGCTATTTAACATTTTTATTTTAAAAAAACCATAAATACAATGATAATTGACGCTAAGAACCAAAAAATAATAATTAAAAAAAATTTTAAACAAAAATTCAAAACTTTATTTAACTCTTCTATCCTTACAGAAGAATAAATTTAGTGAAGATAGAAAAAATTTCAAATGCTTATGCCATTTGAAATTTTCGAGTAATCATCGTTTTAATATAAGTGTGAGAAAAAGTCTCATAGCGCGCCTGCTGACGGGTTGAAAGCCAACACTGGTGCAGAATTGGCAGTTCATTGCATGCCGATACTGCATTCAAGCACAGGCTTGACAATGGCGAACAACCTAAGCCCAACACGTGGGCGAACGTTGGTCACCAACGGTTGGCTGCCATTTATAAGCCAACACTGGCCTATACTGGGCAGATTGTAGAGTGCCGATGCTGCAACTTAAACATTGGTTAAACATAAGCAAATATGTTGGTTCATGTTCGGGCTCGACATTGGGTCCCGACGACTGTTTACCCAGTGCCGGGTCAGGCACCGGCCGTATATTAAGCGTCGCAAATATTTTCACGGGTAGTCTTGTTTATAAATGACCTCAAATCTTCAATTTTTAACGGTGCGAATAGAAATTTTTATTTTATTTTGTATGTAGTGTATTTATTCCAAAGGCACGAATTTTTTCTTACGACTTTTTCCTCATTACCCTTCTTTACTACGAAAAAGCAGTTAAAAGTGATTTTTATCATACCTTGATGCCATCTTGGATTTAAAATCAATTGAAATCATTAAAAATAAATAAATAAATTATAGTCGATATAGGCACGTTTAAGAATTGAGAAATATATAGAGCTCTTCTTTCAACAGGAGTTTTACTTCATCGATATACAAACAAAAAGTGAGGCCTTAGGTAAATGGAAAAAAATCGTGCGAGAAAAATGAGGTAATTAAAGAAAATAAAAATTAAAATAAAAGTCAATTTAAACATCTCTAGAAAAATTGAGGAATCGCGACGTAAATGCAAATGCCATTGCGTTACCCCCACCACTCACATACGACTTGTATGCTCCCTTCTCTCGCTGAGTACCCGTATAGTTAAGGATGTGAAAGCGGGTCGTACTAGTCAATAGACACCCGCGTAAAAAAAATAGTCTTGCCGAGACGCTCGCCTGGAATCCGGCCGGGATGTCTTGCCGGGATATCGCATAGTCCCATATGCAAGACTTTTCTGATTGGTTTCAAGAATCTCGCCAAGAGTCTTTCCAAGACTTTTCGAAATTCTTTTCGAGAGTCTCGCCAAGACTCTTTCCGAGATTTTCGCCAAGACTCTTTCCGAGATTTTCGGAAACTTTTATCGAGAACCTCGCCAAGACTTTCCAAGACCATCCGAAAATATATTTGAGAGTCTCGCTGAGTCTCTTTTCAAGACTTATGAATTATTAACGAATCTCGCCGAGACTCTTTCCAAGACTTTTATGAATTATTAACGAGTCTCGCCGAGACTCTTTTCAAGACTTTTCCAAATTCTTTTTCGACAATCCCGCCGGGACTCTTTCCAAGACTCTCCTAAATTCTTTTCGATAGTCTCACCGAGCCCATTTCCGATACTTTCTATCTAGCCATGAATTTTGGATAGAAAAATCTATTCGAGATTCATGGCGCGATTTTTTGGAAATTGCTACGATATATTGCATAGTTTATACACAGTTTAAAGATTAAGAGATAGAAAAAAACATCTCATTCTTTCAGGCAAGATATTAAAATGTTGGTATTGATCGTTATAAGATCAAATAACGCGATCAGTGATGCGATTTTTTATATCGAGATAAAACTGCAACTGGACTATATAAGAATCGGGTAGGCTATACGAGGACGCGAACGATAACAGCTCGATGCCGCTTACCGGCCGGAAAAACAAAAGTTTGTAGAGCTTCCAATTTTACTCGACAGGTGGCCTTCTTTTGCGTCCACAGATAGTCCGCCCGATTTCTATATAGTCTTGTAGAGATTTCGACTCAATATTATCAAATCACAGGCTATGGTCTGCTCTCAAAGACCAAAGACATTGCAGCCATTGCACTTTGTCTGGTCTAAGGCCTTGAAATAGTTTTAAAAAAAATTTCACATCCAATCTCATTCATTATCACCATCGATAAATGTAAACAGTCTCGGCGAGACTCCCAAAAAAAGTTTTACAAAATATTGGAAATAGTCTCGGCGAGACCCGCAAAAAAAGTTTTAAAAAATATCGGAAAGAGTCTCTCGGCAAAACTCTCGAAAAGAATTTCGAAAAGTCTTGGAAAGAGTCTCGGCGAGACTCTCGAAACCAATCGGAAAAGTCTTGTATATGGGACTATGCGAGGTCTCGGCAAGACATCTCGGCCGGACTCCAGGCGAGCGTCTCGGCAAGACTATTTTTTTTGCGCGGGCAGTCTTTCACTAAAATTTTGGAAATAAGCTACCATGAGTGCGACCATATACAGCACGATATCATTCCAAAATGTAATGATAATTTTTTAGATAAGTAAAAATTTTAAGTTAATTTCATTACGGAAGCTATAAAGCGTTCTGAGTTATTAACATGACTCGGTGGTACATAGTGAAAAGATTACTGTTGACAACGTCGCTCGAACATAGTAAATTGTCGATTGGGTTTCGAGGTAAATATAACCCTCAAAAACATATCAGCCCCCTTGACAGTAAGAAGAGGTTATGTACATGTGTATACAGATGGGGCATTCCATGCCAAATGGACCTACGTCAGACCCTTCCATTCTTTGATTTGGCTGAAAATTTTATATGTTGTATGATCCATTGAAAGAAGTTCTCCTGATCTTCTTCAGATTTTTTTGTCCATACACTTGTGAGATATGATTTTTCGTCAAAATTCGATGTTTTTTTCTTCAAATGACTGTGACTCTCTGAAAAATCGACCAAATCGAACTTTTTATTGTTAGAAAGGTTGGTTTTTCACTATACTATTAGAAAAATAAAATACGAAAGAATGATTAATATTTGTGTTCCATATTTTTTCTCAATTTAAAGCAAATTAAAGCAAAAAAAGAACATTGGTTTTAAGATGTTTGCCTTAATTTTTTTTCACAATATTCATAAAAAAACTTTGACTAATTATATGATTTTTGAGACCAGTCTCATCGTGAGCAGATTTTTCCTTATATTTTTTTTTCTTATTTAGAAAAAATATTTAATTAACTTTTTCAGTCAACTTGGACCAAATCGAACTATTTTTTTGATATTTTGTTTCACACTAATATTTCTAATATGAAAAAGTCCTATTTGATATAAATTGACTGAAACAAAATGAAATTTTTTTTGAAACTAAGAAAAGAAATATGAAAAATTATTTCTCCATGATGAGACTGTCTCAATCACTTAATTGATCAAGATTTTTTTGCGACTTTGTTGAAATAAATCAAAAGTGCCCAACATCTTAAATTTAATAACTTTTTGCTTAAACATTAAAAAATATATAGGGGACGATTTTCAATCATTATTTCGTAATTTTCTCCAAGAATCTGGTAAAAACGTACATTAAAAAAAACTTCAATTTGATCCAAATTGCCTGGAAAAAAATGAATTTTTTTCACAGTGAGAAAAAAAGTATAATGAAAAATTTGCTCACGATGGAACTAGTCTCAAAAATCATTTAATTGGTCAGTTTTTTGTGAATTTTTTCAAAAAAAATAGAAAGGGCAAAAATCTTAAAACCAATGTTCTTTTGCTTTAAATTGCTTTAAATTGAGAAAAAATACGGAATACAAAAATTAATTATTCTTTCGTATTTTTTTGTAACAGTATGATGAAAAACCAACCTTTCTAAAAAAAAGTTCGATTTGGTCGATTTTTGAGAGAGTTACACTCATTTGAAGAAAAAAACAACGAATATTGAAAAAAAATCAGATCTCACGAATGTATGGACAAAAAGATCTGAAAAAATCAAGAGAGCTTCTTTTAATGGGTCATACAACATATAAAATTTTCAGCCAAATCAAAGAATGGAAGGGTCTGACGTAGGCCCATTTGGCGTGGAATGCGTCATATATATGTTGTGTATTACGATGTGCGCCGTTGCCACAATTCTGCGAGGTTATAAAATCATAAAACGTCGTGACAATTTGTGGTCTTCTACTCGATATTTCTAATTCGGATGTTCGTTGACCCCCCTTTTTTAATGTACCATCAGGATCCGAGATATTTAATGAATATAATTAACGTCTTTTGTCTACAGCATCTGATACCGAAATCTATTAATTTTTTAGTTGTAGTGGCCAGAAAGTCATTGTCGCCATATGCGATGTATACAATTCTCTATCATTCAATTAACGGACAACACCACTGTGACGGCTTCAAAAAATCGATTTTTTGAAAACCATTTTAAAAAATCTAAAATACTTTTAAGATTGAAATGCCGTTGGACCCAGGTCGAAAAAATAATTATTTTCGTAGATATTGAATATTTTGTGGAGCGGTGCAGCGGTCCGCGACACTCGGGGTCCCAACTTTGAACGCGTTTTTCTCAAAACCACTTTTTTGAGTGCGGCACGCAGCAGAACTCGAGCAATTTTTATCCGATCGACTTCAAATTTTTACTGTATCAATAAAAGTAGATTATCTAGAGAAGTACATAAGATTTTCTCGATATCTCAATAATTATAAAAGTTATAGCCTACTTTCGACGAGAAATTTTGCTCAAAAATCATTCTTTAATTTCAAAGGCGTGCCTATTTTTTAAAAATCAATATTTTTCCAAATCCCTAGGTACTTCTCTTCAAAATATCATATTATTAACGAAAACACTCGGTATTTTTTTTTCAGATCGACGTTGAAGAGAGTTCTGCTGCGTGCCGCGAGCCACTGCGGAGATGACGCGAAAGCTTCCCCAGCGCCACCATACGGCGTAAAAAATGTGAAAAAAATGTTTTTTGATACATTAATAAACGAGGAACAAAACCCCAAAAAAATTTTTGAATATCTCTTTGTTTTCCTACAAAAAAAAATTCTTGAAAAATGTGAAAAAAATAGGGGGTCACAGTGGTGTTGTCCGTTAACTGATTTTTACTGGAATGAGCAATTTTAATAAAAAGTTATGGGCCGGACAAGTACTCTGTGCGTATACGCTCAACGTACGGTGGTGAACGTTCATCAAATTATTACCAATCAAACAAAACTGTGCTATCATGTACAGACATAAATTAAAGTTTTTTTTTAACATTACAAAAGCACGGGATCTTATGCGAAACTTCCTGTTCCTGCTTGTTTTTCGTTATTTTAGCCACGGCGCAGGCAATGTTGTTTCATTAGGTCATATAATTAAATACTATTTGGCAACATTGGTCACGCCATAGCCAAAACAAAAGTAGCTACTCGACTTAGGAGATCCCAGAAGTAATGCACCAACTGCATGCCCTACGTTGCCGGTACTTCCACATTGATATCTTCTCAGTCATCAAAGAAATACTTGTCCTAGTACTGATATCATAAATTTTACTGCTGCACGTAACTTAGATGTCGATCTTTTTTCATTTTTTTCTAGACTATTGATACTTCTTACACACCAATTATAAGTGGTATTTTTCTCATCTTGATAATGCTGATTTTTTAATGTTTTGATTCTTGTTTTGTTCTGTGGAAATAAATTCAAAGTAACATTTATTGTGAAGTCTGGTTTTTTGGCCGGATATTTCGTGATCAATATGGTTGGTTTCCCTCCGGAATATGAATAAAATTAGTAAACATTAAAAAAAAAAAATTTAAGTGTGGTTTTGGACTTTTTGTGATATCATAGGGAAACGAGGGACCACCAATGTACTTGTTCAGGTTTTTTTCCCCCGGGAGGGGATTTTTGCTATTTGATATCACTTCTTTTTTCTATAGTATTTTCATATATTTCGCTTTATATAAACTCCAATAGAGCCTGTATATAACAAAAAAAACTTATAACGTGTCTGCATCATTACATCATCGATTTATTTCAATGTCAGGTGTTTAAAATATGTTCAATAAAACCATGTTCGAATAAATTTCACGTCTCACGTTGGATATGAATTATGATCGCATCGATAACTTCAGACAACTCGTTCGAATCGATCACAGATTTTCTTTTTATGTTTTTTTTATGGCGCCTAGCAACGAAAATAACACAGATCAGATTTATATATAACGCTATCGAAAAAAGAAGTCATGTTACGTTGGCTTGTTACATTTGGATTATTCATTAGTTCTCAAGCAAAATAAATCATTGCCTTTAATGAACGACAAGAATATTATCTCCCGGACAATCTTTAGCATTTTCTGTGGAAAACCATCTCTCATTTTGAGTACTCAAACAAAGAAAAATTATCTTCAAATCACCACGATATATCCCAGGTATTTCTTTACAATTATTATGTTTCAAGGATGCACGATCAGGACGCACCGCGTCTCACTAAACCTCGTTGGTCAATTTCTCGTTTATGTGAGACTCATCGTGTATTCTTTTTCATTCCGATTTCTGGACAATTTTCTGGATAATTTCTCCTCTTAATTTGGGTTCAAGACCGGATGCATTCGCGTCGCACAAATGGATTTATCCCCCCTCTTTTCGTTGTACGACCTGTCTTGAATTATCGATATCTCTCGATAAAATTTGTGGACTTTCATTAATCCATCAACCCTATGGAACTTTCCTAATCAATATGAAATTGCAAATTTTAATAGTATCTATGATTCTCAAACTGATTAATCTCTAAAATACTCCAATCTGCAAGTCTATTTGTTTTAATTGAATCTTTAAACGACTGATTTTAATTGTTTTTAATGTCTTTCAGTTAATCGACAACCTGATAAAATTTATGCTCCTTTCTCAAATCCTTTACAAACATCAGGAATCAGTATTGCTCACACTACTAATTCGACATAAGAGAATGGACAGATTTTCGACCATAAATTCCTTGTTATCGAGGTTGTTTAAATATAGGAGCGTTTCGTTCCAGTGATAAGAAAAAAAGTTGTTTTCAAAAGAGTTAACTATAGACTCGAAGTATTTTCGAGATGTTAGTAATTCGTTGATAGGATATTATTCGATTATAGCTTGGCAGGAAGGTGTTATAGAAGAGACCTCAAATACCAATTTTTCCCCAAGGCGAAAATTCAGAAAATTAAATACTTTATCATTAGCTTTCAAGTTGTGTATTAGAATAAGGCATTCAGGGGCGAAAAGGCAGCGAGGATATTAGCAATTTCGGTCTAAGCTATAAATAGATAATTATATTTAACTTTACTCTCAGGAACCTCAGAATTATTATTCTTTCAAAGATGAAATGACGGAAGAATATGATACATCATCCTTGACTTACAAATTATTTTATAAAACATAGAAGAAAATTAGATTGAAAAAAAATTCGGCCAAAGTACTTGACGAACGTTTTGTCACTTAATTTACATAATGTATCGGTCCTGGTGACAACCTCGCCAAGTACTTCGGCTGAAATTCTTTTTCATCTAATTATTTTTCGTTTGCAATCTTTTTTGCTTCGGACCCTTATTGATACAGAGTTTTTATTTTCATTCTGCTTGGTAAAACAACTGCATTTTCGAACTTGATTCTTTTCTCTATCAACATTCAACATTATTTGAAGATTTTATCACACGATAAAGCCTCCCGGACTTGGCCACATATATTTTAGTATAGCTCAATTTATTTTATAACTTTTTGCGAAACCCAACCTTAGCTTTTCGCGAGGATTAACTCATTTTGTTTTGTGTGATACAATTTTTGAGAGTGGTCACTTTTCTTACTTTTTGATAGGATTTGATTTTCTCAGGGAATTTTGCGAGAACAGGTTTTTGCAGTGTATGTATATTCGTGGAAAAATATGGGAACGGCGGTCAACAAATGTACTTGTCCAGGTTTCTTCCGCGAGGGGGATTTTTATGCGTGATATGATTCGTTTTTTCTCTTTCTTTTCAAACATCTCGCTTTATATAGATTAGAAAAAGGTTATATTGGGAAATTATCGCTTTTTCATTTCCAAACCCTGACCCCTTCTACTTCGAGTCAGGTTTTTTCCCCATGAAATAAAGGGGCACGTGTTTTAGAATTTTCAATTTGGCATTTTTTTTATTCTCGAGCCAAAGTTTTTTGACATTTCGATTTACCTTTCTGGAATCAGGCTAAAATAAGTCGGGAACTGGGAGTCTGATATAAAAATTTACAAAGCTTTTGAGAGCAAGATTAGAAGAGTCAGAACTTTTCCATAGAATTTGTAGCTATTTGAATTTGTGTTTATCAAAGAAACATATTAAATAGCAGTATCTTCTTGTTATATTTGTAGATTTGTGGTAAAACATATTACGCTTATTTCAGCTTGTTGATAAAAATGGGGCGATTATTTTCGAAATTTTTCATTTTTGATTAATGATAAAATAAAAAACCAGTTTCACGTATGTTTAGAGAAAACATATCGAATCTATTGTGAAAAAGGTTCACGCATTTTTTCATTCTTATTTTTATTAACAAGGTGGAATCATGATTATTTTTGAATACCATTGAAGAAGTTACTACCATGGAAATAAAAAGTTACAACTATTTCAATATTCTCATTGAATATAGAAAAGTCCAAATAGTATGTTATGGGAACTCCAAAACAATATATTGAACAAACCAAAGCGACTGTAGAGGAAAGCGTTTAGAATAAAACTTTTTCAATTTATTATGCTATAATCAGAGCTAAAAAGTGGAAATACTTAGCACACATGTCTTCTCTTCACAAAACGGTCAAAATTTGCAGATATCGGCTACATTCCAATGATACAAATTTTGATACTATCAGAAGAAGAGCACCCGAAGACTTTCTGAAACAACTTTTTAAATTTATTATGCTATAACTAAAGTGGAAAAGTGAAAAAACATAGTGCACTTTAAGTCCGACAAAGTTCAGAAAATTTGAATGTATCTATTGCATTCCGAGGACAGAAATTTTAATCCCATCTAAAAATGAGCAGCCGAAGACTTTTTGTAAGAAATTTTTCAATTCATAATGCCACAATCAGTGACAAAAAGTGAAAATACTTGGCGCTTCACAAAATGTTAAAAGTTTGTAGGTATCGGCTACATTCCCATGATACAAATTTTGATGCAAATTTTGATATTTATAACAATAATGGCCGTGAAAGCCTCAAAATTAGAACTTACACATATTTTAATATTATCTTTGAATTTTGAAAAGTTCAGAAAGTATGTTATGGATATTTTAAAACAATAAATTCAACAAAGCGGGCAAACTTAGATCAGTACTGTGCCCAAGAAAATGGATCGAGTTGAGTTGTACCAGTTGCATTATCTTCGTGCAAATTTTCGTACCATCACAACCAGAGCATCCGTAGAGCAAATCTTTTTGAAAATATTTTTCAATTCATTATGCCACAATAGGGGAGCCAAAAAGGAGAAATACTGAGCACACATGTTGCTCCAGGAAATTTCCAAAGTTTGTAAGTATATGGTGCGTTCCAATGAAACAAATTTCTATACTTCCAGAAAAAAGGAACCAAAGACTTTCTGACAATTTTTTGAATTAATCATGCCACAACTCAAGCATACCGCAAATTGGGCTCAATAAAGTTTATGAACTTTGCATGTAGCCATTACTTTTCGAAGCCAAATTTTAATCCCATCCAAAAATGAGCAAGCGAAGAATTTTCATAATAAAATTTTCAAGTCCTAATAATGCCACTATTCCAGCAAAAAAGTGGAAACATTGGGCACATTTATTACTTCACAGATATTTCAAAGTCTGTACGTATCTGTTGCAATTCAATGATACAAATTTTGATAATATCAGTAAAAACGCATCAGAAGACTTCCTAAAACAATTTTTCAAAATTTATTATGCTACAACTAAAGTGGGGAAGTGAAAAAATATAGCTCAATAGAGCCGAATGAAATTCTGAAATTTTGCATATATTCATGGCGTTCCGAAGATAATAATTTTGATCCCATTGACAAATGAGCAACCACAGAATTTTCATAACAATATTTTTAATTCTTAATGCTACAATCGGAGCCAAAAAGTGGAAATATTGGTACATTTGTTGCTTTACAGAATTTCCAACGTCTGTAGGTATCCGTTGCAATCCAATGATACAAATTTGGATAATATCAGTAAAAAAAACATCAGAAGACTTCCTGAAACAATTTTTCAAAATTCATTATGCTACAACTAAATTAGGGAATTGAAAAAATGTAGCGCACATTGGGCCCAACAAAATTCTGAAATTTTGCATGTATGCATGGCATTCTGAAGCCAGCAATTCTTAACCCATCGACAAATGAGCAAAAGGGAAAATACTTGGCACATTTGTCGCTTCACAGAATTTTCAAAGGCTGTAGATATCCATTGCAATTCAATTATACAAATTTTGATAATATCAGTAAAAGCACATCGGAAGACTTCCTGAAACAATTTTTCAAAATTCATAATGGTACAACTAAAGTGGTAAAGTGAAAAAATAGAGCGCATATTGAGCCATACAAAATTCTGAAATTTTCCATATATTCATGGCGTTCTGAAGACAATAATTTTGATCCCATCAACAAATGAGCAACCGAAGAATTTTCGTAACAAAAGTTCAATTCATAATGCTAAAATCGGAGGCGAAAAGTAGAAGTATTTGGTACATTTGTCGCTTCACACAATTTCCGAAGTTTGTAGGCATTCGTTGCGATTCAAAGATATAAATTTTGATAATGTCAGAAAAAACACATCGGAAGACTTTCTGAAACAGTTTTTTAAAATCCATTATGCTACAACTAAAGCGGGGATGTGAAAAAATATAGACCATATTGAGCCAAAGAAAATTCTGAAATTTTGCATATATCCATGGTGTTCCGAAGACAATATTTTTGATCCCATTGACAAATGAGCAACCGAAGAATTTTCATAACAAAATGTTCAATTCATAATGCTACAATCGGAGCCAAAAAGTGGAAATACTTGGTACATTTGTCGCTTCACAGAATTTCCAGAGTCTATAGGCATTCATTGCAATCCAAAGATACAAATTTTGATAGGATATGGAGTATATACCGCCATAGTCTTTTGACATAAAGATATATTATACGAGCCATTTTGACATAAAAATATATCATTACTTACTACGGTTATCATCCAGAGGCATCCATATATATCCAGATGCAGGTTGACAGTGTATTTGACTATTAATTCATCAAACGTGAGATGATTCTACACCATATTTTGGATAGAAAAACGACGTCGAAAATCTTTTGAAATGGACCAACAATTATCATGCAAGGAACATTTTATGATGTACAAATCTTATTATGGCAAGCGAGGAACATTTTATAATAAAGAGGAAAGGCACCAATAAAATAAATTGTCAATAAACAGAGTGTCAACAGACAGAATTGTCAATAGACAGGTGTAGAGTTAAAAAAAATATTTATTAAACACTGCTCAAAACCCGGCATGATAATAACAAACTTTGCCATATACATTTTTTTGACACTCATTATTAGTTTTATAGAGTTTCTTTTCCAAATTTACATCGATTCACACCAATCATGATTAACAGTTCAACGTATACCATTTCATAGTTATCAAAAAATCGAAAAGAATGATTTCTCAAGAAATCTTATACGAGGAACATTTAATCGCGAAAGAGAAATTCCGTCGTAGAGTTAAGTGTGGAAAATAAAAACTGCAGGGTTAACAATAATAAAAAAATGCATTTTCATTTCAGCACTGTTTGAAAGTTGATTAAAAGCACTTCACTATTTTCACACCATCACTTTCTTATTATTACTGTAACCAAGAGTCGATCGAACCTAACCACGATATTTATACGTCTGTGCAGTTAGCGTCTCATATCTTAGCGTCTCATAATTTGAGAGGAGTTCTTATAGCGTCCAACATAGTTCTAGAGTTCCTGATACTTTATATCAATAGTTCTGTTGAATAAAGTACCGAAAACCAGATTTTGGAAAATGAGACGCTATTGACCGGAAGTTAGTGTCTCAATATAGTAAATCCAAAAAAATCAAGCAGGCATCGTTAGTCAACG
This sequence comes from Rhimphoctona megacephalus, assembly GCA_963989365.1. Taxonomy (NCBI): domain Eukaryota; kingdom Metazoa; phylum Arthropoda; class Insecta; order Hymenoptera; family Ichneumonidae; genus Rhimphoctona; species Rhimphoctona megacephalus. Next base: position 6,228,727 of record OZ022423.1, read on the forward strand.
AATAGTTCTAGAGTTCTTATTAGTTTATATCGACGAATTCTCGAAATTCAACGTCCAGTCGCCTTCAAAAAATTTTATAAAATAAGAAACGATTACGTAGTAAAAAACTGCAATGGTCGTAGAAGCTCTCGGTTCCAACTAGAGGGTTGCAGGTACTTTGAATGATAGTCACAGGTCCCCCGAAAGAACTAGGGAAGAATTTCAGTCTTAAGCGCCCAAAAAAAGTTTCCAGAGAATTGATACTACGAATTAAATATAATTCGACGGTAGTGTGAGAGATTATAGTACTAGAACGAGTTCTGGCTTTTAAGTAATAGCTTGGAAGATCCCTAACCACGTATACCTGAACCAATCGGAAATATAGCACGTTCTATATGATATCGAATAAGTGTTATGAACGAGAACGGTTTATTGTTGCTATATTCAAAAAAAAAATATTATCAAAGTAAATAATTCAAAAAGTAATGAAATGCTGCAGTCAAATGACGAGTTCTACCTTCCATGATAGTTCTAAGCGGTAACTAAATCGCCCATGAAAGCACTATGGAAGAATTCTCGATTCGAATGTTTTTTGACTTGAAAAAAAAAATTTTATATGACGATATATATTTATGAAAAAAATTATAATATATACTATCATGAGAAGCCGTCATACTAAAGTAAGTTCTAGCTTCCGCAGTCGTTCTGACTGATGACTAGAACCTTTATGTACGTACTCCCGAAGAGTTCTAGTCTGTGACGCTCTCTGAATAAATTTGAACCTAAAATCACGCTGTCGTGATGATAGGTTCATAACATTTTTTTCAATTTCATTTAAAGGGCGCTATAGACCAGAACTCTTCGGGAGTACGTCCATAAGGTCACTAGTCATCACTCAGAACGACTACGGAAGCTAAAACTCGCTCTCGTAATACAGCGTCTCATGAGAACACTTATTTGTTATGAACAATAATGGTTTTGAACATTTTTAAAAGTGATAGTGCCTAGAACTCTTTGGAATTTTATACAGGGGATCTTTAGTTATTATTTAGCACCATTATGCAAGCCAGAACTCGTCATAGTACGACAGCGTCTCCCTATCGTAATGATTTTTTGTTGATGACAATTTTATGAATTCTTTCAACGGGCGCTACAGACTAGAACTGTTCGGGAGTACGTTCATAAGGTCGCTAGTCAGCAGTCAGAACGACTATGCAATCTAGAACTCGCTCTGGTAATACAGCGTCTCATGCTAATACATATTTGTTATCAACAATAATGATTTTGAACATTTTAAAAAGTGAAAGGGCCTGGAACTCTTTTAGATTTCATACAGGGGATCTTTAATTATTATTTGGCACCCTTATGCAAGCCAGAACTCGTCATAGTACGACAGCGTCTCGCTATCGTAATGATTTTTCGTTAATAAAAATTTTATGAATGTATTCAACGGGCGCTACAGACTGGAACTCTTCGGGAGTACGTCTATAAGGTCGCTAGTAAGCAGTCAGAATCACTACGCAATCTAGAACTCGCCCTGGTAATGCAGTGTCTCATGCTAATACGTATTTGTTATCATCAATAATGATTTTGAACATTTTAAAAAGTGAAAGGGCCTAGAACTCTTTTAGACTTCATACAGGGGATCTTTAATTATTATTCAGCACCCTTATGCAAGCCAGAACTCGTCATAGTACGACAGCGTCTCACTATCGTAATTATTTTTTGGTAATAAAAATTTTATGAATTTATTGAACGGGCGCTGCAGACTAGAACTGTTCGGGAGTACGTCCATAAGGTCGCTAGTCAGCAGTCAGAATGACTACGCAATCTAGAACTCGCTCTGGTAATACAGCGTCTCATGATAACACATTTGTTATTAACAATAATGATTTTGAACATTTCTAAAAGCGATAGAGCCTAGAACTCTTTTCGATTTCATACAGGGGATCTTTACTTATTATTTAGCACCATTATGCAAGCCAGAACTCGTCATACTACGATAGCGAGACGCTGTCGTGATTTTAGGTTCATAACATTTTTTTCAAATTCATTTAAAGGGTGCTACAGACCAGAACTCTTCGGGAGTACGTCCATAAGGTCACTAATCATCACTCAGAACGACTGCGGAAGCTAGAACTCGCTCTGGTAATACAGCATCTCATGAAAACACTTATTTGTTATCAACAATAATGGTTTTGAACATTTTTAAAAGTGACAGCGCCTAGAACTCTTTGGAATTTTATACAGGGGATCTTTAGTTATTATTTAGCACCCTTATGTAAGCCAGAACTCATCATAGTACGACAGCGTCTCCCTATCGTAATGATTTTTTGTTGATGACAATTTTATGAATTCTTTCAAGGGGCGCTACAGACTAGAACTGTTCGGGAGTACGTCTATAAGGTCGCTAGTCAGCAGTCAGAACGACTACGCAATCTAGAACTCGCTCTGGTAATACAGCGTCTCATGCTAATACATATTTGTTATCAACAATAATGATTTTGAACATTTTAAAAAGTGAAAGGGCCTAGAACTCTTTTAGACTTCACACAGGGGATCTTTAATTATTATTTAGCACCTTTATGCAAGCCAGAACTCGTCATAGTACGACAGCGTCTCGCTATCGTAATGATTTTTTTTTAATAACAATTTTATGAATTTATTCAACGGGCGCTGCAGACTAGAACTATTCGGGAGTACGTCCATAAGGTCGCTAGTCAGCAGTTAGAATGACTACGCAATCTAGAACTCGCTCTGGTAATACAGCGTCTCATGATAACACATTTGTTATTAACAATAATGATTTTGAACATTTCTAAAAGAGATAGAGCCTAGAACTCTTTTAGATTTCATACAGGGGATCTTTACTTATTATTTAGCACCATTATGCATGCCAGAACTCGTCATAGTACGATAGCGAGACGCTGTTGTGATTTTTGGTTCATAACATTTTTTTTCAATTTCATTTAAAGGGCGCTATAGACCAGAACTCTTCGGGAGTACGTCCATAAGGTCACTAGTCATCACTCAGAACGACTACGGAAGCTAGAACTCGCTCTGGTAATACAGCGTCTCATGAGAACACTTATTTGTTATGAACAATAATGGTTTTGAACATTTTTAAAAGTGATAGTGCCTAGAACTCTTTGGAATTTTATACAGGGGATCTTTAGTTATTATTTAGCACCATTATGCAAGCCAGAACTCGTCATAGTACGACAGCGTCTCCCTATCGTAATGATTTTTTGTTGATGACAATGTTATGAATTCTCTCAACGGGCGCTACAGACTAGAACTGTTCGGGAGTACGTTCATAAGGTCGCTAGTCAGCAGTCAGAACGACTATGCAATCTAGAACTCGCTCTGGTAATACAGCGTCTCATGCTAATACATATTTGTTATCAACAATAATGATTTTGAACATTTTAAAAAGTGAAAGGGCCTGGAACTCCTTTAGATTTCATACTGGGAATCTTTAATTATTATTTGGCACCCTTATGCAAGCCAGAACTCGTCATAGTATGACAGCGTCTCGCTATCGTAATGATTTTTCGTTAATAAAAATTTTATGAATGTATTCAACGGGCGCTACAGACTAGAACTCTTCGGGAGTACGTCTATAAGGTCGCTAGTAAGCAGTCAGAATCACTACGCAATCTAGAACTCGCCCTGGTAATGCAGCGTCTCATGCTAATACGTATTTGTTATCAACAATAATGATTTTGAACATTTTAAAAAGTGAAAGGGCCTAGAACTCTTTTAGACTTCATACAGGGGATCTTTAATTATTATTCAGCACCCTTATGCAAGCCAGAACTCGTCATAGTACGACAGCGTCTCGCTATCGTAATGATTTTTTCTTAATAAAAATTTTATGAATTTATTCAACGGGCGCTGCAGACTAGAACTGTTCGGGAGTACGTCCATAAGGTCGCTGGTCAGCAGTCAGAATGACTACGCAATCTAGAACTCGCTCTGGTAATACAGCGTCTCATGATAACACATTTGTTATTAACAGTAATGATTTTGAACATTTCTAAAAGCGATAGAGCCTAGAACTCTTTTAGATTTCATACAGGGGATCTTTACTTATTATTTAGCACCATTATGCAAGCCAGAACTCATCATACTACGATAGCGAGACGCTGTCGTGATTTTAGGTTCATAACATTTTTTTCAAATTCATTTAAAGCGCGCTACAGACCAGAACTCTTCGAGAGTGAGTCCATAAGGTCACTAGTCATCACTCAGAACGACTGCGGAACCTAGAACTCGCTCTGGTAATACAGCGTCTCATGAGAACACTTATTTGTTATCAACAGTAATGGTTTTGAACATTTTTAAAAGTGATAGCGCCTAGAACTCTTTGGAATTTTATACAGGGGATCTTTAGTTATTATTTAGCACCATTATGCAAGCCAGAACTCGTCATAGGACGATAGCGTCTCCCTATCGTAATGATTTTTTGTTGATGACAATTTTATGAATTCTTTCAACGGGCGCTACAGACTAGAACTGTTCGGGAGTACGTCCATAAGGTCGCTAGTCAGCAGTCAGAACGACTACGCAATCTAGAACTCGCTCTGGTAATACAGCGTCTCATGCTAAAGTAGTATAACTAGGGGGATTCTGGCTCAAATGGAGGCGAGGGGTATGCGGTGCGGGGGTGGAGCCCCTGCGCCGCATGCCCCTCGCCACGACTTGATCCAGAATGCCTCCTAGCTCTTCTACTACACTCCCCTCCCCTGCCCTCGCCACGACCCGGCAGTAGGCCCAGCGGGGAACGAGGTGTGTGGAAGAGAGATGGTTCGAAGCATAATGAGTGGGAGAGAGAGAGAGAGAGAGAGAGAGAGAGAGAGAGAGAGAGAGAGAGAGGGAGGGAGCGAGACAACCAGATGTGAAGATAAGTGAGTGTAAGAGAGCAAGTATGAAAAATAGATGTATGCTTGGAGGAGCATTTTAAACAATATCATTTAAAAACAATTTCATTTCCAAAATTGATCTCGAGATGGATAGATGTGCGAGTATGTATGCAATCCACCCATCGAAAGACCCCTGGACATTGACGAAAAATGAACTCGAATCGATTCCCAAGGCTTTACTTTTAAAATATTTTAGCTACTGTATAACTTCATTGTGGGATCGTTTACCAGAGCATTTACAGTGTGATAGTGAGATACAATCATATCATGAGTGTGATGATCATTTTAATCCACCATGGGAACTGACTCATGTTGATGCTGTTGGACCCATGCGCCGAGATTGTGAAAAGTGCTTTATAATGGAACAACTGGTGAATATTTATGCGATTCAACGCATTAGGAATCCTCGAGAAATTACGCGAGAAGAGCTAGAAATTATATCACCAACGGCGTTTAAAAAATATTTCAGTGACTACACAGATATTTTGTGGGAGCGTTTACCAGAATATTACAAATCCGACAGTGAAATTAAATCATTTCGCCGATGCAATGAACATTGGAATACATCATCGATGGAAGATCACATTGACGGTCCCACACCTCTGCATCGAAATTGTAGGAAATGTCGAGAGAGCGAAGAACGCGTTTGAGCCTGTTCCGGGGTGCACGTGTCCACAGACGGGGGAGGCTGACGACGCGTTTGAACCTGTTCAGGATATCAGCTGCATAGGGCGATTGTGTGGAAAGGAAACAGGGCGGGCATGGAGACTGAAATCATGGATAAGGAATTGGGAACATCATAGGCTGACGACGTGTTTGAACCAGTTTTCTGGGTATCAGCTGCACACGATCGTGGGAGAAGGGAAGGAGGTGGGGATGGAAACTGAAATCATAGAGAAGGAATCGAGAGCATCATCATTCTGCTACAAGACTAGCTCCAAGTCAGACCTTCTCAAAATCACTCTCTCTTTCTAAAATGGAGTTCAAATCATTGAACAAAGTTGCCACATTGGAAAACAACCTGCCAACGAAGAAGCTGGTTGATCTCGAGGTTAAGACTGATCATCCAATCCACAATATTCGATCGGTGAAAACCAAATTTGGGAAACGATACATCGCTGACATCGGAGGGCAATACATGGTCTTTCTACCAGCGAGACTCGCCGAGGCTTTCGACCAGGACGAGGATGAATTCAAAAAGCTGTTGGAGGCAGCTCGCTCGAGGGAACTCTACATGGAAACGTTTGCCGACAAGTGGAGTAAAATCGAGTTCAAACACATTCAAAAATCTTCGACGTGAAAAAATTTCATCGTTTGTGGAAAAGAAATGTAAAAATATGTATGATTCTCATCGTTGTCAAAAATCATTTGTAATAATGTATGCTGAGTGGAGGAGGAGGAGGAAGAGAAGGAGATGAGTGTTTATAATAAAAACGAAAAAAGCCATATATAATCATAAAAATGTTTTGTTTATTCAAAAATCCCTCGTTCACACAATGCATGATAGACATATAACCAACTTCTCAGAGATTTCACATTCTCATTCGCACAATTATATTTCGAATTGCGGTGGTGGTGGTGGTGGTGGTGGTGGGGGCAATTGGGTCGAATTTTTGGCAACTTCTGCAGCGATGGACAGTCCAGAGTCTCCAAATCGATAATTTCCGTTGATAGATCCAAGAAACTCATCAGCCACGAAGACTTTTCACAACCTTTCACGTATATTGCACGAGCTCGTTGTAAGATGGTTTGAATTATCACTTTTGCTGCATCGTATGGTATACTGCCATAATCCCATGATAGTCCGTGAAAATTACGTTCCAACCATTTGTTTGTCATTTTGTATCTTGCTGGTAGAGTATCCCAGGCGTATGGTGATTCGAAGATAAGCGTCAGAGGCTCGACATTTTTGTCATAAGCTTGAACGATTGATATTTCTTTGAGGATGAATTCATTGAGAGGCCCCTTGAAACCTTGTAGATCGACGATGAACTCCATCTTGACTAATGTCCAGCAGCATCATCACCCCCGATTTTATACCAATTTTTTGACCCCACCACTTATGGGATTATATTCGACAATACGATCGTGTAGAATGAGGCAGTATGCGCATGTTTGTGCAGGAATGTTCGTTTTTGTTTCAAATTCAAGACGAACATCCACGGGGCCAGACTTGAGGGAATCATTTTGTTTTGAGCAATCAATTACAACAAGTGGTGCATATTTTAAAAATTCCGTTTTGTTCAACCATGGCTCAGTCTCCTTATTGTAATACATGGATTGGAAATTTGTATACATATCATAGAGCAGTGCATACTGATTTTGCTGTATATTCAAATTCATGTTACCATATGGATAACATTGTGAATTCAAGTAGAGTTTCACATCGGTTACATTGCAGTGATCAAAACGACTCGCATTTTTTGCCTTATCATTTTTTCGTCCCGTTTGAAACGCAAGAATTACATATCGTGGCTTTTCCAGCTGTGTTGAAGTCTTGACGGACCACACATGTTTAGAAGTGGCAGGCAGCAATGGGTATTCATACAATTCCCACGTTCGAAAACTCATGGAAATTGCGGCGTCTTTGGCGATAAAGTTCAAAAGCTGAATTTTCCGTTGATCCGCCACCGTTACATATGGTACGAGCCATTCTATTTTCTGCAATTGGAGCTTATAATCTTCAGCAGCTGTTTGTATTATTGCATTGTCATCGGTGCGTGATCTGGTCAAAATTAATTCATGCTTTGCGTTCACAACCATTTTTCGATAATCTTCGGCAAAGCCCAACAGCATACTCAGTGGTATGCAGATATCAAAGTTACCTGCTACATCAACGATTTGTTTTGTTTCTTCAACGTCGAGCCAGCCAGTATTTTCAAGCATTGTACTCTTAGCTGGTGTGAGAGATGTATATCCCTTGATAAGGCTTGTAACACCCACATTCTTATTACGATCAATTTCTATGGCATTAAGTTCATAGCGCACTTCTTCAAATAAATGACATATAGCGTTGTTAATGAGACTTGTTGTAGCTGTCGGCGTACCATCATTCTTCGTCAGTTTTCCACAAATGTGAAGGGAACTTTTGCTCGGTAGGATTGATAAATCTTGATGCTGAATTGATATACGTATTTCATCACTGTTGTTGTAGGTTGACGACGCGTATGGTTGATGAGCATGGACCTCATAATGTATGATGGATTCATCGAAGATAATGGGTGTCTGAATGTTTATGATTTCCTCCTCCATTTCACACAACAGATGCACAATGCACAAAATAAATAATTCCTCACACGCGTACTCCACGAACTCTGAGACCCAAATTCTTCAAGAGTAGCAGGTTTTGAGGTGTTAGCGCTTTGAGCGTTGATCGGCGACTGATTTCGCGATCCCATGATGGCTTATTAATATTAGCTACTCTATTGTAGACTATGCCCATTGGGATTTTATATGCAGTCGTATGGTGATTACTTCACCGCGGAAATTCACCAAATCCCCGTCCTGATCCACAATACGAAGCTGTATGCTGTCAATTATCCGACTCGTGATTGGTAGATAAATGACGTTCGAGGGTATTTCAATAATTTTATAGCCAGGCGGTACAGATGGGAAAAATTCGTGAATTGTGTGAGCTTTTTGTCCGTTAATGTATGCACCAGTGGTTATGTTACACTCGACACGTAAGGCGTTCACTTTAAGAATGGATACCGGCAGATCAGATTCATGTCTTTTATTGGCTTCCAACCTGACTGGTGCAAAACCCAACAGAGGTCCGATTGAATTAGTGGGTGTGAAGAGGAGAGGGACATTGCACTCGATTTCACTGCGTAGCGTATTAGTATTTGGTTTAAGCTCAATTTTCACGTTTTTGGGTGATAATTCGGCTTGTAAATACTTTTCAATATCCTCTATTTCATAACTCCCCGTCGGTATAATCACCACATGCGTTCCAGCATAAAATGTATTGCATCCAATGTCGATATTGGGAATGGAATTGAATGTCAGCAGCTCAACGAGTCCGAGACTATAATTCTTATGCGGAGATAGTTCAATGGGCGGAAAGTATTGTGCCTCGAGAACGGAGGATGATCCGGAGATGGTCAATGTGAAGCTGTCATCCATGATGCTGTCGAATTATCAACTAAACTCCCGGCTCTACAATTCATGTTTATATAGCGTGTATTTGTCTCGTCGATTTAACTGTCCGGAGAGAAACTTGAGACACAAGTGTCCACATTCAATTGTATCATATTCCTGATATCTTTTATAATTATAATTCACGCTACCAACACCAAAATATTTTGTGAGTTCCGATGGGGGCAAAAGATTGCCAAAACTGTCAAAGTAGCAGATTTTCCCTCCAGTCTTTTTGTATGCAACCCAGTGTGTGCCAGGACCCACATTTTCATCCAAATTCACAATTGCTGATTCATGTTTGAGCGGTCCATTCGCGGGTAATGTATCACGCATATAAACCCCTCGAAAATGTTGAATTTTCATGATTTTCACGTATTTCAGCAGATCGCGGTCGGTGAGAGGTCGATGTGGTAGCGTGATTATACGTTTTTTGGCCTGATATGAAGGCCCAGACCCTGCTTGTACGGTTTCAAGTGTAAACCTTTACCCAAAGCAATGGCCTCAATTGTTTGGTTATGTCGCTTATTTTCATCCAATTCCTTTTTGGCCGCTTGAGCAGCATTTACAGCATTGGCTATTGCAGCAGCCCCACCAGACAATGCACCAGCAGCGCTGAGGCCGGCAAAAATGGGTATGAGAAAGGGCAATAAACCACCAATTTTCCGGGGAACCGGTAAAACCCGGGGCGTACGTACTTTAACACCCTTTACACTCGCACGGGCACCTTTTAATGCTGACATGATGACTTTACGCGGGTCATCACTACGAATCATCGCTTTCCGTGCAGCGCTAATGACTTTTTTCAAGCAAACACTTTTTTGCTGTTTCCTCTTCAGCGGCTTCATGCCCATACCAAATTTTGTTTTCGCCTTCATAATGTTTGTCACGGCCCAAGCACTTGCTCTCTCACCAAAACTAGCGTCTTTTGATGTCACACGTTGCCAGGCTTGTTCAGCCAACACTTTATCCGCCAAATGTCTCGCTTCGAGATTATCACGATTTTTCGAATATGCGATATCATGCACTTTGCACGCAGCGTCCAATGGATTTATACCAGGATCACCACGAGCAATACGCTTAGCCAACTTTGTGCCAGGTCCACAATACTGATAGCCCGGCAGATGTAGTTCGACGGGAAGATTGTTGATTAGACTGTTGATTAAACCTTTACCCGGTTTATCATGCACGATCATCACCGTGAGCCAGCTAATTCTCGACTGATCATTCCGCACATTATAATAATGTATTTATAGGGTTTTTCGATTAGTCGTATGCGAGATGGTGTCCAAGAAACAAGTTTCGGGCGGTCAACTCTCCGTAATAAATTTCGATAAATTTGTAGAGGATGGCGGTGGGGCAAGGAAGCAAAAGCGTCATGGTAATATATTACCTGATAGCATTCGTGCTGTGTTTTGTGGTCCGTCAAATTGTGGGAAAACTAATGCATTACTCACACTCCTCATACATCCAAATGGCTTGAGATTTGAGAACATTTATCTATATTCCAAATCGTTGAAGCAGCCAAAATATCGATTATTGGAACAGTTGCTTCAACCTATCCATGGCGTCGAATATTATCCATTCAACGAGCATGAACAAGTTGTATCACCGAGTGACGCCCGTCCAAACTCGATATTTATCTTTGACGATATAGCTTGTGAAAAACAGGATAATGTGAGAGCATTTTTTTCCATGGGAAGACACGAGATCGTCGACAGTTTTTATCTTTGTCAAACATATACCCGCATCCCGAAACATCTTGTAAGAGATAACGCAAATTTCGTGGTGCTATTTAAACAGGACGATATGAATCTTAAACACGTATACAACGACCACGTGAATACCGATATGACTTATACATGCTTCAAAAATATGTGTGTAAAGTGTTGGAAGTCCGACAAGTATGGATTTATTACTATTGACAAGGACAGTGAAATTAATGAGGGTAGATATAGGAGAGGATTTGATTTTTTTCTAACCATCGACGATAAATGATTACACATCGTTGGAAAAGAGACAGTCTCAGGTCTGACTTGCCAGTGTCAACATGAAAAGCAAAGATCTTTTAAGGGAAAAGGACGTATTGTGTCAACTTGCCAAGGCAAGTGATGCGATTAGACGAAAACATCGAATGTTAAAAAGGGGTCGTGATACTGCACAGCAGAAAATGCAAGATGTGTTTAAACCGATCGTTGGACCGTTAGAGGAGCTAGTTTCATATAACAAAAATGTGAAGCATGAAATTAAGGATGAAAAGGTGAATATCAAGAAAGAGGAGGAGAAGGAGGAGGAGGAGGAGGATCATCAAGATATTGAAGAAACCCTTCAGAACGTTTCTTTGGATAAAACAATTCAACATGAGGGTGATGTTGAGGATGATTGGTTGTCACCTGATGATGATGATGAAAAATCAATTAAAGATGTTGATGAATTAATACATGAATATCTGGGACTGCTGCGTAGCAATAAAAAAACCACCCTCGACGTCTCATATGGAGTGCGAAACCTCACCGGCAATAAATTAGTGATCGGCGATTCACTCATAGAATTCAAACCTGATCACATTAATGTGGGGGATAAAAAGTACCCGAAAACTGTTGGCTTGGTTGAGTTGTTGTTTAAAAAAGCGCCCAAGTTTGAATATTTTACACCGAACGATTTGGAGACTTATGGGAAAATTGTCATTGCTACGAATGCTCATAGAAAATATTATCGACATGATGGTGCAATACGACGAGATACTAGCTATAAATTTAAAAATTATATATCGGAAATACTGAGGCAAAATGGCGGGCATAAAGGTGGTGGTGGTGTGCCCACGTATAAGGTGGCACGAAAAAATACCTCTTTCGACTATGTTTATTGGGATGATCCGAATGAACTAGTGGATCGTCTTCGTCTACTACTCGCATCACAAGCTGCCGGGAACTCCGCCCATTCCAACGAGATTATATCAATTATTGAGGAATTACGTGAAGCTAAAATCATTTATTAACATGTGCGAGCTCTTTTTTTTTTTCACGCATTCACAACATGACCGTCGATGTGTTCGGACGCCAATTGAATAGAGGTGGTGCGGGTCCTCCCGGTAAACCAGGTGCTGGATTTAAGACTACAGCAGACGGTGATTATGATTTGGAAGGAAAACGGCTGGTCAATGTTGGTTCGCCGATAAAAGATGATGATGCTGTAAACCTCCGTTCGTTTATCGGTGGGACTAATCATAACACGGTCTTACTACGTGATTCAACGAAACAATTTTTTGAATCGAATATAACGACTCTTGAAAAGCGTGTAAAAGTTGATCTCACCAACCTCCGTGCTGAAATAGACAATTTGAAAAGTGCGATCAAGGATCTCAACGGTGACGTCAGACTTTTAAAAGATGTCAAAATCGGTGAGAAGCGGAAAAAGCCTTCAAACAACTATCTTGAATCTATGATAAAAAGCGTTGCGGGGGAGAAATAATGAGTGAAAAGAAACGTGCTGTGGTGGAGGAGTTGCATAAGCCAGCTCGGCGAAATTATCCACGTCGACATGTGGATATACGCGGCCTGGATGAGACGTGGCAAGCTGACCTTGTAGATATGTCTGCATATGCACAACACAACTCCAAGCATAAATTTCTCCTCACCGTCATCGATATATTTTCGAAATTCGCCTGGGCCAAACCATTGAAGTCGAAGAGTGGAAAAGATGTCACCGCTGCAATGGAGTCAATTCTCAGCAAAGGACGTGTACCGAAAAACCTCCACGTCGATCGGGGAAAAGAGTTTTATAATACGAACTTTAAGGCGTTGATGAAAAGGAATAATATACACTTGTATTCTACATATAGCAATTTAAAAGCATCAATTTGTGAGCGCTTCAATCGTACACTTAAGAATAAAATGTGGATTCAATTCAGTTTTCGCGGAAGCTGGAAATGGATTGATATTCTTGATATGTTAATTACTAAATATAATGATACTGTACATCATACTATTAAAATGAAGCCGAAAAATGTTAATGCTACGAATGAAAAACAAATACTGCGTAATGTTTTCAATAGAACTGAGGTGTTGGGAAAACTGCCGAAATTGAAAATTGGAGATAAAGTGCGTATCAGTAAATTTAAGAATGTATTTGAAAAGGGCTATACACCAAACTGGACAACAGAAATATTTACAATCGATCGCGTGAGAAGAACCAGCCCCGTCACGTATAACTTAAAAGATTATCAAGATGACCCCATTGCCGGTGGTTTCTACGAACATGAGCTACTCCGTGTTAAATACCCTGATATTTACCTTGTAGAAAAAGTAGTGAAGAAGCGTGGCAGTCAGCTACTTGTGAAATGGCTTGGTTTTGACAATACACACAATAGTTGGATAAGCAAAGATGATTTGTAAACAATAAAGGAGAAAAGAAAGAAAAACGACTCGTTAATACTTTTATGACCTCAATCCTCACGCCCTTACGTCGGCTATCCCAGTCGAGCAGGTCAACTCGGTCTCTCTGGCTGAAAAAACATGTGGGGTAGGAAGAAAAAGGATCTCAACGCTTGAGAAATAATCTGCTTTATTTTTTTTCACACAAATGTACAAAAAAATATTCTCTCTCTCTCTCTCACTCATATTTACAATTGGTTTTACGCTCTCTTCAGACATATGGTTAAATTCTCTTGCTCTCTCACTCACTCATATTTACAATCAGTTTTACACTCTCTTCAGACATATGGTTGAATTCTCTTGCTCTCTCACTCGCACTACAAGGGCACTTTGTAGTGTCCCCATGGTAAAGTTTGGACGGTTTCGGGGATGATATACCGCTTGTCGTCGTGGGGGCTTAGAGCAATTTTTGTTTCGGAAATTGTATATACATTATGCAATGTTGATCGAATGCATGATTGGCTCCGAGTCATTTCAATTTCATCTCTCAAACATTTTGTATAGTCGTCGAAGGTTATGGTCCTTGCAACGACATTACTTTTAACTCCCTTTACTTTTTTCGTATCCTTTTTCCCTTCCACGCGGGTCGCATACATTTTCGACCTAAGGCCCACGAACTCAGTCATGATGGCCCCATTGTTCTCATCTTTCATGAGACCTGGAACCTTCTTATTGACACGCGGCATACTATACACATTATCGGTCGGATAGTCACTTGAGTCAAATTTCTCAATATTGCGCTTCATATCCTCATATACATCTTCACAGCGAATGTGATATATAAGACTATCGGTGTCTGTATACATAACACTGCATTTGTCCCGATATAAAGGAACCATAAAATCATGATGAAATTCATATAAGCACGTTTTTGATATGTCCAAAATTGACATACCTACATATATGGGTTTATTGAATTTCACCTCGAGATTACGCAATTCTACCGCAATGAGGTTTTCAGCGAATATACTGCGACTGTGGAAGTTTGGTTTCGCGATCATTGCCTCTGCACCGTACCTGCCTTCCCATTCGGTTAAAATTTTAACTTGTACATGATTGCGTACATCTTCCATCGTTTTGCCAAACACCGCATTATTCATTAATTTGAATAACGTTTTTTCAAATTCATTTTTAGCATTTGTCCGAAAATATGTGTTTAACTCGATGTAGGTTTGAAGCCAAGAAGATTGCTTGAATTTTAATATTCTATGTATTTTGGAGAGCTTCAGTCCATGGCGTAGACATTGTTGTAGCGCACGATAGTGAATAACATATCGTTTTTTATTCTGAACGGTTGCAAGCAGTTTTTCTTGCTTCTTGCCCGGTGGCTTACCATGTGTCGGGCAAAACGGTAGATCAATGTGCGCATCATGCAAGTTCTCGGGATATTCTAAATCAACTTCGAGGATGTAACCGTTAGACGAATCCAGCGCAATCGATTCTATGTTAAAGTTTGAAACGTCTTCAACCCATTGAAAATCTGCATAAGGCAGAGGTTGACTCATTGCCCAGCCATACAGATTGTTCACATCATAATACATCAGGTATGATGACGGTCTTAATGAATTGAATGACTTCATATACTTATTATTAGCTTCGGCGTATCTGCTAGAACATTGACTCAGACCACCACGTATTCCTCTTTCCACGAATAACACCATGTCAATGTCCGTGAGCAATTCAAATCTCACACCTGTTTTTTTCATCATTGCATCCCAAGTGTATCCGGGAAGAGTATAATAATGCGCTGGGTCAAGAGTATAGCTCTGCAGACACGTGTCACGAAAGTTTTCAAAAATGTCTGCTAATAGCAGGACATCTGTTTTTAAGTACAAATCGCTGTATTCACCGAGCGTTCGAAGGAAAAACCGTTTCCACACATCTTTAGCGTGATCATAATCGGTCTCACTAATAGTCTCATCAGTCAAAGAACTGTAAAATGCATCTTGAGACGGAAGTGATGTCTCGTCTAATCTTTCTATACTGTCTACATATTCGTAGGGGAATACTCCTTTTCGAGTCAATAGCTTGAAATCATCTGCCGACAAACTTTGAAATTGTGATTTTAAAATTTTAAGTTTATCTATCGTTAGAAACGATGCGAGCTTATCCAGGCTTGTCGCGAGAAATTTGAATGAGTCAATGAAACGCAGCTTAATATTTTTTCTCGAGTCCTTAGAAGTCTGAACTATCTTTGTGAATGAAATATATTTTTCTTTTGTCAACGGTAGAACTTCGGTTTTCCCCTTGAACGCAGTAGCTATTTCTTTAATAATAAAATGAGCATCATAACCCGACAAATTATGAAACACAATTGGAATGAAAAACCCATGTTGATAATTTAAATTGCAGTTCGAATGAGCTGGCCCTCGGAATTGTCCTGTTAGATGACAATGATCGCGTACACGCTGGTCATCTTTTAAAAATAACTTCTCACAAATATGACACTGCTTATCCTCCCTGAATCGCTTCCACTCTCCAGGTGTGAGCTCTTTCATGGGGACATTAGTTGATAAGATTTTCTCTACCCGCAAAGCTAATTCTTTTAACTGATTGACAAACCATGCTATACAATCGTTTCCGCGATACTCATGATATTCACATAGTGATTTATCGTAGGAGCAACTTACATAATAGCCAACACTAAACGCCCGGTGATGCTGATGTTTTTTCTTTTTCTTTTCTTCATCGCTGGTTTTTTCCAAAATACACTCCAGATCTGCGTAAACGACGAAAGGAAGACGTTCTTTCCGCTGCGAGTTGGTGAAGCTTAACCACTTGTCCGTATCGCTCGGTAATCGGACTGCACAGTCGTTCATCTCACCACAATCCACCTCGTGTAATTGCAATTTTTCTTTCGTCGGGAAATAGTGTAAGCATCTGTAAATTGAAAAAAATGTGTATATGTTCAAGATATATGTCGAAAGTTCGTTTTTTTTTTTCATACTTACCGATCACAGATATATTTCTTCGTTTTTTTTTTACTCAAACTTGTGCGCATCAGACGAGAAAGATTTTTAATCCACACGTAGTGTCCGATTTTACCCTCGCAACCATTTTCCACATACAACAAGTTGACATGTTTATCCTTCTTCTTTTGAGTCACGTGAATCGGTACCACACTATCCTTCTTCATTCTATACACATTTATCGAAAGATTGTTCAACACTTCGAATTTTTTCACACTGTTGATGGTCACGGGAAAGGGGATGCCGGTAAAATTGAGCACTGTCGAATAGTGAGGATATGAGGAAACGCGATCACCATTCTTTTGTACTGGATAGAGAGCGGCCACCACTGCCCATGCAAAACACGCATTGTCCCGTGATTTTACATTCACAACTGCTTTCTTCATCTGTATATCCCTCGGCAGTTTAATATAACACCCTGCACTTAAGGGTTTGTATTTGTTAATATTCACCGTCAAATTTAATATCCGCATTAATGACCATCCACTGTCGCGTTCTTGAAATTCCTCTAGCAGTGCCAGTGTAGGCTCTACAATTCGCTGCTCATACCATGCATTCAGGTCCGATGTTCGATAAAGTTCAACATTTCGCGCGTTAATACTTTTATACGCATGTTTTTCCCCTGCAGTGAATTCGCCATTGAATGCCGTATTCACTTTAACACAATCATACTGCTCAATAGAGTCCCGCACTTTTTCAATCGCTAATTCACGCGCATCCATGAGGAACAACCGTGGATCAATGTGAGACCGATTGATAACTGCACCAGTTGACACACGATTCTTGAAAGCACTCTCCGTCTCCCGCCAGATCAATCCATTATCACTGCCCGCACCGACGTGTATGAAACGTTGACTCGTTGTATGTTTTAAACCTTCCAAACGCAAAATTTGTGCTGCTACATATTGGTGAAATCCAAGTCTCAATCGTATACGTTTAACTTGAGATTCCGCTTTTATCTTATCAATTAACTCATTACACTTCTTTTCCCACACTGTATATTCTTCTAGCGAATTAATCAACGCGGCTTGCTCATGCAAATATTTTTCTGCACCCGCAAAAGCCATGTTAAAAAAAAAAAAGAAGAAAAAGAGGATAGAGATGTGGGCCACAAGACAACTCGACTGAAAATGTGATAATTTTGTCGGTCCTCCGGATAAAACCTTCTTTTTTTCTCTATATCCTAAATAAAATGTTTTTCCTTGAGAGAGAGAGAGAGAGAGAGAGAGAGAGAGAGAGAGAGAGAGAGAGAGAGGGGAGGGAGAAAGATAGAGCGAGAGGGAGGAAAGATATGAAATCTCAGGGACAAGCGAGACCTTCGAGGGTTTTGACTATGAAATTAGAGAAAAGACATTATCGACAAGGATTTTCCGGTGGGACCGGCTAGAAAAAATGCGTTAGACCTCTTGAGATACCCAAACATCATAAAGTTGAAAATTTATCGCTTCCTGTTAAGAGTGCATTTCCCGAGTCGCCGTTGCAAGGCCCAAGCGTGTGCACATGGCGACGCAGACAAAACAAACTTTGAACTTCCTGCAGGAAGAAAAAATGTGTTGGGTCCTGGCATGGATCAACATAATAGTCTTCTAGACTCTTGGTTGACACATTTTTTTTTTTTTTTTTTTTTTTTTTTTTTTTTTTTTTTTTTCGCTGCTTAGATTCTTTGAATGAGAAAAACGCTTTCACAAGATAAAAATGGAAATGCTTGGAGAGAGGGATGAGGGTGAAGACATTCCAGCAAATTTCAAAAATAGTTCATAACTCTGTGAACTTTTTCTCGAGTAAGTCGTGTGACGTGCCGACGAAGCTCTTTCCACAAGCCACATTTCATTTTTCTCCGTCTTCGATAAAAATGACAACTCAACAAGGGATTCTTTCCATCGAGGAAAACGTAAACGTGTGTGGTGACAGCGGTGTAAAACAATTTAATAACATGAATAATAAACAAGAAATTCTTCCTATCGGGGAAAACGTGAACACGTGTGGTGACAGTGGTTCGAGTCATTATCAACCACGAAAATGTAAGAGGAGTCATTATCGACCACGAAAACTTCGTCATGTGTTTGCGGAAGATCGTAAAAATGCTCTGAACGAAAAAACGAAAATTTGTGCAGTTAGTGTGTACTATCGCAGTGAACGCGGCGATAAACTTTGCGGAGTTTGCATTTTGGAAATCGGCGGGGAAATGTTTTCCTCTCTCTCCGCCGTCCGAAAACATGAACGCGATTGTTACAACGCGCTCTCCCTCGGGCACTGCCAGGACTGCCACAAAAGGCTATATCAACTATTAACGAGGGATATTTGTCCGGACTGCAAATAATCATCAAAATGAAAAGACGAGTAGGTATTTTTGTCTATATTTTCGTAGCTTATGAGAAATTTACATTATAATTAAAAATTTTCTGTTTTTGGTCTGTTTCAGAAACTGCAAATCCGTCATCGATTTTGGAGGAAAAAACATATAGTCATACATACACACACACACACACACACACACACACACACACACACACACACACACACACACACACACACACACACACACACACACACACACACACACACACACACACACACACACACACACACACACACACACAATATTTGAGTCTATAAATTTTGTATTATTCTTTTATTTGCATTATATAATTGTTTTTAAACTGAAAGGTTTCAGCATTCATTTTCATATGTTAACCTTACCATCTCTCTTCCACTCATTATCCTTCACATCTAACCATCTCTCTTCCACACACCTCGTTCCCCTCTGGGCCTACTGCCGGGTCGTGGCGAGGGCAGGGGAGGGGAGTGTAGTAGAAGAGCTAGGAGGCATTCTGGATCAAGTCGCGGCGAGGGGCATGCGGCGCAGGGGCTCCGCCCCCGCACCGCATACCCCTCGCCTCCATTTGAGCCAGAATCCCCCTAGTTATACTACTTGCTAATACATATTTGTTATCAACAATAATGATTTTGAACATTTTAAAAAGTGAAAGGGCCTAGACCTCTTTTAGATTTCATTCAGGGGATCTTTAATTAATATTTAGCACCCTTATGCAAGCCAGAACTCGTCATAGTACGACAGCGTCTCGCTATCGTAATGATTTTTCGTTAATAAAAATATTATGAATGTATTCAACGGGCGCTGCAGACTAGAACTCTTCGGGAGTACATCTATAAGGTCGCTAGTCAGTAGTCAGAACCACTACGCAATCTAGAACTCGCCCTGGTAATACAGCGTCTCCTGCTAATACGTATTTGTTATCAAAAATAATGATTTAGAACATTTTAAAAAGTGAACAGGCCTAGAACTCTTTTAGACTTCATACAGGGGATCTTTAATTATTATTTAGCACTCTTATGCAAGCCAGAACTCGTCATAGTACGACAGCGTCTCGCTATCGTAATGATTTTTTGTTAATAAAAATTTTATGAATTTATTCAACGGGCGCTGCAGACTAGAACTATTCGGGAGTACGTCCATAAGGTCGCTAGTCAGTAGCCAGAATGACTACGCAATCTAGAACTCGCTCTGGTAATACAGCGTCTCATGATAACACATTTGTTATTAACAATAATGAGTTTGAACATTTCTAAAAGCGATAGAGCCTAGAACTCTTTTAGATTTCATACAGGGGATCTTTACTTATTATTTAGCACCATTGTACAAGCCAGAACTCGTCACACTACGATAGCGAGACGCTGTCGTGATTTTAGGTTCATAACATTTTTTTTAAATTCATTTAAAGGGCGCTACAGACCAGAACTCTTTGGGAGTATATCCATAAGGTCGCTAGTTATCACTCAGAACGACTACGGAAGCTAGAACTCGCTCTGGTAATACAGCGTCTCATGAGAACACTTATTTGTTATCAACAATAATGGTTTTGAACATTTTTAAAAGTGATAGCGCCTAGAACTCTTTTGAACTTTATACAGGGGATCATTAGTTATTATTTAGCACCATTATGCAAGCCAGAATTCGTCATAGTACGACAGCGTCTCCCTTTCGTAATGATTTTTTGTTGATGACAATTTTATGAAATCTTTCAACGGGCGCTACAGACTAGAACTGTTCGGGAGTACGTCCATAAGGTCGCTAGTCTGCATTCAGAACGACTACGCAATCTAGAACTCGCCCTGGTAATACAGCGTCTCATGCTAATACATATTTGTTATCAACAATAATGATTTTGAACATTTCAAATAGTGTAAGGGCCTAGAACTCTTTTAGACTTCATACAGGGCATCTTTAGTTATTATTTAGCACCCTTGTGCATGCCAGAACTCGTCATAGTATGACAGCGTCTCGCTATCGTAATGATTTTTTGTTAATAAAATTTTTATGAATGTATTCAACCGGCGCTACAGACTAAGACTCTTCGGGAGTACGTCCATAAGGCCGCTTGTCAGCAGTCAGAACGACTACTCAATCTAGAACTCGCTCTGGTAATACAGCGTCTCATGATAACACATATTGGTTATCAAAAGTAATGATTTTGAACATTTTTAAAAGTGATAGCGCCTAAAACTCTTTAAGATTTCATACAGGGGGTCTTTACTTATTATTTAGCACCATTATGCAAGCCAGAACTCGTCATACTACGACAGCGTCTCGCTATCGTAGTGCCTTTAGGTTCATAACATTTTTTTCAAATTTTTTCAGGGCGTCACAGACTAGAGCTCTTCGGGAGTACGTCTATAAAGTCGCTAGTCAGCAGTCAGAATGACTACGCAATCTAGAACTCGCCCTGATAATACAGCGTCTCATGCTAATACATATTTGTTATCAACAATAATGATTTTGAACATTTTAAAAAGTGATAGCACCTAGAACTCTTTTGGATGTTATACAGGGGATCTTCAATTATTATTTAGCACCCTTATACAAGCCAGAACTCGTCATAGTACGACAGCGTCTCGCTATCGTAATGATTTTTTGTTAATAAAAATTTTATGAATGTATTCAACGGGCGCTACAGACTAGAGCTCTTCGGGAGTACGTCTATAAGGTCGCTAGTCAGCAGTTAGAACGACTAGGCAATCTAGAACTCGCCTTGGTAATACAGCGTCTCATGCTAATACATATTTGTTATCAACAATAATGATTTCGATTATTTTAAGAAGTGAACGGGCCTAGATCTCTTTTAGACTTCATACAGGGAATCTTTAATTATTATTTAGCACCCTTATGCAAGCCAGAACTCGTCATAGTACGACAGCGTCTCGCTGTCGTAATGATTTTTTGTTAATAAAAATTTTATGAATGTATTCAACGCGCGCTACAGACTAAGATTCTTTGGGAATACGTCTATAAGGTCGCTAGTCAGCAGTCAGAATGACTACGCAATCTAGAATTCGCCCTGGTAATACAGCATTTCATGCTAATACATATTTGTTATCAACAATAATGATTACGAACATTTTAAGAAGTGAAAGGGCCTAGAACTCTTTTAGACTTCATACAGGGGATTTTTAATTATTATTTAGCACCCTTATGCAAGCCAGAACTCGTCATAGTACGACAGCGTCTCGCTATCGTAATGATTTTTTGTTAATAGAATTTTATGAATTTATTCAACGGGCGCTACAGACTAGAACTGTTCGGGAGTACGTCTATAAGGTCGCTAGTCAGCAATCAGAACGACTAGGCAATTTAGAATTCGCCCTGGTAATACAGCGTCTCATGATAATACATATTTGTTATCAACAATAATGATTTTGAACATTTCTAAAAGCGATAGAGCCTAGTACTCTTTCAGATTTTATACAGGGGATCTTTACTTATTATTTAGCACCATTATGCAAGCCAGAACTCGTCATACTACGATAGCGAGACGCTGTCGTGACTTTAGGTTCATAAAATTTTTTCAAATTCTTTTAGGGCGTCACAGACTAGAACTCTTCGGGAGTACGTACATAAGGGCTCTAGTCATCAGTCAGAACGACTGCGGAAGCTAGAACTCGCTCTGCTAATACAGCGCCTCATGATAACACATATTTGTTGTCAACAATAATGATTTTGTACATTTTGAAAAGTAATAGATCCCAGAACTCTTTTAGATTCCATTCAGGGGATTTTTAATTATTATCGAGCAACCTTATGCAAGCCACCAATCATCATATTACGACAGCATCTCGCTATCATAATGATTTTTTGTTAATACAAATTTTTTGAATTCATTTAAAGGGCGTTACAGACCAGAACTCTTCGGGAGTACGTCCATAAGGTCGCCTGTCAAGTCAGAACGACTACACAAGCAAGAACTCGCTTTGGTGAGACGGCGTCTCATGAGAATACATATTGGTTATCAAAAATAATGATTTTCAACATTTTTAAAAGTAATAGCGCCTAGAACTCTTTTAGATTTCATACAGGGGGTCTTTATTTATTATTTAGCACCATTATGCAAGCCAGAACTCGTCATGCTACGACAGCGTCTCGCTATTGTCGTGACTTTTGGTTGATAACATTTTTTCAAATTTATTTAGAGAGCGTCACAGACTAGAACTCTTCGGGAGTACGTACATAAAGGTTCTAGTCATCAGTCAGAACGACTACGGAAGCTAGAACTTACTTTAGTATGACGGCTTCTCATGATAATATATATTATAATTTTTTTCATAAATATATGTCGTCATATAAAATTTTTTTTTTTCAAGTCAAAAAACATTCGAAACGAGAATGCTTCCATAGCGCTTGCATGGGCGATTTCTTTACCGCTTAGAACTCTCATCGAAAGTAGAACCCTTCATTTGACTGCAGCATTTTACTACTTTTTGAATTATTTACTTTTATAATTTTTTTTAGGTTATAGCAATAATAAACCGTTCTCGTTCATAACACTTATTCGGTATCACATAGAACGTGCTATATTTCCGATTGGTTCAGATATAAGTGGATAGGGATCTTCCAAGCTATTACTTAAAAGCCAGAACTCGTTCTAGTACTATAATCTCTCACACTACCGTTGAATTATATTTAATTCATAGTATCAATTCTCTGGAAACTTTTTTTGGGCGCTTCAGACTGAAATTCTTCCTTAGTTCTTTCGGGGGACCTGTGACTATCATTCAAAATACCTACAACCCTCTAGTTGGAACGAGAGCTTCTACGACCATTGCAGTTTTTTACTACTGAATCGTTTCTTCTTTTATAAAATTTTTTGAGGGCGACTGGACGTTGGATTTCGAGAATTCGTCGATATAAACTGATCAGAACTCTACAACTATTCCTTGACTAACGATCCCTGCTCGATTTTTGTGGATTCACTATATTGAGACACTAACTTCCGGTCAATAGCGTCTCATTTTTCAAAATCTGGTTTTCAGTACTTTATTCAACAGAACTATTGATATAAAGTATCAGGAACTCTAGAACTACGTTGGACGCTATAAGAACTCCTCTCAAATTATGAGACGCTGAGACATGAGACGCTAACTTCACAGACGTGATATTTATAACCTCCCAAATGTTCGTGAAAAAACATTCATATTTTCAAACTGTTTAAGCCACGAGATTCTAATTAGTCGCGATCGAAAGAGGGGAAAAAATAAAAAATACGTGAATTTGAATGAAACTCTAAATTGCTGTCATTGAATTTATATTAAAGAAATCATTTTTGGATCGTACGCGTACGATCCAAAATTATTCCGCGATCTGTGAATACATTTATTCATAGATCGCGAAATAATTTTTTTCCCCGAATTTATCCACAACACGACCCGCGTAAGCACTTCTCACTTCAAAAATTCCGTTCAGACTTTCCGCGGTATGGGTATTCGAACTATTTATTTATTCACAGATCGCGAAATATTTTTTTTCCCCGAACTGGTCCATAAACACGTCTCGCGTATAAGCACTTATTCTCACTTCGAAAACTCCGTTCAGACTTTGCGTGGTATAGGTAGAGAAAGATGAAACGGAATGACCTATCACAAGCTCGGAAGGCGTCAAGAGGCCTTTCATTGTGTCGTATACAGACATGCCAATACTTCGATGTAGCATAATCTTGAGCCTGTGCAAAGTTTTTTCTGAGCAAATACGGCATCAATCGTGCTGATTTAAGGCTCAAGCGAAGTATTTTTTCGTAATAAATCTCCAGTTCAATTTTCAAATCATCATATGCCTCCTGAGCTTCGTAATTAAAGAAAATGAATTTCAGTTTTTACCCCCACCACCGCGAATCGTTTTATTCAGAGATAATATACTCGGGCGAACCTCGAGCCAACAGACGACAGAGCTGTCAATACACTTGTCCCGAGACTCTACCGAGTCTCTTGATATAAATGGTATGCTCGCACATCACGCACTTTGCAATTTTAAACTTCACTCAAACTCTCCGTTTCAATTTTTTTTTATTATTTCAAAAACATTTATCAAAATTGCTCGCACGTCCCGCACTTCGTTATGTCGAAACTCCGTTCAAACTTTCCGCTGTGTCGGTACCGAGAAAAGAGAGAGAGAACTTTCCGCTGTGTCGGTACCGAGAAAAGAGAGAGAAAAGTAGTTGTGACCAATCGCAGCTCGTTGCTCTCGTCACCAGAGACCGGCTTTCATGTAAATGGGTTTTGACGGGCATCAAAACGCCTTTGATTGTGTCATATACAGATACGTCGAATCCTTCGATGTGTTAGTATTTTTTACATAATCTTGAGCCTGTGCAAAGTTTTTTCTCAGCAACTACGCCACCGATCATGCTGATTTTGGGCTCAATCGAAAGAGAATTTCTTAATTAGTCTCCAGTTAAATTTTCAAGCCATCAAATGACTCCTGAGCTTCGTAAATAAACAAAATGACATGCCAATTTTACCCCCACCACCGCGAATCGTTTTATTCAGAGATAATATAGTCTCGGCGAGCCTCGGGCCAGCATACGACAGAGCTGTCAATGTACTTGTCCCGAGACTAACACCACGACTCGGCTCCTTCCGGGCAATCGTCATGTTGTGGCTCACTGTCTGTGGACATTTCATGTTTGATAGTTTCCCAAATTGCCTTCCTCATTTTGTCAACATCATCGCTGTTTCTCCGAATAGCCAAGCCGTAATATGTTCTCAACTCGTCAATCAATTTTCCGGTGAGCTTTCCTCTGCCAGACAATCTTTTTTTTTCACGATTTCGCGGAGGCGCGTCCCCATACGTTTTTGGACATGATCGATGCACTCTTTTTTTTTTATCTCGAAACCGTCGTATGGATCGCTATTCGATATGCCCAGAAACGTTTTAGAATCGCCGTCACCAGCGCCCAGCTGCGCGGGACCCCGAGCGTCGCGGACCGCTGCACCGCTCCACAAAATATTCAATATCTACGAAAATAATTATTTTTTCGACCTGGGTCCAACGGCATTTCAATCTTAAAGGTATTTTAGATTTTTTAAAATGGTTTTCAAAAAATCGATTTTTTGAAGCCGTCACAGTGGTGTTGTCCCTTAATAAAATATCTCGAATAGATAGTCGTTAAGGTGCCTTGAAATTTCACGTCGCTATATGCGATGTGTAAAATTCTCTATTATTCAATTAATAATATCTCGAACAGATAATCATTAAGGTACCTTGCAATTTCACGGACATCAAGTATCAAGCTTAGACTACAATATATAAAAAAATCAGAATTTCATCTGAAATCAAGTCTAGCGCTCATACATCCTTAACCACGCTTTTTGTTCAACGTCATATGCATAATGTTTTCGTGCAACTTGTTATATATGTAGTAATTTGTTATTGAAATATAAGCAAAAATGAAATTAACAATGTGTTAGAGAAAGTGTATTTGTAGTTTAGGATTAAAAATTTCAAAGTTTTGTTTCAAAAAGAGTGTTTATTGATTCTTCATTTAAAAAAATGAAGAAAGTGTGTTATACGCACGCTTCACGCGCCTTATTTTGCCGGTAACGTCGAATTTCCTTTCTTACTCACTGAAATAAAACCATTAATAAACCCGCTAAACCCCTTAAATTAATATGAAAATTACTTAAATGTTTCTTCTTAAGAGTTGTATTTATAGTTATTATTATCTACCGTTTTTGTTGTTAATGTGACGATAGGACCATAAAGTCCCAGTAATTTACCTAAAAATGAAAAAAAGTTATTGAAATTAAATTAAATATTAAGAATAAGATATACTCGTCTAATCGCGTTAAACTGTATCCTTAGTAGTACTTACCTTACCATACTTATCATATAAAACTCGTAAAGAGAAGTTTGCACCGGCGCACCAATCAGCCTCGAAGTGTTTAGCCTTTCCCCCACCATGTAACCCCGGGCCAATCGCGCGTGACCAGCCGTGTATAAATGTAGGCCCCCCGCGGAGCTCAAGCGGCAGTCTCTCGCTCGAGTCTGTGCTGAAAAGGCCTCCAAAGAACTCTCCGAAGACATTTTGTACGAGTGTGGATTGAATAAAATAAAAATCGACTTTCGAAAAACTACTTTCGCCGACTACCAATTTCGTGGTTTCTCTACACCTTCAGACGTCCTACGGATTCCAGCTCTGCATGCCGTGAAGGAAGACTGGCTCATATATGCAGAGGTTGGATCGCCGAGCCGAAGATAGAAGTATCGCACTCGCCGCTAAAAACGAATCGAACGGTCCTTCTCAGGACTTAAGGTGTGTGAACACAAAGTTTAACGGCCCTTTTCAGGGCTTAAAACGTAGTTACCCGGCAATCCCGCCATCCCGTTCCCAATCCGTCGCATCGCGGTACTCCAGGGATCCGAGTCCGGTGGCTGAAGAAGCTCACTCGGGATCCCAATGCCCTATACAGCGGACCCCTTTCCGAAAAACTGCGCCTAAGAAGATCATCGCAAAAATTGTCACAGATCCAATCGTCGTTAAAGCGCTCGAGCGTGTCTCTACGTGTCCAGCTAAGCCGATCTGCCTGCCGCGAACGGGAAGGAAGATCATCGGGGTTTCACCGAAAAAGCGCGTAGCGGTCGTTCGTCCTACACCAAGATCACCGTCAGAAGTCGTACGTCGCCTCGGTCAGAAAACGGCACGAAAGCCATTGATTCAGCTCCTTTAAGCATTTCGCCGTCGTCAATTCCTCGTACCGGTTACTCCCATTTACTCCGAATTCTTACACAAATCACCGCGGCCCTTTTTAGGGCCACCAACGGTTCTAACGTGGGTTACGTAAAAATTGATATTTCGCAGAAAATCTATAACGCAGGTATCAAGTGTTAACCTCCGGTAAGTACACAAAGTGTACCACGAAAAACACCGGCGCTATTGCGTTTCGATCACACGGCTGTTAGTTAACGGGACAGACCTAGTTGGAACGTCAAAAAAAAGGCCTTTTTTCCGATTTTTTTTTGGTCAAACGATAAAATAATTCACAACAAAAGTTCTTCCGTTTAAAAGATACATATGTAATGTATATGTTGCAATTTTTTCAACGCAATACATATCGAAATAAGCTGGTGACCGTCAATTGCCGAGGACGCTTCAAAAAAAAACACGGTTTGCGGTGATCAAGCTCACGCTGCAACGGCTCATCTGAAACAAAAAAAACGGAGGGGATTTTTAGTTAATGATATAATGCTCCGGTTGAACGAAGGGTTTTGAAAAATTTCCATTTTTCACAAAATGGCGGCCGTTAAAAGTCAAAAGTGTTTTTTTGACCAAAATATCAGTTCCATTTTTTGCTATTAAAAATAAAAATAATTATCCAAAAAAAAAATCCTTCGTTCATATGGAGGACTACCATGTATAGAAGAAGTGATATAAATTTCAACCCGATCGGTAAAGCCGTTCTCGAGCTACAGTGATCACCGACTTCAAAAACATGGTTTCGAGAAAAACGCATTTAAAGTTTTGAGTACGGTTTGCATGGCTCAGACACGACGTGCTACAAAGTCTTGTATTTCGGCGAATAATGGTCCGATTTACATTTACCTGGGCGGAAAATGTTCGTAAGAGATTCTACTTTTTGAAAATGAAATTAAAAAAAAATCGATTTTTCGAAAATTCTAACTAGGTCTGTCCCGTTAATAAACCTTTTCTTTGTCGTTTCTGCGAATTGCAGAATCGACAAGTGCAGACTAGAGTAAATCAACGAGTGAGCGGCCAGAGTCAGCGAACTGAGCTTTTGGATTTCGATGTGATTGAATCGTCATGGGTTATGTTGGATCGGAAAAAAATCGTATGACGAGATATCTATCTCCTAACGCTCAAAAAGTTTACTGAAATCTCCAATGTGTTATCGGACGACACACATCTTTCCTAAACGATGCTGGTGCAGGTGAGAATAAATTTACTTGAATCGTCCAAAAATTGCTTGCATAACCTTGCTGCTCTACATTTTACATGCATTAATCTTTTTTGGGGGCTTATACAACGAATTCACTCAAATATTGTTGTCAGGTTTACGCTAAGTTTTGTGTGGCTGAGATTTCTTTTTCAATGGTTTAATGTGTATAATCGTTCTTATAGATAGCTACGAAAATAATAACATTCCATGGGGTCTAATAAGTTACGCAAACCATTGCGAAGGCCTTTTGAAGTCATATCGACTCTGAGAATATTTCCGAGAAATTAGATCGTTACTATAAATGTTCTCGGTATCTAGGAGGTACCCAGATAGCCAAGCTTGACATATCAAACTTGTACAGCCGTTTATACTATTTATTTATGAAGAGTAACGAAAAAAAATAACCAAAAAAAAGAAAATTTCTGTCTAACCGGTAGAGTCTTAAGATTTGCGCAGGCCTCTGTGAAGGGTTTTTGAAGAAATAGGCTTTGAAAATATTTTTAAGAGTGAGATTGTATTAAAGAATTTCATGGTAATTGGAACTTTTTTTATAAATAAAAAACAAATCGAATTCAAGTTTATAAATTTAAAATTCTCTAATAACCCTAAAAATCTTCAGGTACATTCTGTCTTCGAAAGAATATTTTTAGGGTCGATAGCAGCGAAACACCCCGACAGGTTCCACCTTGACATGTTTCACGCTCCCATGGTGGTGGCGGGGCTTAAGGTTGCGTCCGGCGGGGCCCGGGCCAGGACACTCTCACGGTGTTCAGCCGGAGTGCGGCTAGGCGTAGCCAACTAAGAGAACTCCCCAAGCCAAGATGTGTCAGCTACCGTTCCGAGAGCTGCATGGGCGCAAGGGAAGTTGCGTTTCGAACGCTGCCTCTTGGATACCAGGCGACCTCCGAGAGTATCTAGCCAAGCCTCGGCCAATCACGGCTCTAACCGGGTGATACCGCTTCACCGTGGTACTCGTGGGATCAAAATGTCAAACGAAGAAAATCCAAATAAAAAAAAGACACGGAGATGGATAGGCTCCCCCAGGGAATAGCATCCTTAGAAAGTGAGGTACCGGAGGTAGCAGACAAGACGGGGGCCGGTTCAACTGAGGACAGACCGAAAGCCCGCATTCGATATAGCGGCGCAGCGAGACGGCGCTACAATAAATAACGCCAGGCGGAGAGGGAGGGTGGCCACACCGAGCCCACTCCACCGATGCTGAAGAAAGAAAGATGTGACGGCAGGGGCCGTTAAACGCAACGAGCCGGAGTGCGACACCCCCAGCTCCTCTAACAATCGCTACGGCAAAAAACCCAGGACTTGTGACCAGGGGTAATATGCCCAGGCGACCAAGGGTCTGGTGAAGCACGCGTCGGTGGTCGAGTGCTTCCCGGAAAACAAACTGGGCCTGGAGGAGGTGGATAAGATTAGAAAGATGATAAGAGGGCGTATTCTGGGGTTACCCCAGGGCACAAAAACCCCCACCTTTATCGGCTTCTGGGAGAGAGACGGTGCGCTCGTCATCGCATGTGCTGACGAGCAGACCGGGGACTGGCTCAAGGGCCTTTCCTCGGAGTTGAAGTTGGGGGATAAGCCTCTGCGTGTGCTGCCGGTCGAGGAGCTATCTAAGCGACACCGGGTGGTGGTACATGTGGAGGAGGCTGACGTGTCTGCTGAGGAGGCTCTCAAGCTCCTCGACAGACAAAATCCTAGGCTGGCAGCCAGTGACTGGATCGTTGCCAGGGGCAGTGGAAGCAGGAACACTTCGAGTGCCCACTTCGCTTGCCTAATTGGCGACAGATCACTGGAAGGGCTGAGGGGGTGCGGCTTCAGACCATTCTGTGGGCTGGGTCGAGCCTTCATCAGGGTGCTTGGCAAAGACAAGGACCGGGGTGACAATCCCGGGTCTGCGTCTGCGCCATTGTCTGTTTCAGGCGAAGATGGGCGAAGGCCGACTAGGGATGGCTATTTCTGGTCTTCTCATCATACAGATAAACTTGCATCACGCCAAGAACGCCTCAGCCATTCTGGCTAGGA
The DNA here is from genome assembly GCA_963989365.1 of Rhimphoctona megacephalus. Classification (NCBI taxonomy): domain Eukaryota; kingdom Metazoa; phylum Arthropoda; class Insecta; order Hymenoptera; family Ichneumonidae; genus Rhimphoctona; species Rhimphoctona megacephalus. The sequence goes on from OZ022423.1 coordinate 6,259,450, forward strand.
CAACGGTAGGAATGCAAACGGGACTGGCACTCGTACAGGAGCTTTGGCTGCTGAAAGGGGCCATTAGGAGTCTAGGAGGATGCGGAAAGATCCATAACGCCCCATCCGAAGGAAGATTGAGGACCTGTATCATCGCAAAGGGACTTGAGGCGATGCTCCTAGCACAGGTGAGTACAGACGACCTCACGATCATTTTGTTGAAAGTCAACTTTGAGACGGAAGGGCCGGCGAAAATTTTAATAGGTTCAGCATATATGCCCCATGATTCCGCGGATTCTCCCCCCCTCCCCGTCTAGAGAAGTAAGAAACATAGTAGACTACGCGACAAATAGGGGACTGGAACTCTTAGTTGGCTGTGATGCTAACTTCCACCACTTTAGGTGGGGGAGCTCCAATGTCAACCCAAGGGGAGAAAGCCTACACGATTTGGTCATGAGCACGGGATTTCTTATACTAAATAGAGGCTGTGAATTCACTTTCATGGACTCTAGAAGACAGGAGGTCATAGACCTAACCTTCTGTACCGCTGGACTGGCGAATAGGGTCAGAAACTGGAGGGTCTCGCAGGAGCCCTCAGGTTCAGACCACTGACTGATCCATATGATCCTTCAACACATGCCGGCTGCAGAATGGCGCTATTGTTGTAGGAAAACGGACTAGGAGAGATACCAAGCCGCTCTAAAGGCTTGGGCTCCCAACATCCCCATGAACTTCCGCAACAGAGAGGAGCTGGAGCAGGCGGCGCCCAGACTAAATAATGTAGTGGTCGACGCTTACGAGGCTAACTGCCCGATGACCCCCTTCCGTGGCCAAGCTAGGGCGCCTTGGTGGAATAAGGAACTGACGAAGGTCTCGATCGAGGTGAGGAAGACCTTCAACAAGGCCAAAAGAACCCGCAGGTCTAAGTACTGGAGAAGACCTTCAATGCCGGTACAGCAAAGAAATCGTGGCAGCAGAGGAAAAGCTGACGAGACTTCTGCGAGAAAGTTGAGAGTGCCACCGGAGCATGCAGGCTCAGCAGAATACTCAGCCAAGATAACAAACCCCAGCTGGAATGCTTCAAAAGACCAGATGGAACCAGATGGAGACACACTTCCCGGGATTCCGAGTCAGTGAACACGATTCAGCGAGCCAGCGCGAGACAGGAACGGGGAGTAACTATGCACCTCGCGAATGGGTACTGGCAGCGCAAATCGTCTCTCCCAAGGGAGTAGAATGGGCTATTAGAACCTTTCACCCCTTCAAATCATCAGGTCCGGACGAGATATTCCCGGCCCTCCTCCAAGAAGGGCTGGTGTACATCCTAATACACCTGACTAAAATCCTCAGAGCTAGCATTGCTCATAGGCACATTCCCGATGCCTGGAGGGGGACCACAGTTGTGTTCATCCCAAAGCCGGGCAGGAACGGCTATGTGCTAGCTAAAGACTTCAAGCCTATCAGCTTGACCTCTTTCGTATTGAAAACACTGGAACGACTGGTCGATAGATATCTGAAAAGTGGACCCCTCATTGAGTATCCGCTGAATAGCTCCCAATATGCCTATAGGGAGGGCAGGTCTACTGACTCTGCCCGACATCATCTTGTGAGCAAGATTGAGCGCCAGTTAGCAGCTAAAGGATATGCGCTGAGGGTCCTCCTCGACATTGAGGGAGCATTTGATAGCACCTCATACGAAATAATCAAGGAAACAATGTCAAGACATGGAGCGCCAAGAGCGCTCGTTGACTGGACACACAGTATGCTGGCAGGAAGAATACTGACTGTCAGAAACAATGGGTTGACTTTAAGCGGGACTCCAGCGAAGGGGTGCCCGCAAGGGGGATACTCTCCCCGCTGCTTTGGTGCCTCATCGTATATGAACTGCTGGTCAAACTAAACAGGATAGGGGCCAATACCTATGGCTACGCAGATGACGTGGCTATTATGGTAAGAGGCAACTTTCTTCCGGAAATGAAGGATTTGATGGAAAGAGCACTTCAAGCAACCGCAGAGTGGAGCACGGCCAGAGGTTTAGTGGTTAACCCACAAAAAATCCAGGCTATGATTTTCACGAGGAAATACAAACCTGTCGTCATTGACCCATTGAGGATGGGAGACGACTAGGTGGCTTACTTTGCAGCAGTTAAGTGTTTGGGAGTCTAGCTTGACCCTAAACTCAACTGGAACCAACATCTGGAGATGAAATACAATAAATTCTACACCAGCTTTTGGGCATGTAGAAGGGCCATGGAGCTTAAAGACCAGGACTGCCCTATGGTTCCATAGGGCGATACTACTCCCCCGACTAATGTACGCTGCTGTCGTCTGGTGGCCGGCTGTGGGGAGAGTCGCCTATGAGAAGCGGCTGGCTGGCCTTCAGGGTAACTACCTGAGGGCGGGCGCCGGGGTCATGAGGACGGCTCCCACGGCGGCGATTGAGGTAGCCTTCTGCCTCTTCCCACTCAATATTAATATAATTGGGCAGGCCAGACTCACAGCGTACAGACTGATATGCATGGGCGCTTGGAGAAGCACAGGGGCAGGTCATATTGACCTTCGGCTCGCACACAAGGATTTGAACCCGGAGCCGCCGGGGTGGGAGTCTAGCTCGCTAGCCACTGGGCTACTCGCCTGGTTGTGATAGGACGTAAACTTTATGGTACGTAAGAGAGCTCCCAACTTTGACCGGCGATTTCTCGAAAACGATGCCGAGTTGGCACCTACAATTTTGGGGTTTGGTTGGTATCCACCCACACTATAAGAACGCGAAGTGGGAGCCCGTAACTCAATGCACCTCCCGCGATGTCCCCTCGTGAGACTAGGCATTGGACTGCTCACAGGACACATTGCTCTTAGACCTCACTTGCGCGACCTAAGCCTGGCGGAGCGCAGGGAATGCCGGCTATTCGAGTAGGAAGAGGAAAGCAGCGCGCACATTCTCTGCCGCTGCCCTGTACTCTCAATTTACCGATACAAACTCTAGGGGAAAATGGTTATGAAACCCAGGGAATAGACGAATACGAGGATCATCGCCATGTGTAGCCTGGCCGAAAAGGCCGGGCTGTGAGCATGACGGTGTGTAACCTCATCAAACGGCGGAATAGCACAAAGGAACCATACCCGCCTCAATACTGCTACTGCTACTGCTACTACTACTGCTGTTGCTACTGCTACTGCTACTGCTACTGCTACTGTTACTGCTACTGCTACTGCAACTGCTACTGCTACTGCTACTGCTACTGCTACTGCTACTGCTACTGCTACTGCTACTGCTACTGCTACTGCTACTACTACTCCTACTAGCTGCGAAAAGAATTCACAGAGTTCTGCGTAAGTGTTCAAACTCTGCGGGTTAGACAAACATTTTATTTCAAATCATATTTCGTTCATTTTGTGTAAAATGAAAGTCTGCTAAGTATTAGGTGTATAACTTAGTTTTTACCGATTTTTTTATCAAGCTAAAAGTTCTATTTAAAATTCAAATAATTTCGCACCCTTTTACGGCTATGATGTGCTGTCAATGCTCTTCTCAAAACAGTATATGACGTGCCTGGGCGAGTTGCATAACCTTACATATCACTAGTGTACACAATGGCGACCGATCAGCAGCATATTCGGCACTGTATTCTTTACGAATTCCAACAAAAAAAAATGCTACAAAAACATGCGAGTCCATTTGTTCATTTCTCGGCACTAATATTGTGTCTCCAGAAATGTCGCTATTGGTATAGACGTTTTCAAGATGCAGATTTTGATCTTAGTAACCGGCCTCGCACTGGACAGCCTAAAAAATTTAAGGACGATAAGTTGCAAGCATTACTCAACAAAGACTCAACGCAAACACGAAAGCAGCTAGCAGCTCGATTAGGTATCACTCAAGCAGCCATCTCCAAACGACTACACGAAATGGGAAAAATACAAAAGGTAGGAAGATGGGTACCTTACGAGTTGACCGAACATAACCTTAATCAGCGAGTGAATACGTGTCTTATGCTACTTGCCACGCAAAAAAATGACTTCTTGTGGAAAGTTGTGACGGGAGATAAAAAATACATTTTCTACGAGAATCCGAAACGCAAGAAGTCATGGGTAGATCCAGGAAAACCTTCCACGTCCGTGCCTCAAAAAAAAATTCACATGAAGAAGGTTCTCCTTTGTATTTGGTGGGATATGAAGGGAGTAATTTATTACGAGCTCTTGGATGCCGGTGAAACAGTTACTGCGGATCGCTACAGTCAACAATTAAACCAATTGAATGAAGAACTGGATAAGAAAAGGCCACATACTGGGAAAAGATACCGAAAAGTCATTCTGCTGCATGACAACGCTCAGCCTCATGTTGCTCGCATGACTCGAAACACCATATTAAAGTTGAGTTGGAAAGTTTTGCCGCACCCGGCGTATTCGCCAGACTTAGCCCCATCTGATTTTCATCTGTTTCGGTCAATACAGTACGCGCAGACAGATAGCCACTTCCAAACATTGGACGATGTACGAAATTTCATCGATGAATTTATTGCCTCAAAACCTCCTCATTTCTTTCGAGATGGCATCCGTATGTTACCTGATACATGGAAAAAGGTTATCGAAAACAGTGGACAATATTTCGAAGATTAATGTTGTTTTGTATATGTTATAATATTAAATAAATTTTATAAAAAAGTGGTTAAAATTAAGTTATATACCTAATAAATTAAGCGATAAAACTCACCAAATACTTCTGGGGCAATTTTTTTTTCAATCTAATTTTTTTTGTTTGCAATTTTTTGTATCGAAATTTTTTCTCGTAATTATTTTTTATTCTTATTCTTGTTGTGTAGAACAACTGTATTTTCAAATAGTTGAAAGATTTTTTATTAGAAGTTAATAGGTTTTAATGTATTTGATTATCAATGCTTTTATAGTTTTAATTTATTTAATGACTATTTGTGAAGTTTAGACTTAATTTTTGTAAGATTGTTTTTCTTGGGAAGAAATCTCTTTTATAACTTTTTGTGGAGGTTTTGCGTCGAGAAGGGGATTTTTTACCGGAACAACTATTTGGGGGAAGTAAATATACTCGTTTCATTTTTTTCACAGCATTTATGCTGTTTTTTTGCGTGAATTTGTTGACTTTTTGTATGGAATTCATAGCTTGTCAATTACAGATGTCTATATTGTGTACGTACTTGGGTGATGCAAAAAAAATCAGCATTTTTTTCGGTGTTGTAATTTGATCAAATATAATAATATTTTATCAAAAGGTGATTCTATCAAAAATGCGATTCTTAATAAAAATTTTAAATGTCGCTGAAGCAATTTTTTTCTGATTTCGGCTAAAAATGGATACATGATCGAATTTCGAGCTACTATATCGCAACTATATCGGGACTAAAAATGCATTGTGAAATATTTCTCTAAGAAGTGTTCAAGTGAATTCAAACTTCGTAATTAACCGTCAGAACTTACAAAATTATTAGATTATTTAAAAACTTCCAATAGTTCTGAGAAGATACAATGCATAGAAAAACTACAAACAAATAGGGTCTAAATTTTTGTTTACTTAGTAAAAAAAAATTGTTTAAAAAAATATTACACCGGAATATACATGCCACCAGAAATAAAATGCACTAAAACTTTTCGAATTGAATAAAAAATTTAAATAAAACAAAATTCTCGGAGCGAAAGAAAGTATGTAATGTAAACGTCGAATTAATCTCTTTTTGAATTGGCAAAACAACCAAACTTGTGCTGCTAAACTTACCGACTAAAAAAATTCGGATGGAAAAAAAAAGTTTCGACCAAAGTGCATAGTGAGGTTATGACAACGTTTATGAATCATGCCTAGTATATTATGTACATTTAGCAGTAAAAAATGAGTGAACTACTTTAAGCCAATATTTTTTCTAATAAAAATGGTTTTTGCTTAAAATAATGTAAAATACCGACTGAATCGCCATGAATGCGAAAGATATAGCTGTTTTCACGTTTCCAATTTTACCACTAAATAAAATATATTTAGAAAAATATAGAAAACTACAAAGTGGTTCTTATTATCTACTCGAAATGTGATCCATGTAGAAGAAAAGTTAGAAATATAATCCAATTTCACTACTAAACAAAATATATTTAGACAAACATAGAAAACCACAAAGTGGTTCTTATTACCTACTCGAAATGTGATACATGTAGAAGAAAAGTTAGAAATATAAGTAGGACAACCGGGGTTTTTACCGTCCGAAAATCCCGTAAACTGATCGGTTGGTAAAAAAGTATATTCATATGAAATGACACTTGACTCCCGCACTATCACTTGTAACGCTTTTCCCGTCAAGCGCTTCAAATTATATTTGCTCTCGATACTTTCTGGACGCCAGTTTAAGATAATTCTTAAACAAATTTTATTTGAAATTATCGAGAACAAAATAATAAGGTTTCCCGGTCGTAGCTGGCCAAGCTACATAGATTTTGGAGTATGCATTTTGTGACAAAAGTGTTAGCGGAAAACCGGCTGGGCCATTGTTTGGAGAATAGCTCTATATAATCTAGTGACATGTTTGTCACTCGAAATTTTAACCAACAGCTTTGTTATTAACAATTTCATGCGAAAAATCGCTGTTTTTTTGGGTTTTTGCTTATAAAATGAAAACTATCAGGGTAATCGTGATGGTATCAATAGAGAAATTGTAGAGAATAAAAATACGAAGAAAATGAGCGGTCAAACGACTCAATCGGACCGTTAGTTTAGGAGAAAATCGAAAAAACCGGCAAAAAAACAGTTTTTTCAAAAATTCATAACTCGGTCATTTTTTGAGTTGTAGCGTAAATCCTCCGGCCAGTACTACTTATTAATATAAACTTCATGTGTGCGAAGAGCAGGCAGTGTCCGATGCATAGTTTTCAATCTGTGGCCATTTCAATTTTTTACTATGCAATTTTCCAGCAAGCATGAATGCGATGGATATTATGCGATTTTAATTTACCAAAACGATTTCGAAAGTAGGAGTCTCATACTTCAAATCGTTCATCTTGGTTTTGCATGAAAACACCGAGAAACATGTTAGAAATAGAGCTGAATATGACGAAAAACGGCCGAGCGCGCGAGAGTAGTTGAAGAGTGGCGGAGAGCAGCGGGCATGGAGAAACGAATATATATAGTATTACTTTCGCGCCACGCATATTTCATGATCTTTTCGTTCGAATATCTCAGCAACAAATAACAATATCGGAACTCATTTTTTTTAATTCCGGGGTATTTCGTTCCGAGAAACACGATTTTTTGATCAAATCGCTGAAAAAACAAACAGGAGGGCATAAATTCCACATTTTTCGCTATAGTTGTTTGTATTGTAATGCAATTTTTTAAAATTGGGGACTAGGTAGAAGCGTTTCGTTACATAAATGCATATATATGCAGTATAAATAGAAAAATGAAATGTTCGTAGGTTTTTGAAGTTGTATACAGAACGCCAAAAATTGGAACATCTGCTCTTCGGAAAATGTATAGCACCAAAACCGAAAAGAAATTAATGGAAAAATCGAAGTCCTTCTCGTTGCATGATTTACGATATTTACATTTTAGCAAAGTTAAAGTTAAGAAAAAATTCTCTCTGGAGACTTTACCGCCGACAGAAGGAGCAGCGAAGCAGCATGCTTTCCGAGTGCCTGCTCTTCGCACACATGAAGTTTATATTAATAAGTAGTACTGGCCGGAGGATCTACGCTACAACTCAAAAAATGACCGCGTTATGAATTTTTGAAAAAACTGTTTTTTTGCCAGGTTTTTCGATTTTCTCCTAAACTAACGGTCCGATTGAGTCGTTTGACCACTCATTTTCTTCGTATTTTTATTCTCTACAATTTCTCTATTGATACCATCACGATTACCCTGATAGTTTTCATTTTATAAGCAAAATACCAAAAAAACAGCGATTTTTCGCATGAAATTGTTAATAACAAATCTGTTGGTTAAAATTTCGAGTGACAAACATATCACTAGATTATATGGAGCTATTCTCCAAACAATGGCCCAGCCGGTTTTCCGCTAACACTTTTGTCATGGAAAAATTTATCTAGCTTGGCCTATATTTTAAATCAATGGTGGTAGAGGGGCTGGGTCAATTATACAAAATAAATATTCACATTAACAATCGAAATCCGGAATTACAATAGCTTTTATTAGTAAATGACATTAAAATTTTGAATAAAATAAGATTTCCGGAAAAATATTATATCAAAAGTTTACAATAGTTCTCAATATTTGACATTCGATAATTTAAAAGAATTTATAATTGTTAAGTGTTCGAAAATAATTTGATAACAAAAATATTTGCCTTTCGGCTCGATATTATAACAATTTACATTACAACTATGGATCTCGAGATTGGGCTAAATCAAATACTAGAATTCCTCTCGACAATTCAAAATAAAACTTTAACAACGACAATTCACGAACGTTTTAAATCGCGGGACAAGACGTTACTAGAATTTTCCAAACGCGCATGTACCCCGAAACAATATTATCCTTTCAAATGCCAAAATTCACAAAATATACTCGCGAGTACAAAACGGTACGAAATCACAACAAACAAAATGAGAGCAAAACGACGGCTCACCGCTACGGTTTCAGAGATAGCAAATCCGGAAAAGGGCCACGGATGCTTCCACTCGATAATACCGATGGCGTCGGGTTCTTGATCGAAGACGGCTACGACTTGAGAAAAGACGTCCTCCATCGCTGCTGCCCAAAACTCGAGTCCTCGATAATTTTCCCGAAACGCGATTTCGCGGATTAGGGTCCTAGCACCCCACCCTTCGTCTACTCACGGGAATCTAGAATTTTCTCAAACCTTCGCCCTCTCCTTTTGTTATTCGCCAACTATATTTGAATTTGGAGTGTGAATTCGAAGCGGGCGCGACGCTGATCAACGATGACTTTCGATACGTCCGAGGTTTACCGAAGATCCCCGATGCTGATTGACGCATCGTCGAGTTCGACAGCTCCGGGCGAGGGTTTCGGGC